>CM047805.1:114080326-114580533 GCA_026214975.1 Gentiana macrophylla
TTGGAATCTTTTGAGGAGTGCTTATCCATTGGGCTGCTTTCACACTTGATTGCTTTTCTCACTACGGTCATAAGTTGCGGTGATCCGCGCGACCATGATGGCCATTCTTCAGTATATCCCAAGATTTGCTTTGAAGAAAAGTTTGTGAACCGGAAAATATAGAGGCCATTAATATGGATCGAAAGTGAAGGTGGCTAACTCTTGAATGAATTATGATATGAGTATAATGAGGAAATGCACTCCAATTTGGTGGGAATTTTGATGTGACCGGATGATGCATTTTATAGGAGTTTAAGGTTGAAAAGTCAAGCACACGGAGGTTGTTGGGTGTGAAATGACTATATATGAAATTGTTCAACTTACAAGCTGGTTTGATTCCATCGTTTTATTTGAAGCATTTCTCTGCGTTTTATGATTTCATAATTAGTTGTCTACTTTGACTTACTTAACATTAAAATGCCAATAGTATTTATAAAGAATTAAGTAATTGACTTATTAACGTTAAGATCAGGGCGCCTAGAGCCCCTCAAAATTTATGAATTTAATGTCCTCACGAAATTTTGACTCAATAGTATTTATGTATTGTATATTTAAAAACCAATAAGGTATTGCCATAATAGTGAGGATGTTCGTCCTCCTTCACCGACCACTTGTTCGAGTTTTGTTTTGTCTTCATTGTAGGAACATGATGATCAGCCAATTGAGACACACATTGGGTTATTTGATATACTCGATCCTGACCCTACATTGCTGTAACGACCCGACCCGAAAACCTGAGTATATTCCCGGATACGGACCGTTCGGCCATGACCCGAGAATAATATGAATTTTTCTCGTGTCACGAAGCCTCGTGGATTGCTCTACTAACATAAATGCGGAAGCTGAAACAACTAAATGACTCGGACTTACTACAAATCCCGATACAATATTTTTATTACATATTACATATGATACAAATTCTTCGCAATTCCACTAATACCACTCGAACCAAGGAAAATATGAAATACCATATAACTCCTCTATACTAATCCATCCCACGTGGACCACAACACAATTGCTAGAGTTATCTCCAAGTTCTCGTAGAGGGTCATCATCATAATGATATCACCATTAAACGCCATTTGTCATAATTCTCAAGCCAACTAATATCTTCTAGAATCTAGATCAATCATCGCCTTGCAACTCATCCGAATGAAAAGTAAGGGGTGAGCTATGAAGCTCAGTAAGAAATATCGCATCAAAGGGAACTAATGCCTTTTATTGGGACCAGGGCAGAGTTCCAGTTTCACTTTCGTAGAACCATAATATTTATCAAGTCTATTAATGTTAAGTAAACATAAAATGAAACTTGAACAGAAACAAGTAATCATATCATACTATACAATTTAAAGTAACTTTATCATGCATATCATTGTGGAAATTTACTGAATCATCTATGTTACTATAACTTTATTATATCATATTTGTAACTGTAACTGTAACTGTAACTTGATTGGTTCATTAGTACAACGCCACATTTACTTTATCCTAATGTGGAGGGCCTGTTAACTGAACTGAGTGATAGACCGGAAGTGTCCACTATTTTATCCTGTGGACGGGCCTGACCGGCTCCGACCTGTTCTCCCTATTTTATACCGGGAGCCGGGCCTGATGCTGGGGACTCTCGAGAGTTCACTGTTCTTTTACTGTCTAGTACTTAACCATGAACCACGCTGCTTACATCTTTCTTTCATGCTCAAAACCATAATCTTCTTGTTCTTTCGTGCATTTTTCATATGTGTAGAACATCAATATACCAACATGATTAAAGTAACATTATTAAAGATTCCTTTATGAACAATTCAATGCATACTTAGGTCTAACCTTTCACTTATAAATTCAACTATGTGGACATGATTTCTACACGAAAATTAAAAAAAGTCCATACTTTTGTTAACATGTTCTTTACCATCAGTTCGATACATCATGTTTCCAAATCATAAACTATTAACTTGAACTAAGATGTAAAATCCTTTAACAATTTAGTACTTTAACATGCAAATTTCAAGTTCCTAAAAACATTCAGGGTCTACTTACAATGAACATGATAATTTTCTGTAAAACGTTGTCTTTTTTTTTTTTTTTTTTTTGATAACATGCCAAAGCGATTCCCATTTGTTTAGCAAATTTTACCACCAAAAAAATATAACTCCAATAATTTAGAAATTCATATACGCTCTGGAAATTTTCTAAATAAAATTATCTTTTGGTTCAATTACTATTGAAAACTCATGGAAGAATTTTAGAGGTTTCAAAATCACCGTTGCGGCGGCTTGACATGCCACTACGGCCGTGCAGTCAAAATTCCCAAAATTCTACCATTTTTGTTCAAACCCCAGATTATATATTTATACATAGAAAATCTACACTTTCCTTTTCTAACCCGTAAATTACCGAAACGTAAATTGTAAGAGATGGATTTTTTACTTTGAAACATGAAATAGAGTGCTTTGTTGAAACGTTTCCTTACCTCAATTTCAAACTCCAAGACAAAGTACAACATTCACTACGGTGCTTTGAATACAATTCTCGTTGATTCTTTACAAATCGGATTAACAAACCATACCCGGAACATCTCCTTCTTCGGCTTTATTTATTTATTTACTGCTGCCCGATGAATTTCCATATCCATATACTACAATAAATTGGTCTTTGTACTCCCATTAATTTTATATGAATTAACATATATATATCTTGATTTAATAAAGTGCAGTTATGCACGGAGACAATCTTAATTTGAAAGTATATATGCATACAATTATACGAAGCAAGAGTGAAAGCAAATTTCTTGATCAATTCATTTTATTACTAAGTAAAGTCGGTACAGTAATTATCTTGAAAATCGTAAAGCAAATTGAAATAATGGCCAGTTAATACAATTTTACACCACCTAAAATCCTAAAATTTCAAGTCATACACCATCAATAATGGTAGCATCTCGGTTTTTTTTCCTTCATTAAGCCTCTTCATATGTTTCCGAAAATATAATTGAAAGTTGCGTCACCATCATGTTTTTTTCTTTTTCCTGAAGGAAAAAAAGGATATCATAAAGCAAAAATTTAGTGGAAAAATTGGACATACATGTTGGTAGACAATCAATATCAAACAAATTCACTGTTGGTATAAAATGAACGGACAAAAGAATAGACATGAGTAAAAACCGAAAGGAATCGCCACAAAAGCACAAAAAGGAAATACATATGTATGGTATGTTAAAATTTCGATGTCGTGTCACAAAAATGTTAGAAACAGAATTATTTAAAGAGGAAAGGATCTCAGTTTACACATTTCAAAGTGTCAAAGAATTTTTCTTTTGTTTGAGATCAATAAAAGTGACTGTAATATTTCCAACTGCGAACCGTTATAGGGTCTTGCACTCAAGACACCAATTCTCCAGCACATATAGGTGTAAAGACCAACCCATATGACTTCAAAACATCACCCAAAAAAAATGACAATCTTATTGTTGGTTGAGCTCAATAGGCTAAATCCATAGAAAGAGGAAACTGAAGAGTGAATATAGAGTGAATATACTTCACCTAAATGCAACTTATAATGCATCACCGTTTAATTGACATCTTCTTATTGTAGATTTGATTTTCTTGAGCACGGATAAATAAATTCGTAAACAGTTGGAACTCACATAAACAGGGAACCAAGGAACATAACATGGATGAGTTTTTCATCAAATATCAGTTGTTAAACAACTAAGAAGGACAAAACAACATAATCTAATAAACCTGACATGTTGCTAGACGTAGAATTCTTGAATTTTTGAAAAGCTGAATACAAAAAGCACAAAACATAGGGGGAAACAAATACAAATACAAAAAAAACCAAACGTATACATGGTTGGAAGAAAACATGACTTCTACCTTTTTGATCATCTTTTGTAGAACTACGTAAAAATCGCGTCTAGCTCTATACCAGTACTTTAACCATTCTCTGCAGACAAATAGTATGGGAATAAACTTTAAATACCATAAATCATAAACATAGACATATACAAAAGCTTTGAATACCTTTTTAATATAACATCAATTACAACACCCAAATTAAAGAGAAGAGCTAATGCATGGCTTGTAGTTACATTACATACATCATCAAAGCGAACAAATGGAGAAGAGGGTTATATCCTCATATGAAATCAAGAAAATACCTCACATTTATTTAACAATCAATAGAGTGTTTGTATATCATTACATGGATATGAAGATACTACTTTCTGAATCATTACAAACCAAGTCTTCCCTATACTATAGGCCAGCAAGATTTTACCACTCTCCAATACCTTTGGCCCGTATATATACCCCAAAAAGAAATAGTCATGGTTAGTATATGAAAGTCTAGATAGTTTATATTATGAGAAATTTTCATGGCATCAGATCTCCTATTTCATTTCCTTATCTCATTTATCATGATATCTATAATTTTCATCAAAGTTTCATTTCTTCTGTTCATGAAACTAAATTGATCGTAAAATATTAATGCCATCACCATCTACATATATCTATATATTTAATGATCATGCATGCCATAACCTAATATTTACTATGATCCCAAATCCGGAAAAACCAAGAGAACATGAAAGTGAATTCATTACCCTCAATTGGTAAAATACCATACATGACACGTTAAACAATCTTAAGACAAACATGTCACTGCATCAAATAAAAACAAAGTTAAGAAACATATCCTCTATTGCATACTATTAGTTCCTTATCATAATATTGTTTCTGTCATGATATGCTTATCTCAAATGAAAGGAAGTTCGGAGAAAACCTACATGATACACAAAACAATGTTCTAGAAGATAAGATAAGCATTGAAAACCAAAATAATTTAGATACCATATCAAATTCCAACCTGTTATAGGTACCGCCTCCCATTAGCATGCAGTATAAAATTCAAGAAACTTACCTTGAGCTCATGGCCTATCTTCTCACATTCTGGATATGACGATTTACCAAAAAATACCAACACCCCTTGGGGAATGACATGCACCAAGAAGACGATATCTCTTTGGACACCTGATAAAGTGTTGTGCAAATATAATTTGAAAAACTACATGGTAAATAAGAGTTCAAATTGGGTTAAAACGGAAGCAATATACTGATGTGAAATATTCAAATAACCATACGAACATTTTCACACACTAAACAAATTGCAGTACTCCTAATTTATAGAACCATAAAGCCAAAACGACTAAGAGAGGAACAGAAAAATAAATTAAACAATAAAAAGAAGTCTAGTGTTAGGCCTAAAAAAGAAAAAGAAAAAGTTGTGGTGAGAAAGTTCACAGCATGTTGCGTTGTTCTCTCCGGCGTACCTGCCGTACCATAAATAGTTGGTCTACTGTCTCAAGCAAAATATCAAACAAAATGCCAAGGATACAATCATTAGAACACTTAAGAAGGAAGAACATTTTGATGAACATCTTCTTGATTGCATGGTTAATGAACATCCTTTTTAATAATCATGCAAAAGGAAAACAAATACAAAGGATACCACCACACGCTACCCATACCTCAAACCTTCCCACCCCAGGCACAAAAGCTCAGAAGACAAAAACGTATAGCCTGAGAAATATAATGAACATGCAAGGTCCGGAATGAAGCAGAAAACAAAGAGTTCAATTCCATAGCAACACAACTAATCAAAGCCACCAAAACCAAACACTATCAGAAAAGAACCCCCAATAACATATAAAATAAGTTTAGAGCATTTAAAAGCTTCATAGAAAATAAATAAACTCACTATATACGGATTCGGTTGTCGTCATCCAATATCACGATCGTGTTTGTTTAAATAAGAACGATAAAATCGAATTCTGATGAAGGTGGACAAAGTGCCATTGGACGGAAAAAAGGCTAAGAAAGTAAGAGGCTATCCATCGTGTTTCTAATCCCCTAGATTCCATGTCCGCTACAAATACATCTCAAGATTTGCCACTTTATACACCATCAACACCTCCTCCTTTGACACCGGCCGGTACATGAATCTGCATGAAAGAGATGGACGTATTTTATGGGAAGTTGACATGCATAACTCGACATTTGAAATGATGAAATAAGTGAAATGATGATTTGAGCAACGGACTCGATTATGTTTGACATAGGCCCAACATACTTCACAAACCAATTGCCTTTGAACGCCATTTTTACATACAATTTTGTGTCTGCCGACAAAAACTTAATGAAAGAGAATCCGAAATTAAGAAATTTCTTACATTAGCCGGAGAATTCCTGAAACTATTAAATCCTAAACAACTGAAATTGCAGATGATAGACAAATGAAGATGAAAGAAAAAAAAAAACCAGCAGAATATCCTGCACAAATCAATTTGAATCAACATGTATTGATACAAAATAAAATGAATACCAGAAGAAAAGAAATTGAAGATCGGAAGAAAGCCCTATGAAGATGACAGAAAAAAGACTTACCGCAGGTTTCAAGAGAATATTCTCCACACCACAGATCAATTGCATTTGAAGACACAGAAAACAATTGATTAGATCATTTCCTTGCAAGGCACCATAAGAAACCTCAAGCTACAAATCCACTTCTCCCCATCCACTATAGCATATCGTCCCGCACTATTTATACAACCACAGAAAATTTACAAAAAATTAAAATTAGGAAATTGAAAGGGAAAAAAACGTAATATGTACTATGTTTAAGCAACAAAGATTTGAGATGGCATCAAATAATTGCTTGAAAAAAGACTCCAGCTTTTGGTACCATAAGAAACCTCAAGCTACAAATCCACTTCTCCCCATCCATTGTAGCATATCGTCCCGCACTATTTATACAACCACAAAAAATTTGCAAAAATTAAAATTAGGAAATTGAAAGGAAAAAAAAACGTAATATGTACTATGTTTAAGCAACAAAGGTTTGAGATGGCATCAAATAATTGTTTGAAAAAAGACTCCAGCTTTTGGTAAAAATCCAAAGAATTTTGAAATTGAAGATCACATGGGAAGTTAGGATTGCAAAAGAGATTAAGATTGCAAAAGAGCTTTGGAAGTTAGCGAGATTTTAGCAGATGAGAAGTTGGCGAGATTTTAGTAGATGAGAAGCAGATTTACAGAGGTTTTTTTTTTGTTTTTTTTTGTTTGTTTGAGAATGGTGTAGAGGACGCGTGTATTATTTCGAGCGGGAGTTGGATCATTTTACGGGTATGGATTAAAATTCCGGGTAATCGGGTTAAATCTTCCTTTCAAATATATATAGATATAGATTATTATTATTATTATTATTATTATTATTATTTTGCTAAGCTAACCTAATAAAATTCACGGGTATTACAAATTACAATTTCCTATGAATGTTCTTGTTCCGGTAGATATTATTGGTGGGAAACCGGAGCACACTTTCATTTGATCGGGTTTATTGACAAGTGATTAGGGCTCGAACCCTGCTTGAGGCAAAAAATAAAATAAAAAAATTTATTTTGGTTACTCTTTTTACAAGGCCTTAAAACAATATATTTGTGAAATTTAAATTTGGATAAGAACGCCCGTGGTTAAAATGCTTCCTCAAAAAAAATTAACGTTAAGATGCTAACTATATCATTAATAATATTTACTTAAGTCAACAAGAATGATACTGCTGGTCTAATTCTATCACAATCACCATGTGAAAATCCCCTAATTTGCTTATTAATGGGCCTCCAAAAGCGAGGAAAGATCCTCAACACGTTGAACTATTTGACTTAATTATATAATTAATTGTTAACTATAGCTTTTGATTGCCTCCTTTTGTGTATATACATGTAGGTGTATTATTGAAGATTACGATGTTAAATTTTTTTACCACTTGCACTTCTTTTATGCAATAATCCAGCCGCGTCATTACTTGGAGTGATAAAATAAATTAATAATGGTTATGTTCTAAAATACAAGTCATCTAGGAGGTTTTCACATAGATTACAAGAAAGTGGTTGAATGTCATAATTAAATTTAAAGATTAATGTCTAAAATGCATGCCCATTGACTAACATTAATATAATAGTTGTTAAGTAATGAAAGGTGGTTGAATTGATAATAATTTAGGGGTAAGATAGAGAAAAATGGTAATAAATATTGCATTCGTAATGTAGAATGATTTATATTGTGAGACAAATCTAAAAGTGTAGACTTATATTTTGGGACTGAGATAGTAGGTTAACAAAAAGAATTCGTGTAGAAAAAAGTGGTCTTTTACCCCTTAAAAATGGTTTTTTGGTCTATATGTAACATCCCGACTTTGCAGAAAGGGTAAAGTAGTAATTAGGTAATTTTACTATGTCCTAATTATTATTTATCCTTTTGATTTAATTAAGAAGGATTTAATTAAAAGATTTTTGGGATATTAATCATAAGAAATAAAGGGGATTTAGTTATTTAATTAAGGAATTTAATTAAGTGGCTATAAAAAGGAAATAATCCCCCAAAATCCCTTATTAGTTTCACACGCATATTTTGAAAAAAAAAAAAAAAAAGAAGATGGAACGACGGGAAGTGGGCGACGCAATATTCAGAAATAAATGGAGAACGTAAACTTCAACCGTGCGGCCAATCCGTTCATCGTTTCAAGACGCCGCAGTAGAGAAAAGTGATCACCACGACGTAACGCAACTTTTGAAAAAAAAAATCCTTATTCCGTAAGTTTTCGGTTTAGCCCTAGTTTTTCATAATCGTCGAGTTCATTTCTTAAAAAAATCGTATCTTTTAATCTGTAGCTCTGTTTTTCAGCCATGAGTAGTCAAAACGATCGTCTTGGAGTGTAGATCATTCTAAAAATAGGTTCACAGCATTTAATTCAGGTAATATTCAGTTTTACACACTTTTTTAATTCGGGATTTTCAAGAAATATAGGATATTTAGGTTTACTTGTTGTTTAATTAGGTTACAAGTTGAAGGCTTAGAAGTTCAGCTTTTTCTTGAAGGTTTTGGATCAGTTTTGCTGGCAATTAAGGTAAGAGGCTCTTCCTAATGAGTAATTATAGTTTTATAATGATAGGATTGAGTTCCGGTGAGTTTTGGTGTTGTTTGGTGATAGAATTCATGCTAAGTTGTAATACGTTCTAATTGTTATCTTTTGGTCTCATAACATTAGTTAAACCTTAACAAGATTCGATTGAGCTTCTGATTCGTTTAGTTTCGGCACCGAATGTACTCTTAAAGGGAGTTGAAGTTCGGATCCGACGGAAGAGCATGCAAGGGCTTGTGCTTTGATGAACTAGAGTTCATCAATGTCTGTGTAATTGTGTGCCTTGTTCGTGTCTAGTGGTCTAGGAAAGAGAGTAGTGTATGTGAGGGAGCTTACTTGAAAACACTTAGGTGGCTAGTTAATACACAATAAAGTTACATACGTGGTAGTAAAAGATAAAATGTCACCTATTCTCGGTTAGGCACCAAGTCACATCGGCGATGTGATACGTTCATAAAAGGTTAACAACTCTACTGGCTCAAAAGGCTGAAGGGTAGTGGAGGAAATTCATCGAACATATATGCATACCGGGGAGATCCCGGGACTATCGGTGCTATTCACCGTAGTTGGCAAGTATATCTCGCGATGGATACACATCATACATAGTGCCCTTGAGTGATGACGTAACCAAGATAAGTTAAGCTAGAAATGTATAGTCATGACATATTGATGGACATGGAGTGAACCCTAGATTGAGTCGATCTTTCATAAAGATAACATAATAATAATAAAAAGAACCTTTTTTTTGTAGAACTTAGTTATTCATTAGCTTCTCACTTTTACTAAGTACTTTGTACTTACCTCCTTTGCATTTTCTTTTGTATGCGTTGCGGGGTGAGAAGACGAACAGTTTGACCAAGAGTAGTTGACGGCTTGATGACGTTGCTGCCTTGAAGATGCTTTTAGTTTTTTTTTTTTTTTTGGTAAATGTTGTACTAGACTTGTTGTTCTTTTGCTCCTAGACCTTTGTAAGTTATGTTTGTACTTTTAAGAGCTCGTATTGTGTAAGTCTTTGGGTTTTTCGTCGTTGTAATTTAACTATCCATCTTTAGTATGGTAAATTTCCATTCTTAGTAGCATTTATGTTTTTACCCGAGTCTTTTTAGCTTCCGTTTGCTTTTATTTGATACGACGACATAGAGGCTTGCGTATAATACTAGATTTATTTAATGCTATACGCGCCGAACGTTTCTCTTCTGGATAAGGGCTCGGTATCCGGGATCGGGGCGTTACAGTTGGTATCAGAGAGAAGCATCCTTCTTTCCTAGGCATCTCTCCTCTAAGATAAGGCTTCTTTAGACCTTTTTGAACCCTTCCGATCTCTCTTGATCTTGGTGGTAAATTCTCGTAGGATTAGGAATCCTTAGAACGTGGTTAAGTTGCACTAGGACCAAGTGAAAAGTCTCCTTAGGCGAAGGTTAGGTTGAGTTTTAGGTTCACATCTCTTATGTGATCCTCTTAAGTTTTGTTCCTTTCGAGAACCCTTAATAGGATCCCTCTTTCCTTTTGGAATCTTTGAATCTTTCTCTAATGTTCTTTCTTTTTGAGGTTTTAATGCTTTTGTAATGCTACATTTGGTTCAAATCACTTCCTTGTAACTTGGTTTTATGCAAAACGAGTAAACGATTTTGTTCACATTTCTACATGTCATGTTATATCATTTTTTTGTTCCAAGAATTCTGTAAATTTTCAGCCGCTTAGAAAGTTGTCTTATCTAAAATTTCTCTCTTTACATCAATTAAGTTTTCAATATGGATTGTTCACAAATTGTTTAACAAGGAGGGGTACTCTGTTCAGAAAATTCTGCAGCGGTACTCTTACTTATCATTCTGTTTTGAATAAGCTAAACACCTCAAAATGACTTGGATTTTTGATATGTTGTAGAAAACATCCTGCACTATAATTCTTGTTTTGGAACCAAGTGCAAATTCGTTTTGGTCTGAGCACAATCTGCAACACACGACAGTTGATGATGTTCTGAATTTTTTTTTTGACAGCTTATAGCAGTAGATGAAAAAAATTATTTTGAGCGACCTATGGCTTCCCAATATTTTTTATTTTTGAGCATCATATGTAAAACTTATATACTCACAGATTTTCTCTTTGCCTCATGTTCAAAATTAGTTTAGTTTGTTTTGTGCAAATCAATTATTTCATGGCTTATGTATGCACCTGAAATTCTCAAACCCATTTAAGTCCTCTGGTCAAGAAAGGATAGATGTCTTTCTTTCACCTAGTAAGTTATGGTGTAGTAGGTTATAGGAGATGATAATACTTTGATTTATCTGATTCTTGAGCTAGTTGTGTCGAGAATATATTATCTACGGATTAATATTTGATTAATATTTGTAATTGTATTTTATTATTTCTTATTTAATGTCTTGGAGCCCAAGCCGTTGTACCACTATATAAACACCTTGTACTCAATCTTAATACATAGTGAAATACCACAAATTACCATTACTCATATTATGTTATGGTATCAGAGCAATAACGATCCTCTCCTGTGTTAATACCGAAATACCTAGATTTTTTTATTTCTTTTTTCCATAAAAAAAAAACAGCAGAAATCCCTATGCAGCCAAAACAAACCCTTTTCTTCCAAAACCCTTGCTGTCGTCTTCTTCAGCATGTCAACAACCACTGCTACTTCCGGTGTCACGGCTGCCGCTACTCGGCTACCTTCCTTCACACCCTCGTCTGCTTTGCTCGATAACCAAAGCGAACATAACAATTACAACCTTTGGCGAGCACAAATAGTACCCTATCTACGCGGTCAAGGTGTCTACGGGTTTGTTGATGGCACAACTCCGGCACCTCCCAAAACCATCACCGGTGCCGATGTCACCTCCTCTGTAAACCCCGATTATGACCAATGGCTCAAAACGGATAACCTGATTCTGAGTACCATCACCTCCTCCTTAATCGAAGAGGTGTTGATGCAAGTTTACACCGCTACTACATTTGCCGCCGAATATGGTCGACTCTGCAAAAGTCGTTTGCATCTCAAAGTCGAGCCCGTTTGGTCCAACTACGTCTTTGATCTTGCTTTGCTACTCGCAAGGATGACCTCACTTCTGTTGCTTATTACTTCAAACTCAAGAATATCGATGAATTGGCCTTGGCGAGGTCACCCGATCGGCGATGACGACTTCATCACCTATCTTTTGGCATGCCTCGGCTCGGACTATGATGCGCTAGTTACCATGATTGCTGCTCGTGATTCGATCTCCATTGATGACGTTTATGCTCTCTTGCTCACGTCCGAGTCCAGGCTGAACCGTCACAAACCCACTGTCATCACCTCCGGTTCCTCTACTCCGGCGGCTGCTCCACAGAGCGAATTTTGCACGCAGATATGAAGTGGCTACAACTATCGCCAGCCAGCCCGACATCGTGGCGCCAGCCCTCCAACCGTGGCTCCACCAATTCTCGTGGTCGTGGTGGACGCGGTGGTCGTGGTCGAAGTCGTCCTCAGTTGGACCCATCTACTGTTTGTCAAATCGGCGCAAAGACGGGTCATTCTGCAAAGGAGTGCTACTATCGCTATGAGCAATCTAATGTTCACACCGCCATTCGGCCGCCTTGAGTCTCCTCCCCACCTCAAGCTTATGCCACTCAACGGTATCCCCAACCCGCCAGCGATTGGATTGCAGATACTGGAGCTACCCATCATCTCTCCCCCGACTTTCGCAATCTTCATCTCTCTTCTGAGGCCTATGACGGTCCCGACAAGGTCCGCATAGGTGATGGTTCAGGTTTGTCTATATCTCATTACAGTTCCTCCTCGTTCCTACACCTACCCACACCTTTCACTTACGTAACATACTTGTCTCCCTTCCCTCTCACCAAGAATCTACTTTGGGTAAGTAAGTTTTGTGCTAATAACTCTGTTTATTTGAATTTCACGCCACTTACTTTCTTGTGAAGGATCATTCGGTCACGTCCATCTTAGAGGCTCGATTAAGGACCTGTCTTTTACCATCTTTCTCCCAATTTTGATTGCTCTCCAGTTCAAGCTCATGTCGTCACCTCTGGTCCCTCCAATAAATGGCACTTGCGTCTAGGCCACTGCTCTCATCAAGTGCTCCGTCAGGCTTTAAATCGTGTCTCCATTTCTTTTCCAAATAAAGCACCCACCCACGTGTGTGCACCTTGTCGATTAGCTAAAGTTGTCAAATCAACCACTTTATACTTCGAATTTACGTCTTTTGCACCTTTGAATTTGATATTTTCCGATGTATGGGGCCGTGTCTTTGAACCCTCTCTTTATGGCAATTATTATTATGTTAGTTTCTTGGATGATTATACAAAATTCTTGTGGTTATTTCCGATCAAAGTCAAGTCTAACGTCGAAAAAATATTTCCTAATTTTCTTGCCCAAATTGAACGCATGTTTAACACCAAATTAAAATCGATTCAAACTGATTGGGGAGGCGAGTATCGTCATGTCTCTCAATACTTTGCCCGCTTAGGCATCCAACACCGTCTCTCGTGTCCTCATACCCATGAACAAGTCGGCGCCATCGAAAGGCGTCACCGCCAAATTGTAGAAATGGGACTGTCCTTACTTGCCCATTCTAACCTACCCCTGACATATTGGGAAGATGCTTTCATTACCGCTACCTATCTTATTAACCGCCTCCCGACCCCTGTCCTAGATGGTAAGTCTCCCTATGAGGTCGTTTATGGACGTGTCCCGGACTACTCCTTCCTCCGTGTCTTCGGTTGTGCTTGCTGGCCTTACCTTCGTCATTACAATCGCCACAAGATGGACTTCCGCTCCAAATCATGCATCTTTACGGGCTCTGACCCATCCCACCATGGATATAAGTGTCTTGACTTGTCAACGGGTCGTGTTTACATTGCCCGACATGTCATCTTTGACGGGAGCCTGTTCCCCTACTCTCCGAGTCCTACTCCTCTCTCCTCTATCCCCACTACGGTCCTTCTCCCTGCTTCCCTTCCTCCTCTGGCATCCCCACCTTCGACCTCCACTACCCAACCCACCCCACCTTCCGCCTCCACCAACCAACCTCCACCACCTTCGTCACCTCCTCCTTCCCCACCCTCCTCCCTGCCTGAGTCACCCTCTCCTCAAACTACCCCTACTCCACCTGCCCCTGACCCGCCTCACCGGCCACACCACATGGTTTTCCGCACCAAAACTAACACTCTCAAGCCCAAAGACCATCCGGACTTTATCCGCTATCCTTTACCCAAAGCCCTCCTAAGCTCGGCCACCACCGACCCCACCTCCTATACCGAGGCCTCGAAATCTGCTGTTTGGTGTGATGCTATGTGTTGCGGAGATTTTGCATCTGAATGATATGCAAAAATAAAAGAAAATAAAAGAAAGAAAACTAGCCCACTCATTTGCAACATGACATATATAAAATACACGTCTACCAAATAATGACAGGTTACGATAAACGCAGCAGATCTTGTTCATTACATGCGATGTAGGCGCGCTTTAAGACTTCGTCAAAAGTGATAGCATTATGGAAACCCAACGGTTAGCTATACTAAACAGATATAACTCATAAGGTTTCCATCGTAGCAACGGAAAACCGACAGTTACTACCCGAATGAGTTATAAAAATAACAAGGAAGCACATAAGTCTCAAAGCTTAAAAGATTCATCACAGGATATGTAGCATACGGAAACCACATTAGCTACACTAACATTAACATAACAACTATAGCATACGAGAACCGACAGTTACTATAGCATGCATGAATCAAGTATAAGAAATGAATCAATTATCTAACATGGATTCATAGATGGAAAAATATAAAATATGTAGGTTCAGGACATCTATGTAAAATGAAATAGCCACAGAAGCTCTAATGAAAAATCCACATCAAATAAAAGCATTGAAAATAAAATCAAGAAATATCAGAACCTGGATTGCAATTCTTCAGACCGGACGGACGTTCACTTGGAAAGTTTGCCTTTGGGCGGACGTTCCACCTTCTGACGCTAAATACGCGCGCTCAACTTTGAAAACCGACCGGACGGGCGTTCGAAAGTATAGGCGCTCGTGCGGTCCTCTAAATCGAGCAGTTTGAAAATATTTGAGCGGACGGCGTCCAATACTTCCCAACGCTTCGTTCACTGCGAAGATGAAGAAATGGGCGGGCGTCCAACGAAAAACGCGCTTCGTCAAAACAACGAGACATGCAATTTTGCGAGGAAATAACACAAAGCAACCCTAATATTCCACTTCTAAACACCAATAACGAGGCGGCCACATCAAATTTAAGCACGCAGGCGGTTAGATGAGGAAACAACTAAACATATAAACTTCACGTAAAACAAGTTGAGTAAAAACTTTTGCACATTCTTAACCTAACGGTCATCGAAACACGGCAAAATAAAAACTCTCAACTTGGTATACGCTACTTTTATTAAAAACAAAAATAAAAGCGTAACAAAATCGAGAACTAACAAAACTAGATTCAACATGACACCTATTCCCCGGCAACGGCGCCACTTTTGTTGGGGAGATTTTGCATCATTAAAACAAAAGAAAATTTATAAACCTATACTACCATGCAAAACTACCTCCTAACCGGCCGAATACCGGGTAGTTGCTAGTAAAGTTGGATAAATACGGGTGTCGATTCTCAGGGAAAAGGGATGTTGAATCTAATCTAATTAATCCTCTCAATTGTTACTAACGAAAACAAATAAACGAAGAACTAACAAATAAACTCATAGAACAAGTAAACTAAATCTAAACTAGAACAAATAATAAAAACCTAAACTAAGGATACATGGGATCAAACTTCATACAAACCAAGTGATCTCAATCCTAGTTCATCTCATGATTCTAATTCGATTTGTGGTTTCACCTTTTCACGAGACATAAACCCCTAATTCCTTAGTGAATTTATTCTCAAGCTACGGATTCCTAATTCCTTAGTAAATCCAATTCATCAATCTCTACTCTCTCGTAAGTTGAAACTGATTTCCATACAACACTCGGTGTAGATTCAGGTTAACTCTCGTATTTTAGAATCTAACAACCTAGATAATTAATCGATTAACTTGTCATCATTAACGATTAAAAATCCTATCTTTCTATGGTGATCTAACGTTTATGCAACTTCCGTATTATAAACATCAATAGAAAACAAATCTTTCAATCTATTCTCATGGCATCATAAACATATAGAAAAGATACAAAACGAAATCAAATCATGAAGAGAAACTGGAATTGAATTAATCAAGAGAACTCTCACATAGTTTCATACAAGGATTGTTCCAAGAACGAAAAAAAAAAGCATCTAAACTACTCTAATCTAACCTCGGTTCACCCGAGCACAAGGCTCGGGTGACCGGCCTTCAAATCTCCAAGGTGCGGCTGCTCTCTTGTGTTTGATGTGAAGAAATTTCTGAATTCATTTAGGGTTTGGGGCTGAGCTCTTTAAATAGAGTTTTAAGTCGGCTGGCCTTAGGTCGGCGTTGGACGCCCGTTCAATATGCCTTAGACGCTAGCAAGACGCTCGTCCAGATGCCGTCCAAACTCTCTGTTCAACTTTTCTTCCCTGGACGCTCGTTTACTTTTTCAGACGCCCGTTCTGATCTGGACGCTCGTCCACCCTATCTGGACGCCAGTCCACTGTCGAAATCTTGATATTTCCATCTTTATCTTGATTGATTTCTTTCCTTATCTCTTTTATTCTCCCATATGTTTGATTGATCCTCTCTCATCTCGAAATTAGCTCTTTAGGATCATCTATTCCATCATCAATGAGTATCTACACAAGGATCAAAACATACCAAAGTGTAACATATTTCCAAAATAACATAAAATCACCAAATAAGCATATAAATCGATACGTTTTGCAATTTAACTATTAAAAACATCACTTACTCAATATTTCAATATAAAGCTCGATTTCTATGAAAATCATACGAATGTAGGGGAAATTGATATAGAAAATATATGTAAAAATTACTATAATTTAGCCCTTAACACTATGCGTGAGGAAATTAATGCACTCTTACGTACCAACACTTGGGATTTGGTTCCTGCTCGTCCTCACATGAACATCATTGGTAATAAGTGGGTGTTTCGCACCAAGCACCATCACGGATGGTCATATTGGCGCCACAAAGCACGTCTGGTTGCCAAAGGTTTTCACCAAAGCGAGGGCATTGATTTTTCGAGACATTGATCCGGTTGTCAAACCGGTCACTATTCGATCCTGTTATCACTTGCAGTCTCTCAGGGGTGGCCCCTCCGGCAGGTTGACATCCAGAATGCCTTCTTACATGGAAACCTTGTTGAGCCGGTCTACATGCAGCAGCCTCCGGGCTTTGTCCACCCTGATTACCCGGGTTATGTTTGTCGCCTTAAGCGCAGTTTATATGGTTTACGCCAGGCTCCTCGGGCTTGGTTTTCTAGATTTACCACTGCTCTCTCTGACTTTGGTTTTGTTGCATCCACAGCTGACACCTCCTTATATATATATTCCTCTGCAGGGCATCGGATTTTTGTACTAATTTATGTTGATGATATCATTATTACTGGCACTTCTTCATCTCTTGTTGAGCAGGTTATTCAGTATCTTGGCCGTCAGTTTCCTGTCAAGGACCTTGGGACTCTCAACTATTTCTTAGGGGTTGAGGTGTTATCTTCCCCTGAGGGCCTTTATCTGACTCAGCGGAAGTACATTGTTGAGCTCTTACAGCGTGCTGCTATGACAACGGCCAAACCTTGTCTAACACCTATGTCTGCGCATCCACTGGTTGTATCGGGATGCCGCCCATTGCTCTCGATCCGGCCCTATATCGCGCCATTGTTGGTGGTCTTCAATATCTTAGTTTCACGAGGCCTGACATTGCCTTCGCTATTCACCGTGCGAGAAATTTATGCAACGCCTCTGAGGCTCACTTGGATGGCGGTGAAACGCATCTAAGCGTTACACAAGCACACAGATTTGGATGGCTTGTTCTTTTCCGGGGTTCTCGGCCTATCCTTCATGCATACTCGGTTCGGATTGGGGCTTGATCCGGATGATCGTCGCTCTGTGGGTGCATATTGTGTTTTCTTTGGTTCTCACCTGGTCAGTTGGCGTGCTAAACAACACTTGACGGTTTCGAAGTGTAGTACTGAGGCGGAGTATAAGACGCTGTCCAATACCGCTGCTGAACTTCAGTGGCTCTGCAGCCTCCTGGTTGATATGGGTGTCTCTCTCCCATCTCCACCTGTTTTGTGGTGTGACAATATCGGTGCAACGTATCGTATCTTGCTCACAACCCCGTGTTCCATGCTCGCACCAAACATATTGAGATCGATTTTCACCATGTTCGGGAGTTAGTTGCTTCCAAAAAGCTTTCGGTCTCCTTTTTAAGCTCCAAGGACCAAGTTGCGGATGTTATGACGAAGCCCTTAGTGAATCCGCGGTTTTCAGCATTAAAAGCCAATCTCCGTGTTCACCAGTTACCCACGGGATTACGGGGACGTGTTGAGGATATATTATCTACGGATTAATATTTGTAATTGTATTTTATTATTTCTTATTTATTGTCTTGGAGCCCAAGCCGTTGTACCACTATATAAACACGTTGTACTCAATCTTAATACATAGTGAAATACCACAAATTACCATTACTCATATTATGTTAAGTTGTTACCCAAGATAAGAAGTTTGGTAGGTAGAGACTAGGTGTTGTCATTATAGTGCTCCTCGATGGCAAGAAACGATTGCGTGGTGATTTTTCCAATCTTATGTCTTCATCAATAATGTTCTCTTTTATAATCATCTAGTTTTCTACTTGGTTATCCCGATTTCAAATGTTTTCCCATCCATACTAATTGTAACCCATGTTCTAGTTAAATCCTCCATTTGAAACTTACAAACTCGATTAAACGTCCTTACTACGAAGTTTTGTTTTCCAAGTGTGTACATTCTTTGATGCGCCTTATTTTTTTAAGATGTTTTCATCGTGTCAAATGCTTGATTTAAGGAAAATAAGTTTCTCATCCTTTGAACTATTTGAACTGACAATTGCATATCTTTCCAATTATATCATGTTTAGCTATTTCGGGGCAACACACTTTTGCATCCTAGTGATTACCCTCAATGCATTCCGTACTAGATGTTTTAGTACAGACAACTTTTTGGTTAAAGACTCGACTCAACAAATCCTCCGCTTTCTCTTTTCCCTATCGCTTGGTTTATGTTTACCAAAATTCTTGGCCTTGCTTTGCTCGAAATTGGTTCCACACGAACTCCATATGCAAATTTTATCCTTTCCAAGTACTTATTACTTGTTTCTATTATCAGTGTTAAAGCTCTCTTTCTTTAGCACATAATTTTAATCATCCTCATGGTTGCTTAATTCAACACTGGTGAATGCTTTTTGTTCCCATGTTTTCCTATAACATAAAACTATTTTTCCCCTGCTCCGAAAATTCTAAATTTTTTTCATCAATGTAGATTACTGTCTTATCTAGAATCAATCTTTTTACATTGATTCGATAATCTTTATGGATTGTTCAGAAAATCCATGTTATTGCCGGACACTCTGTCCAGAAAATCTGCAACAACACCTTCACTTATTCTTCTGTTTTGAACATGATAGACACCTTCAAATGACCTGAATTTTTGATATGTTTTAGAAAACACTTTTATCTACAACTTTACTTTTCGAATCAAATTCAAATTCCTTTTATTTTGACCATAATCTGCAATTCAAGTCAGTGTATCTGGAAATTCTGACAGTTTGTGCATTCGGTAGAAATAATTGTTTTTGACCAACTTTTTATCATAAAAAATTCTAATAATTTTATATCACTTGGTAAACTCCAATATCTAAATATTTTCTCTTTGGCTCGTGCTCAGATTTCTTTTCGTTTGGGCTTTACAAATTGATAATGTCAGGTACGGAGTAAATATCCTACACGGCAGCCAAAAAGGAATCCTCACCTCTTTGACTCAAGGTTTGTGATAAGAGAGTAGTAAGTTACGATTGTTTTGTCTTAGAAGGTTTTCCGAAGTGATCTTTCCCCATGATAGGTCTCTTTGTAGGATGTCGGTAAAGTTAACATTGTTGTTTCTTTTGCAGTTATAAACAAGAATCAAGATGCGATCTTTCAGTATGCCATGATTGAAGTTCAAAATTTTCATGCCCTTTTGTAATTATACATTTTCTGGTAATTTATTTCTCATGTAATTCCTCACTTGAGATCTTTAAGCTCAACAAATCCTCTTCATTTGTTGTTATGAATTACCTAAGAAATATATCTCCATAAGCATTTATTTTGAACAAATCCATGCTTCCTTACTTGTCAAATCAAGGAACAAGTTCCCTCTAATTCTGCATTGTTGCACCCCCATTCTTATTTTCAAGTACAAATTTGACTGAACCTTTTAATGTCAGAACATTCTTTTTACTTGTGTTTATATTTAGCTTCCCTCCTAAGGGTTGTGTTGATTTTGTAATCTTTCCATCTAATGCTACTTGTTCTTTCAAGGTATGCATCTCATCTTCTTACCAGTTGGATCTTTAATCCTACCTTGACATCCATCTTCAGTTACCTATCTTTAACCCTCTAGCAATTTATGCTATACCAGTTTCAAGCAAAATGTAGTCTTTGTTAAGGTGCCTTCTGAACCTATATAGCCAGTCAACTTTTGAATTCCTAAACTTCTGATTTCCAATTCAGATTAACGTACCTTGTACCCTTCAGTTTTAACTCTCTTTCAGGCCTTTAGAGCCATGAACCGCCAGATACACCTTTTGGTATTCCATCTTTTATTTTGGCGTTTCTATTACAATTTTGTCATACTAGTTGAAAGACTATTTTGGCTTAACCTTTTTTTCCCACATGAGGAATACCCTTGAGCCCTTATTTCTCCGGAAGTGTACTATTCCTCTCGAGTAGTGCAACCTTGAAACTCTGAATTGGCTCATCAATGATCTTCACACATTCTTTGAAAGTTTGTGTTAATTCTTCGAAGTAAAACTATATCCAACAATTCTTACGTGTCGTTTCCTCTTCACTTGAAAGCTCGTTTATCACATACTTTTTCAAACTTTTGATTTTTCCCTTACATTGTCATGAGGAAAACTCTATCTCGTTTTCAATTTTGAAATAACCTCTATTTGAATAATGCAGACTTTGATTTTTCCTTGACAAGTTCCCTTTTATTTCATTCTAAAGACCTTTTGGTGTACTCGTTTTGTCTCTAAAGCTCCGGCATGTTGAGATTCTGCCCTCTTTTGATTTCTAAATGGTTTAGTCTTCCTGTTGCTCAACCTGTCACCTTCAAACTCTGTTTGTTTTTCCAAGCTAACCCTAATTGGCATAAGGATTGGATCATATCGTCAAGAGAAATTATGGAAAATGCATGTTCTCCATCCCAATGAGACACATAAGTCCTTTAGCTGGGATCATTGCGGTTCCACAACAAGTTTGTGTCAAAGTGATGAATGAAGCCACAAGATAGCACTTGTGTTCATCCGGAGCAACTATGATGTACAGAGAGTTGGAACAGTACCACTGATGATCTTTCATGAAGATAGAGGTAGAAGAGCTGCATACAATAATAGTTACCACGACAACATCCAGATGTCAACATTTGAAACTCTACATGGAGAAAAGCGAAGAACTCCAGTTTTCAGGGTTGAAGTGAAACAAATATGACAAATTTCGAGACCAGAGTTGATACAGCGAGCCAACGAGAATATTGAAGTGGAGCACGCAACCTCAAGTTGGCTCAAGACAAGTAGAAGCGTTGGGAAGACGGAAGAAGAAGACTGTTAGAGTTTGAAGTCGAAGATAAAGTGTTTCTAAAGACATCCCTGTTGTGCAAGTGATGAACTAATGCTTAACCAATGTTGATGTGGAAGCAAGCGTGGACCTCGTAGTAATTGAAGAGATCTTCATGTATGCAGAAGAAACAAGTACACTTTGGAGTGGTGGATAAAGAAAGTCAAGGAAGAAGATGTACAACTAGACTTGGTTCAATAAAGTAGACACACAATGGCAAAGACGACATGAGAGTTAGAAGACAATACGTTTTGCAAGTCCAGGGTTCAAGCACCTCTCGGTTACATTCGAGTTTCGAGGACGAAACTCCTCTTAAGGGGAGAGGAATGTAATATCCCGACATTTCAGAAAGGGTAATGTAGTATTTAGGTAATTTCATTATGACCTAATTATTATTTATCCTTTTGATTTAATTAAATTTTTTTTGGGATATTAATCATAAGAAATAAAAGGGATTTAGTTATTTAATTAAGTGGCTATAAAAAGGAAATAATCCCCCAAAATCCTTTATTAGTTTCACACGCATATTCTGAAAAAGAAGAAGAAGATGGAACGACGGCAAGAGGGCGATGCAATATTCCGAAAAAAAGGAGAACGTAAACTTCAACCGTGCGACCAATCCGTTCATTGTTTCAAGACGCCGCAGTAGAGAAAAGTGATCACCACGATGTAACGCAACATTGGATAATAAAATATCCTTATTCTGTAAGTTTTCAGTTTAGCCCTAATTTTTCGTAATCGTCGAGTTCGTTTCTTCAAAAAATCGCATCTCTTAATCTGTAGCTCTGTTTTTCAGTCATGAGTAGTCAAAACGATCATTTTGGAGCGTAGATCATTCTAAAATAGGGTCACATCATTTAATTTAGGTAATATTCAGTTTTACACACTTTTTTAATTCGGGATTTTCAAGAAAGATAGGATTTTTAGGTTTACTTGTTGTTTAATTAGGTTACAAGTTGAAGGCTTAGAAGTTCATCTTTTCTTGAAAGTATTGGATCAGTTTGCTGGCAATTAAGGTAAGAGGCTCTTCCTAATGAGTAATTATAGTTTTATAATGATAGGTTGAGTTCCAGTGAGTTTTGGTGTTGTTTGGTGATAGAATTCATGCTAAGTTGTAATACGTTCTAATTGTTATCCTTTGGTCTTATAACATTAATAAAACCTTAACAAGCTTCGATTGAGCTTCCGATTCGTTTAGTTTGTACTTACCTCCTTTGCATTTTCTTTTGTATGCGTTGCGGGGTGAGAAGACGAACATGTTGACCAAGAGAAGTTGACGGCTTGATGACGTTGCTGCCTTAAAGATGCTTTTAGTTTTTTTTTGTGTGTGTTTGTACTAGACTTGTTGTTATTTTGCTCCTAGACCTTTGTAAGTTATGTTTATACTTTTAAGAGCTCGTATTGTGTAAGTCTTTGGGTTTTTCGTCGTTGTAATTTAACTATCCATCTTTAGTATGGTAAATTTCAAATCTTAGTAGCATTTATGTTTTTACCCGAGTCTTTTTAGCTTCCATTTACTTTTATTTGATACGACGACGTAGAGGCTTGCGTATAATATTAGATTTATTAAATGCTTTACACGCCGAACGTTTCTCTTCCGGATAAGTACTCGGTATCCGGAAGCTGGGCGTTACGCTATAAGGATCATTTTTTAAAACCTAATTAGGCATATATAAGGATGTTACAAGTTTAACGGTATTGGGCATAAGGCAGACATGCTTAGATAGCCATTGATTTGAAGTGGTCTGTCCATGTTGTCTTTTATCCTATTAAGCCAGATTTTAGGATGTATTTTTGGCTTGTTTGACTGTGATTAATTGTAATGATTGTACCGAATATTCTTAGACGTGATTAGTGACGTGATTAGTGGGCATAGCCAATCAATAGTTGTATATATATTGAGACTATTTATAATGAAAACCCAAGGGAAAATCAATTCCTCACATGGTATCAAAGCCATTACTACACAATAAACTCTTAATTTTTTATTTTTTATTTTCCTTTTTCCAAATACTCTCTGCTCTTCCCACGATTGTCTTCCATGGTAGAAGACGGGAACATCGATTTCACGTCTCCATTTTATCTCAGCTCCGGTGACCAACCCAGAAATTCGATTACTCACGTAATCTTGCAAGGAGATAATGGATCGAAAGGTAAGGCTGATGATCGGCGCGACAAATTGAAATTATGTTGCACCCACTGTAAAAAAATCCGGCCATGAGCACAACACGTGTTTCAAACTCCATGGATATCCGGATTGGTGGGATGAACGGCCTCGAGGTGGTACCGGACAGCAAGGTGCAGATCGTAGCAAGGTTGCAAATGCTCACGGGAAGGCTTGCAACGTCCGTGCCCACGCTGTCCATGGCAGCAGCATGACCACCGGTATTTCGATGGTGGGGGCGGCGGTTACGGTGGCGGGAGTGCTTCCTTGGATGACTTAAACCCCAAAGAAATTCAAACTTTGCTTGAATATGGTAAATCACCATCAAAATGATCAAATGCTTGGTGAGTCTGTTCCTCTATTTTGGATTCTTGATACGGGTGCTTCTCACCATGTTACCGGAACCGCTTCATGTTTAATAAATTTGGAAGATATTGAAGCATGTCCAGTGGGACTACCCGATGGTGAACATGTCCTGGCTACTAAGATAGGTCATGTGAAACTCGCCGGCGGGTTAATTTTGGAACATGTTTTATTCGTACCTAAATTACGGTGCAATTTAATATCGGTGTCGAAATTAATAGACGACTCTAAATGTTTTGTCCAATTCACCGACTCTTTATGTGCCATACAGGACCAACGTTCGGGGAGTCTGATTGGAGCAGGTGAATGAACGGATGGGCTCTACTACTATCGAAGGATACCTACAGTGTGTGCGGTGACAGTTCCAAAAATCAGTGAGTTTGAGTTGTGGCATCGACGAATGGGGCATCCTTCGGATAAAATTGTCAAAATGGTACCTGTTATTATTTTCAGTAGTGCAAGAAAAACTTTAAATAATGCTTGTGATCTTTGTCCACACGCAAAACAAACCCGAGATAGTTTCCCTAATAGTGATAGTAGAGCCAATCGAATCTTTGAATTAATTCATTGTGATTTGTGAGGTCCATATAGGACACCATCCTCAGGTGGCGCACACTATTTTTTGACTTTGATTGATGACTTTTCCAGGGCCGTTTGGGTGCATTTATTACATTCTAAAACCGAGGTATCTAAAGTCTTTTGTTCTTTTTTTTTTCCATGATCGAACGCCAATTTGATGTGATTGTTAAAATAGTAAGAAGTGACAATGGCACCGAATTTAAGTGCATGATGCCATACTTTGACGAACATGGAATTGTTTTTCAAACTTCTTGTGCGGGTACTCCACAACAAAACGGAAGGGTCGAGCGAAAACATCAACATATTTTGAACGTTGGACGTGCCTTAATGTTCCAGGGCAATCTTCCGGTTTCTTTTGGGGGCGAATGCGTGCTTGGTGCTGTCTACTTAATTAATCGTACTCCTTCACGGTTATTGAACAATAAAACCCCGTACGAGATTCTTTTTGGGAAAGCACCATGTTTTGATGAATTAAGAGTATTTGGATCGTTATGTTACGCTCATAATCAAAAGTCGAAATGGGATAAATTCGCTCCTCATAGTAGAAAATGTGTGTTTGTCGGTTACCCTATTGGAAAAAAGGGTTGGAAGTTATATGATCTTGAGACGGGTGAAATTTTTGTGTCCCGAGATGTTAAGTTTTATGAAAACGAGTTTCCTTTTGCCAACGATCCCCACAAAAGTGGCGTGGCCACAACCTCCTCGGCACCTAGTGACCACATGGAAGTCACTGGCAAAATTTTTGATGACTTGGACAGCACGTTAGTGACCGGAGAGGGTGACCATCATAATGAGGATGTTGGAGATATTGTTGCACCTCCCAATGATGCGGGTGAAGCTGTTGATCAACCAGCTGAGCCCACTGCACAGTCAGCTACTACACATGTGACCGAGAACGCCTTGGGGCATGGTTTGCAAGAGAAGCATCCATCCGTCTGGCATCATGATTACGTCACACACACACTGTACAAACTTTGAGCCCGTCCCACACTTCACAGTCTCCTTCCGGCTCCTCAGGTACACCTTATCCTATAGCTCATTTCATGAATTGTGATAAATTTTCTTTGCGACACCGTATATTTATTGCAGCTGTAACTATGGGCCTTGAGCCACGCACTTTTAATGAGGCTATGAAAAATTCCAGTTGGAGGGAGGCTATGCACACGGAAATGCAGGCCTTAGAGGCTAATGAAACGTGGGTTATGGAAAAATTACCTCCGGGAAAGATGCCACTTGGATGCAAATAGGTCTATAAAATCAAGTATCAGGCTGATGGGATAGTGGATCGTCTCAAGGCTCGCCTTGTTATTTTCGGCAATCGGCAGGTCGAAGGCATTGACTACACTAAGACGTTTGCTCCGGTGGCAAAGATGGTAACTGTACGCACTTTCTTAGTTGTAGCAGCTGCGAAAAATTGGGAACTACATCAAATGGACGTCCATAATGCCTTCCTTCATGGTGATCTTGACGAGGAAGTATATATGAAACTTCCATCTGGCTTTACGGTTCACCAACCGGGTTTGGTCTGTCGTCTCAAAAAGTCGTTATATGGCTTGCGTCAATCCCCACGGTGTTGGTTTGCTAAATTGGTAGATTCATTGACACGATATGGTTTTATTCGGTCATACTCGGATTATTCACTTTTTACCCTTCGCCAAGGTCCGATTCAGCTCAATGTTCTTGTTTATGTTGATGATCTCATTATTTCGAGGAATGATTCTTCCACGGTTGCAGCCTTTAAGAAATATTTGCATACATGCTTTCACATGAAAGATTTGGGCATTTTGAAGTACTTTCTTGGTATTGAAGTTGCCCGGAGTTCGGAGGGAATCTTGTTGTGCCAGCGAAAATACACACTTGACATTATTGCAGACGCCGGTTTGTTCGGTGCTAGACCCGCTAGTTTCCCCATTGAACAAAATCACAACATGGCTTGTGCTCAAGGACCAATAATTGGTGACCTAGAGCGGTACCGGCGTCTCGTGGGTTGTCTCATTTACCTCTCTTTCACATGACACGACTTAGCATATGCGGTACACATCTTGGCCCAGTTTATGCACCAACCTCGCCAAGAGCATTGAGATGGCACTCTTCGCGTTGTGCGCTACTTGAAGGGTTGCCCGGGTCAAGGAATTATTTTACGAGCGGATAGTGACCTATCCTTGACGGGCTGGTGTGATTCCGATTGGGCTAGTTGCCCCCTCACGCGGCGCTCACTTACCGGCTGGATAGTATTTCTTGGCGATTCCCCGATTTCCTGGAAAACCAAGAAACAACATACGGACTCTCGTTCATCTGCCGAAGCAGAATATCGGTCAATGGCAGCTGCTACCTCGGAATTAAAGTGGCTTAAGGCGTTGCTTGGTAGTCTGGGAGTCCCACATCCTCGTCCGATCGCGTTACTTTGCGACAGTCAATCCACCTTGCATATCGCACGAATCCGATGATTTCGCGAGCGCACAAAGCATATCAAAGTAGATTGTCATTATGTCCGTGATGCTATCCAGGATGGTGTCATCCGTATGGCTCATGTGCCCACAGGCGAGCAACTCGATGACATCTTCACTAAGGCGTTAGGCCAATGACAATTTCTTCACTTACTTAGCAAGTTGGGCATTTGTAACCTCCATGCTCCAACTTGAGGGGGGAGGGGAATTAAGCCATATTTTAGGATGTATTTTTGGCTAGTTTGACTGTGATTAATTGTAATGATTGTATCGAATATTCTTAGACGTGGTTAGCGACGTGATTAGTGGGCGTAGCCAATCAATAGTTGTATATATATTGAGACTGTTTATAATGAAAACCCAAGGGAAAATCAATTCCTCACAGATCCAGGCATATCATTGATGTTCGTTGTTGGTTCGGCATGTATTGTGCTTATTGCTGCATTTTACGATATCTTTTTGATTCAAGGTCGAATCCTTTCGGAGCCGAGACGGAATGATGTAATTCCCATTGAAGAAAATTTTATTAAAATTTGTTATAGTCTTTTATTTATTTTTGTTATATTTTATTATCCCATATTAGTTAATTAGTCTTTTATTTTTGTATTTATTTTTATTCATTGTGATTTTGTCACACATTGCTAATTAACAATTGGCATTGGAGTCTGTAGCCTATATAAAGGCAAATAGAGTCATTGTAACAATCAGACAAATATTTAGATTAAAATATATTTTATTTATAGCTTGAAGCTTTGGTGAGTTTTCTCACGCAGGTGGATTCCCAACTGGACTTATCGAGTTGTGAAAAGAACCTCGTGGGTGTCTATTATACCAAATTTTTAGTTACATGTTAGCCAAGGGTCGCGGTCTTTCGTCTTATTAGTGCCTTGATCAAGTCTTTGGGTATTTTCGGATCTGATTCGTTCCTAATAGTCATGAATCTTGTTCGAACCCACATTGTTTAAATGGCAAATTTTATTAGATTTTATTACTATTTATTATTAGGTTTTTTTAATTTTTTTGTGTCCCACATCGTTTAGTTTGTTATCTCAGCTTTATATAAAAGATATAAGTCGTTGAAATATCATCAGACAAATTTTGATATAAATATATTATATTTGAAGTTTTGGTGAGTTTTCTCACATTAGCGTTTGGTGGATTCCAAACCGGTGTTTAGTGGAATTCAAACGACTTATCGAGTTGTGGCGAATCTTGTGGGTGTCCATTTATACTGCAGGTTTTTAATTACGAGTTAAGCTAAGGTCGCGATCTTCGTCTTATTGGTGCTTTCGGAGTCAAGTCCTCCGACATTTTCTGGATCTGATTCGTTTACGGTTACATCTGGTTGATATCGAGAGAGGCGATCGTTGACCAGTATCCAAATATTCCTTTTATTTTATTTTCTTTCGTGCGTTTTCCTTTCTTTCCTGCATTCTTGTTCTACTTATTCCAAAAAAAAAAAAAAAAAAAAAATTCCCTGTTGCTACGTTGTTCTTCACCCCAAAACAAAAAATAAAATAAAATAATAATAATAATTTTCAGCCCTTTATTTTTGTTGCCTGTTGCTTGTCTTCTTTTACCAAAAGGAAAAATAATCACGGCTTGACACCCCTCCCAGGATGCAGCCGACCCTGGATCAACCAAAACCAAAAAAAAGAAAAAACAACAACAAAAAAAAAAAAATTCCAGAAATTCGTGACTGAATTGCTGCCGTCTTTGAGTAACTTTTGCCCTATTTGATTTTTTTTTTTTCTTCTTTTATTGGTTGGGAAAAAAAAACATAAATAACCAGCCTCAACTTTGGATGTGTGTTTCACATTCTAGTATCACACCCGTGATTCTAGTACATCTCTAAAAAATAAAAAAAAAACTTTTCGGAATATTTTTGTTTGGATCTTCTGGATACTTGCCGTGTGCTACTTATTGGTGGATTTCGATTTTGAGTAATATCAAGGAAGAGTCCTATGGATGTCTATTTTCGGAATTTTGAAGATATGATGAATCGGCATTTGGAGAAAATAGAACGACGTTTTGATGATATGATGGATGAGATGAAAAATATGTTAAATGGAGTAACTGAGCAATCTAACCGTGGTGGTAAAGATACACGCGGTGGTAAATGTAATCGTGGTGGTAGAGGTAACCGCGATGGTACAGATGTTAAGAAAACTTCTCCAGGTATGTTTTCTGTATTTTGCGGGCATTGTAAAGGGACTGGACATCACTATTATAATTGCCCTGATTTCTTGCAAGAACTACGTAGAATCGATTTAGAAGCTCGTTTAAAATGTGAATCGCCAAGGGAAAAGACTTGGTTGAAGCGATAAACGAAGAGATTGTTAACACTCGAGATGAAGAGTTGAAAAACAATGATGATGAGAGCATGATAGAGGAGAATAAGCCAAATTTTATAGAGAGATTGGAGGAAAATAAGCCATAATGCACGGAGGAGAAAAATTCGGTTGTCATCAATACTTGTTCGCCGTCCTTGAAGGTATCTAAAAATCCTTCACTTGAAGATGATCCGGCCCCTATCTTGCCACGGGTTATTCATGTTCGTGAGGTCGTTGTTAGCAAGCCAGAGGACCACTTTGTGGACCCTTTTGCAAAAATTATTGATGAATATCCGGCAGCTAGTTGTTATTCTTATTTTGTTGTTTCACAGGGAGTCCTTCGTGAGTCTTTTCCGCTGCAGGAGCGTTATGTTATTGCATGTATGGTGTATGACTCATCAACAAAACATACCATTGGATTTAGATTGTCTATCCGGCTCGTATTTGATCCAGGGGTTCGAGTGGTGTCTTTTAGTGTTTCTTTGAGGTTGGCATGTGCGGATGCTTTTTATGACGTTCTATTGATTCGAGGACGAATCATTTCCAACCGGGAGAGAATGATGTGATCGAAGATGAGACTTGAAGTCCATTTATCCCACATTGTTTCCATGGCATATTTTATTAGATGTTTGTTATTATTTATTATTAGGTTTTTATTTAATATTTTTATTATTTAATTTAGTCGCACATCGCTTAGAAGTTGTTTTATTTCTTTTATTGTAGCCTATAAAAAGGCTTTAGTTGTACTCTTTTTAAGAATACAAATTTTGAGATTAATATATATATATATATATATATATATATATATATTGGATTAATCTGGGAATTTTTATTTTATTTTTGTTTTATTATGAATATGCAAGAACACAACTGTATGCTAGAAGGAAAAAAAAAGATTTGATATTTTTTGATGATGAAATGAACAACAAAACGGAGGAAATACGAAAAAAGAAAAATAAAAGGGATATTTGGATACCGTCAGTGTCGAGCACTATCAATGGCGCGGTTTGATGTTGAACCAATCGTTGAAAATGCAACATCAAAGAAGTCATCTGGCGTGCTAAAAACTTGGAGAAATCCCGCAAAATAGCAATATAACGATAACAGTTCATAGCCGGACAGAGAGCAACATATGTAGAAAATGGATCAACGAAACTGTGTTCCGGTTTGCCACCAATGTTAAAATGATCAAGAATATCCATAGGCAATATAGGTTCGGGATCGGGGATATCAAATAACCCAGCGTGCGCCTCAATTGGATGATCATCATGTTCCTGCAAAGAAGACAAAACAGAACTCAAACAAGTGGTCGGTGAAGGAGGAAGAACATCCTCATTTGCCTCGATTTTCTCCGCCACTAATGCGATATCCTCGGTCTTCGTCTCAACGTCACACTCCTTTTCATCATTTATCTCCACTACACGTTCACTCTCGCCGTCTTTCAATTCTTGGTCAATTTTTTCTGCTTCCATCAATTTCACATCATGAATCGCACTCCTAACTATTTCCATGGCCTTAGAATCCTCGATTTGAAAATCACATTGTTGTATAGGGGGTAGGGATTCATAGACATGCTTCTTGCCACAATCAAAAAAAGAATAGAGTCTGGGACGCATTATGACGTACATTATACATAGATAGCCTTGAAGCTTATAGACTAATTAGGCATCAATTTGCCCCGTCCTCCTTATGCCCAACACCTTTACACTTGTAACATTTAAGCTCGTGAGTGGGTTGATGTGGTGTGGCTTGAGCTTTACCATTGTTGTTTTCCTTAGCTTTGTAAGCCTTATTGAAAGACAAATGGTTTGGCCTCGGTGGGCTAGAAAGTGAGCCATCATATCTAGGTTGAAAAGAATGATAAGAATAGGAATTACCTGAAATTCGTTTCTTCAAATGCTTTTCTGTCAAAATTGCAGCATGAACCATCTTCTCTAAAGTATCACAATCCTTCATTTCAACCGGATGTGCAATCTCGGGCCTTAAACCACTCAAAAATCTAGCCATGGTTGCCTCAGAATCCTCTTTTGTACCTGTGCGAATCAAAGTCAGCTCCATCTCTTGCTAGTAATCTTCCACGGACTGATTACCCTGTGTAAGTGTTTGCAATTTCCGGTACTGTTCACGGTAATATGAATCCGGTACAAATTTTCGCTTAAGTTCATTCCATGTCTTGACAAGGTCATCCCTTGCCCTACGCCTACTAACAATCAGTTGTTCCAACCAAATTTCCACGTATCCCTCAAACTCAAGCGTTGCCAACCGCACTTTGTTTTTCTCCGAGTAGTTATTACACCGAAAAATCTGCTCCACTTTACGCACCCAATCTAGATACGCATAAGGATCATTTGTACCCTTAAATACCAGAATCTTCATCTTTATTCTCCTCATATTGTTCTTGTCATCATCACTACCATCACTTCTAGTATTACCCGTAAGCACTAAATCATCTTCATCTTCTTCCTCAATGGAAACCAAACCGTTTGTAAAGAAAACCGAACCGAACCAAAATAACCGGTTTGGTTCGGTAGAATTAACGAAAAACCGAAAAAATCAAAAGTAAATAATTAGATAACCGAATTGAACCGAACCGAAATAACCGTTGATTAACCAAAAAACCAAACCTAAATAACCAAATTCACTATATGGTTATAAACGGTTTGATTTTTTCTATTTGGTTTTGGTTCGGTCTTGGTTCGGATATAAAGGATTTTGTTTTCGGTTCGGGGGCGGAAATTTAGAGTCGAGTGCTTGTTCTCTAGAAAAGTAGGACTTGGAAAAATGAATTTGGGTAAATAAAATGCAGAGCCTTCTAAATAGCATTGAATTAGAATTTGGGAGAAGTGGAGAAAATCTGTTGTTTGGAGAATTTTTTGACGGGATAAGTTGAAAGAGATTCTCACCTTGAGGGTTTATCCTCAAGCCTCTGTTCTTCTCCTTGTTTATATATTTGTACCACTTTCTTCTTCAAATGCTAAAGCTACATTTTTTCTTCATCAACTATTTTTTCAGTGACAATACATACACAAAGAGTGACACACTATAACCAAATTTAAATGTAATTTTTTAGTGTTGGGTTTTGAAGATGTATGAGGTTGGATATGCATTGTCGGTTGTAATGGTGAATAAATGGTTGTTTTAATGTGCAGTGACACAATATTTGATCTTAATTAATTTTCACTGAAAATATGGTGAAAAGTGATTTTATCTTTGTAAAGTGTCACTTAAGATGCAATGACACATGATTTTGTGTCTATGATGTGTTACTTCATTGACAATTGTTCTCAGAATTGCATTTGACAATGTCATTGTATATCACGGTTGTCACTTTATCATCAATTTTGCTTGCTATTTGTAAAATGGGACTTAGGATGAAGTGACACCAAGATACATTGACAAGCTATTTTTGCCACTGCATTTTAAATTGTCACTGCATCAAATATATAGATGTTTAGTACTTTAAATGCGTCTATACATGTTGCTTCATCTTCATATGTCACATCATTTTCAATTGACCCTATCAATGTCATTGTCACTTCATCTTCAATGATCTTTGTCAATGCCATTGCCAAAGCATCTTCATTGTCATTGCATCTTCAATGCCACTACTAGTGTCACCGCACCCTACTATTATCACTACAAAATAATGATGCATGATGTACGTTAACTGTCACTGCATTTGGCGTTGTATATTGTCACTGAAGTGCATAAGGTGTTACTGCATATGTGAATGCTGATGTCATTGCATAAGATGTTGTTGTCAGTACATAAGGTGTCACTGCATCTTCATATGTCATTGTATCTTCAGCTGTCACTGCATCATGTCGAATTTATGAAGAAAAAAAAATCTATTTTCACAAATTAATTTGGAAAAATATCCAAACGAGATAGTAGAATAAAAGGGACTAAAAAATATAAATTAAGGTGAAATAATTACGATGATCGGAGTTTTAGATCAAAAGATATAGTCGTTTGAAATATTGAGTATGAGAAAGAAAATGACATTTTTTGTGTGATTTGCCACCGATTTCAGCGCCTTTTTCCTTTAGTGGATGTTAGGTTTGTCCATATACTAATTTTTTGTCCTTATAAATAATGAAAAAGTTGAAGTTGTCATATATGCCTAATTAAGTTGATTTTGTGTCTTTTTGGCCTCTTACCCCTTGAAATGTTTTTTCTTTTCAAAGGAAATAGAAGGTACTTATAAGAAAAAGTGACTTAGAATGACATTACGAATCAAGAATTAATTAAGGTCGAAAAGATTGATAAATCATTCATTCAAACCGATGAAATTCTCCGAGAAGAGTTAGGTAATGTATTTGTGAAATTACATGGAAAGTCAGCAAACCTTGGCCAATCAAGCATTAGTTGCACAACGATCAAAGTAAAATTTGCATGGTGATGGTATGCGCCATGACATATCCTTCAGTACTTACTGTGAAGTTAAAATGTGCCTCAATAGAGATCAAGTGCATTAGATTTTAGACACATCAATTATGCTTATTATGAAGTTAATCTAGCTGCCTAGGTTCATTCAAGTACAAGGCTTCCTAAGGACATCTAGTCCTAGACATTCTATATTATTTACCTTACACATTGTCAAGGGCAACATTGGCTACTAAAACAATATTCCACAAGGCTTAGACTTTGCCACATATCATTCACGTACAAGTCTTCCAGTGCTCCCACCTTCTCCCGTAGAGGGTATCAATTGTGGTGCTGAGCCGAGACTACCATAATTCTAATGCTAGACTTTTCCACATATCAAATATTCCTCCAATGAACAAGCATAACACATATATGCATGTCACATAGCTTGAAACATACTTAAAACATGATTTACATTCTCAGAAGGGTTAGGCCCACGCTAGGACACCTTAGTCGCACGCTTAAGGGGTCTGCAACCCGTCTGAACTCTTGGCTCCGTTAGGCCCGCGCCTGGGGGCCGACCTAACACATCTGGAACATTATTCCTATGTTTTCTTCACTTGTTCGAATCCAGACTTAACCCAAACCATTTCATCACCAAAAGGGTATAAAAAATACATTAAGAAAATGCAATACATCATTTCTATGCATCTCTAAACATCAATTAAAAAATTCAACATGAATCTAAACTGATTAGAACACCCTCTTACCTTAATCGATTTGTAGAAAAGCTTGAAAATAGATGTGAAACTGAAAATCCAAGCAAACCAGGGCCAACACGTCGATTACTACAATTAATCTACAACACCTATTAACATCTAATTCCTTAGAATTCTCAAGTAACCCTAAAGATTCCAAAAGAGGGCTTTTCAAATTACCTTTCTGTTGAGGGTGAATCGTGTATCAAAAGATTCATCTCGATATCCTAAGCGTTTTGGTATGAATTAATTGGAAAACGATAATATGAGTCGATCTCTAGGATGAAGATTCCGTCAAGTTCTTCTCTTTTCTCCGTTCTCTGTAAAAATCAACTCCTCCCATTTTTAATAGATTAAAAGTGCAATTGGGGGGGGGGGGTGGGGTTTTTAGAAAGGGCTATTATAGAATTAACTTCCTATGATTAATCCTATTTATTTAACTATTGGTAAATAAAAAGGTATTAAAAATACCACGAGTTACCATTTTACCCTTTCACCAAAATGAGAGGTGTTAAAAAATTCAACACAAGAATCAATTAAATATGAAAGCATGGATAAATTGTTTATGCTTACTTTGAACCGGTCAAAATGTATATGAACATGCATTAAAATTTCTTTTTAATTTGCCGTGCCTTGAGAAACTAGGCCAACTAGGGAAAGGGTGCATCTGCCCTTGGCTTCACTCGCCTCGGTCTATAAGTTTTCTGTCCTAATTTTATTGTTTTCGTTTTTGCATAAACTAGTTGTTAAACGGCATGCTAAATTTGATCAATATTTACTCACAATCTTATGACATTTTTTGAATCTATGTTTTCCTCTTTGCATGCTGTTCGTATGTGTGTCAGTAATTGTTGAAATTGAACACTAACATATCTTGTTCATTGTTTGCTCGAATTGCAGTGCATTTTGTCGTAAAAATTGCATATTCACCACTAATATTCCCTAAAGTTAATTAAGAGGTAAATTTTTCATTCTTGTATGTGTTTGGTTAACAATTTCTGGAAAATTACTAGTTGATGTCGCATGTTTTGGTATTGTTGAAAGAAAAATTCTTTGTCATTAACATAAGTTAAAGTGGATCGAAATTTTTAATATTCTTGTAATTGCATGTTTATCACAAGTAGAGTAGTGCAACCGAAAATTCTCAAACCTGATTGTAGAAATTTTGGTTGAGAATTTCATTTCCTTGTTACTCATACGTGCATAACTAGTAGATTGAGTTTGTTTGAACATAACAATCATATATTAATTGAAATGGTTTGTGCTAGTTATAATTCAGTGTTTTACTAATTGATAGTGCACAATATTTGAATTCTGTAACATTATATATATATATATATATATATATATATATATATATATATATATATATATATATATATATATATATATAAAATAAAAATTCTTTTGAATCGTGTGTTATACATAATGGAAGCGAATAATGATGTTGGTATAATGGTATGACCTGATGTCGTTGAAGTGCAAAATGCTGAATGCAATACGTTGAAATTCCCATGAGTGGTGGGTAGTCACTGGTGCTACTTGTCACGTATGTGCGGTAAAAACAATGTTTCATGACTACCAACCGGTAGACGGAGAACACTTGTTAATGGGAAATTCTTCTAGTGCAAATGTAGGGGAAAGGGAAAATAATTCTTAAAATAAGTTCATGCAAAGAACTTACGCTCGATAATTTGTTGTATGTACCGGATCTACGAATGAATCTTGTCTCGGGTTCACTTCTAGTTAAACTTGGATTTAAGTTAATCTTTGTTGATAGTAAAATACTTATTTTTAAGAACTAAGTAGTTGTTGGCAATCGCTATTTGGTTGATGAAATGTTCAAGTTTAATGTTGTCACTATATTACCAAAGGCTATTAATAATGAGGCTTTAACATCTGCATATATGATTGAATCTTCTTGTGTATGGCATGGTAGATTAGGGCATGTATATTATAGATCCGTACGTAAAACGACGAATTTAAATTTGTTGCCTAATCTAAGTTTTGATCCGAATCATAAATGTCAAGTATGTGTTGAAGCCAAGATGACTAAGTTACCGTTTCCAACGGTAGAAAGGGATGCAAAACCTTTGGATTTAATTCACAGTGATATATGTGATTTAAAGTATGTGCAGACCAGAGGCGGTAAAAAGTATTTTATTACTTTTATCGATGATAGCACATGATACTGTTATGTGTATTTGTTGAGAAGAAAAGATGAGGCCCTTGATGCCTTCAAGAATTATAAGACTGAAGTTGAGAATCAACTTGGCAAACGGATTAAGACAATCAGTAGTGATCATGGTGGGGAATATGATGCACCATTTGATGAATTCTGGGCAGAATTTGGCATTATTCATCAAACCACTACACCATATTCACCACAGTCGAATGGTGTTGGTGAACATAAGAACATGACACTGAAAGAAATGATGAATGCCATGTTGATTAGTTCGGGTTTACCCCAGAACTTGTGGGGGGAGGCTATCCTCTCAACTAACTTCTTTCTAAATCGAATCCCTTCAAAGAAAAGGGATGAGACTCCATACGAATTGTGGAAAGGCCACAAGCCTACCTACAAATTCTTTAAAGTGTGGGGGTGTTTGGCAAAGGTAGAAATGCCTAAGTCTAAACAAGTCAAGATTGGGCCTAAAACAATTGATAGCATATTTATTGGATATGCAAATAACAGTAGTGCCTATCGGTTTTTGGTGCACAAGTCAGACATTCCTGATATACATGGAAATGCGATCATTGAGTCAAGGAATGTAGTATTCTTTGAAGAGATCTTTCCTTTCAAAGGCAAGGAGAAAGAAGGTTACGGTTCCGAAGAAGCGAACATATGATCTTTCTTTGAAAAACCTTCAAGATACCGAGGAGTTAAGACACAGTAAAAGATCTAGGACTTCTACGTCCTTTGGTCCAGATTTCCTTACCTACATGGTAGAGGATGATCCAAGGACATTTGTTGAGGCTATGACTAGTCCAGAAGCTCCGTTTTGGAAGGAAGCTATCAACAGTGAAATAGAATTCATCATGCAAAATCACACTTGGGAGTTGGTTGATATTCCACCTGGAGATAAACCACTCGGTTATAAGTGGATTTTAAGAAAAAAATAAAAGCCGATGGATCTATTGACAAGTATAAGGCCAGGTTGGTAGCTAAGGGCTATCGACTGAAAGAAGGCTTTGACTTTTTTGACACTTACTCACAAGTTACAAGAAGAGAATAAGCCCAATCAAAGTCACAACTAAACGGCAATTATCACTGTCAACGGCCCAATCAGAGTCAGAATAAGCCCGGAGCAAAACAGAGGACCGGCGAGAGAAGAAGAGGCCATCAGATATAGTGTGCTTAAGATACCGAAGAATACGTTTAACGGCAACCCAGTGAGCCTCGGTAGGTGAATGCATGTACTTACTAATCTTGTGGACCCGAGAAGTCAATATTTCTGGATATACAGAACCCGAATCCGGATCCGATCCATAATTGGATCGTCAGATCTGATTCACAGCACCGATCGAGACACTCGATCATGCACAACAGAAGCTACGAATAAGTTCGCATGCGATTATACCACGATATGATCTACATAAGTAATTAATCTAACTATGAGAAGGTTGAAGATTTACCTCAGCAGAAAGGAATAAATAGACAATCGACCAAGGGAGAAGCCGTGATCTTCCGGATTGTATCTCCAAGCGACAACTGGTGGTCGTCGATCTTCGCCGTAGAACCTCCTCGAATATGCACAAGAAAAACCCTAGGTTTTTCTTCTCTTAATGACTAGAATGAGAAACTAATTTTTCTCTTCCTTTTATTTAGTGGTGGCGCCAATTGTAAGTTGGTATTGTGCTAAGAGGAACTCTCTTTATATAGGAAAATAACTAGCCATGAGAGTTATCCTTTTCACACCATATTTACCTATTCCCACAAGGAAAAGATATATATTTGCCAAAAAATATAAGAGATAATTCACAAAAAATCAATCTCTTATTTTTCCATTAATTATCCAATAAATAGATAATTAATTAATTACACATGTGACATAATCTAGGAAAATTTCTTTCCCTAATTATCCAAAAAATAGGCGCCACTTTTAAGCCATTTTTTAATAGAAAATGTCTTTTCTATTTTGCATATTATTTACCAAATAAATAATATTGCATATTCATTAAATAGACCAACTATTTAATTTATTCTCGAGGTTCCATAAAATGAGAAATCACTCGCGTGTTAGGAGCCAACCCGGGGACCATGGACCATGGACCTATGACCAGTAGCTACAATAAAATGAATAAAATATTCATCGAACAGAATATTTCTACTCAACTTATTAATTCCGGAATTACGCCACCATAAATCCGAAACTGAACTCTATTGATTATAGATATAACTTATTCTCAAAATGTCGAGTTGAGTCAATAAGTGTCCATTGATATAATCATTACATATAAACGAACCCTCCATAGACTATCTGTTATGAAGCGGGAATATTTCCGTAAACCTTCTTCAATACATCTCATCCTTATTTACCATTAACCCACTAGTGATCAATTAGTTCATAACCAATACGAACTCCGCGGATCGATCGGTTTCTAGGATTAATAAATAAGGGATTGTCTTTCTACTTCCCGTGGAAGGAATGAATTCCATATCATGAGACACACACTTCTCACTCATTCGAGCGATTGCCAGCGTGAAAGTGATTCGGACCGCGCCTCTTGCGATCCTTAACGAACACATCAAACCCTATCCTGAAACAAGTAGAAGTATGCAATCACTTCAGGATTAAGGTTAATCCATATATGATCATCTTGTGATTTAATAAGATTTCTCAATCACGGAATTATATGAGAAAACTCAGATTAAATCGGTCCAGTCCTATATGACTCTCATCATACATAAATGCCCCACTTAGACAACCAATGTCGACGGTACGGATAAGACGGTCACACCATAAAGTGTTCTGGGCACATTAATGGTGGTTTAATCAATAGACCCCACACTTTGATTAACTTCACCACGGATTAACATTTCAAGTGTATCACTATAAACTTAATCCTCATGTGTGACACACACTAAGTTATATGGCTACTTACGATACGACTTGGGGTTTTCAACAGTGTATTACATATAAGCACAAAGCAAATAATAAGATGAGAATAAATCTGTCATTTATTAATTATAAACACAATTACAGAAATTGTCTTTCGGGTGCTACTTCCAACAATCTCCCATTTGCCTGTAAGGACAAGCAACAATTGTCTTTCGGGCACACTATATGTAAAAATCTCCCACTTGCCCGTAAAGACAAGCAATGATTGTTTTTAGAGTACCACACCCTTATTCTTTCTATCCACAACATTCTCCCACTTGCTTTGAAGCAGATTAGACATATCTCTCAATTTCATATCCATGGCGCTTATCGGTGACACTTTAGATGCCACACGACTTGGTAAAGCGATCGACTAGGTTGTTGGCTCGGCGATCCTTAGGACCGAAATGTCGCCTCTCTGCGTTCAATACGATCGGGTTGTACTCTCTCTCAATATACTTTTGACCTCTTGTGATTGCGAAGATCATTTGCATGAGCTAACTCTCAACTTTTTCACAATAAAATGGTATCGGCTCATCGAGACACGGAATCACTTCGATCCAACAAAGAACTTCTCAAGCAATCACGCCTCTTTTCTTTGCTCGAAAATTTGCTATATATTCGACTAACGAGTCAAATTGGCGATCTGGATTGCTCCAGACTGTGGCTCCATCATAATGAGTAAACACTGAACTTGAGATCGATTCACGATCATCCTTAATCCGACTAATAATCAGAATCAGTGTAGTCAACAACACTCAGGTTTGCACCCGAATACACATGCATATGATTCCTCGTTCTCTAAAGATACTTGAGGATGTACTATACTGCTATCAATACTCGAATCCATGATTCGATTACAATTTACTTTTAATAACTTTGACATTCTCTATCCAAAGAGAATTTATCCCATTTCTCTATATCCGAAGATTGAGAGAATTATTTAAGTGAGGGGTTGGGTAGAAACCTCTCGTTGAATATCGCATAGTAATATGCATTTTATCTTAGCCAATAAGAAGGATGGAGTTACTGACCAACAACTTGTTCTCATGAATTCAACCGAATCGATTCTAAGAATATAGTCCACTTCTCTGATTCAGAGAAGCTTTGGCTCGTCAGTTCTTGACTTCAGATAACACACTCAAGTTGTTCCCAACCGTTTCAGTGTAATCTTTATAAACACTAACGTCTACTACTTTACCAATATTGATTCTCTGGTCTACATAAGACTCATCAATATTCTGGTCAAGCCCACACATTTCAAACATGTGACTTTTATTGACCTTGAGGTTTTCTTTAATCCACCAATGGATATAAGCATAGGCAGTCAATCAGCCATTGGATTTAAGCTAAAACCCTTCTATTCCGAATGAATCTAAGCTCCATTGTTGGGCAAGAAAGTTTCAAGGCATCACCCCTGGTAATCTTTCTACTTTCCATGGAGTCAAGCAAGGCTGAATGGTGAGAGAGTTCAGGGAATCACCCATATTGAACTATCTACTTGTCAGGGAATTACCCCAAAGACCACTTGGCTTCGCTTATAAAGTTAAACTTTCCCATTCATTCGACTCTTTTTCATGTAGATCCAATTACTCCCACTGGGCCTGAGACACTCAGGTGGTTCTACAAGAGTATGAATAGAACTGGAGTACCAAAACTCCATTTACTGGTTTAAGGCTTTAATCCGACATCATTTTATTAGAATCCTATACAGTCCTTCCAAAAGACCCAAGGTTACCAATCATCCCTGCGCAGGTAGTAAAGTGCATAATCCTGAATGGTCAATGGTTAAACCATACTCCCACTGCATTTGGGTGGATTGACATTCTGATCTGGTTCAGTAGTATTTATCAATGTTATCCCCAACAATCAATATTGGATGTGGTCTGATTAAATCATATAGTAACTCCTTGAGTAACTGTACTTCAAGGTCTAAGGTTGTTATTAAAACATTCTTTTAGAAAGGATGTAATAGTGTAACCGTCACGATCCGATCTTAAGAATCTTATAATCAACCATTACTCATTGCATTAAGATATTTCACGAACCGTCACCATCTGAACGTGTATGTAAAATCTCTAGTCTTACCTTCAAGCACTAGTGCTAAATGCCTTTATTTGCGGAAGTGGAGTAAATGCACTTCACTCTTTATCCACAAATTCATAAGCATCTTCTAGGTAGACTTCTCGGTATTACATAATATTGTAAACCGTTATTTTGCAATCTATATCTTAATTGAGTTAAGCAGTGTATCGTAACATATCAAGGACTATACAAGGAAATACATGGTTTGTCCTTTCAGTGAAATCGTTTCACTCGGAGGCAGGCAGAACATCAGTGCCGAAACTATGCTATAGCTTATATCTGAGCATGGAATACTCGTTTCTCTAGTAATATCAGAGATTCCTCCAAATATATATTAAGACAAACTAATCGGCGTTTCGAGTAGTCATTAGACAAAATATCTATTACTCAAAAGCTCCCACTAGCTTGTATCCTTCATAAGGCCCTGAAGGTCAATATGAACAAGCTATGATACTTCTTTAGCTCCATTACCCTTTACCAATTGAAATTTTACTTAGTCATTTTTCCTTTGAGATAGTGTTCTTAGACTGGGAGATAGGAATCACCCTTAGCCAGTCTTCAGATCTTATCTCTAGGATATATGCACTAATTAATAGATGTTGTAGAATCGTTTATCTAAATACGGAAACCATTTGTCTTAATAGTTTATGATGTGTTATATATACCTTTTCAACATTACTTAGTGATTTTGACTTTATCAGACAAAAGTCCGAGTCTCAGAAGCGTATACAAATGTCATATTCACTTTCTTTAAGGCAACTATATTATCGATGTGAAAGCGAATCAATTTGTTCCAACGAATCCGAAAACAGAAATTAAATTTCCGTGATATTCAAGGATTAAAATCCAAAATTTGTTTCCTTATATCACTCCCACTATTTTAGCTGAAATTACTGCCCGTTGTCTACTCTTTATCATGAATGCCCAGCTACCTTGTTCTAACAAATGAACTTTAGCTTCTGAGTCAAATTACTCGGTTAAGAAAGTCTATAAGGATTCATAGGTTAGTGATCCGAAATCACTTTCCTTATCCTTTACTTTCTTTGATTAATATTTTGGTTTAGCCTTTAACTAATTTAGTTTAGACGACTTATACTTGTAGACATTTACCTTCCCATTCTTGGCTTTCTTTAAAGGAAATGGCCGTGAACTAGCGATTCATTTGAGTAGACACTACTCATGAGCGTAGGATGTCTAGTGAGATTGACACCAAATCATTCTCGTCATCTTTGAACTAATTTTAATTTGTCTCCCATGTAATACGAGTGACAGCAGTGACATACTTATCAATATTACTTAAGTTTGAAGGCTTAAGAGGAAATTCTCCACCGGAAAAATTAATTGCATTCTAGATTTATTGGTTCAACGTTCTTGTTACTTTTCCACTTTCACGAAGTCATCATCAGTCAATTTATCGTGTTTACCAGTTTAGATACCTTGAGATGATATGTAGTTGCGAAAATAAATCATGACAGAAATGTAAATCAAATCATAAACCACAATAACTAATAAATTTTAGGAATTATAAACGTGATGTTATGCATGCAGTTTATCCTACCATTCCAAGGATTTAATCTCACACCTCAGTGCCGCCGATGGGTAGGTCAAAGAGGTGACAATTAAATTGAGACAATCTCTCTCAACGATTAACTGAGAATCAGACATCCCGATTTAATTGTTGATTATCATTATTTTTCAGCCAAGATATTTCCAAAAATATCCTTTAGAGTGTGACCTACTGTTTCAGATTTTTAGGTAGACCCCGAGTATACCGCCGAATTGTAGGTCTGTGACCCGACGAGTACTCAAAAGCCTATCATTTCGGAAACAAAGCCTTGAATTTTGATAGCGGTGAAGGCCATCCGAAGGGGGCCGAAATCAAAGCTGCACGAGGCGTCACCATTCTCTCATGGTGCTTGTGTCAATAGTAGAGGCCGAGGGGTCGGTTGTCACCTTCCCCGCTCCCACTCGTTATTTTGAAAAATAGGTAGTCTTATTAGGATTTTCAGAATTTCTTAATCATCCGAAAAACAATAAATCATGAATATTTAAATTAATCCTCCCACTAGTTCATCGGTTCCAAATACTGTCTAACTAGTGTCACTTATTCACGACTTTCCAATTTTTCGGATTTTTAAATTCTTTGTCTAGACGCTACACAAAAATTCACCAAGAATTTTAAAACCCTAATACACAGGAATTTATGAATTTTTCTAATAATTCCAAAAACAATAAATCACAAAATTAAAAGCTCCTATCAGTTCCAAATACCGTCTAACTAGCGACACCTTATTCATGATTTTCCAATTTTTCGAATATTTCGAAAATCTCTTGTGTAGACACTACACAACAAAAATTCACCAATGAATTTTATAGTCCTAATAATGTCATGATAAAAATTTTGGATCGTAGAATTTTATCTCAATAATTTGAAAACAATAAATCATGAAAATCAATCACCAACTTATCGGTATTAAACCTTGGTGATCTTTAACGAGTTCACGAGCGGTGTCGGGATTAGCTAAGCCGACCCATCCTCTTCATTGCTTCATATCGATTGTTGGATGAATCGGGCTAAGGCTGCCCTATTGAGCGAAACTTCGCCGGATATAGCTTGTCCTTTCGGACCCCGACGCTAACGTCGCGCGTGTCTGCGGTCTTTGGGTTGAAAATCGGGCTAATGTTGCCCCATTGAGCCTCGGCTCGCGGATAACGACCTTCTTTGGACCCACGTGGCTAACCCGCACTTGGATGGACAAGTCGAGTCGAGCCAAAGCCCTGTTGACCGCCCGAACCAATTTTCGAACCTTTTGCTCAGTTGATGTCCAACTTTTCCGGATTTTCCAATTTTACAATTATTAAAATTCTTTTATGTAGTCACTATATAATTAAAATCCACGAATAATTTTTAGATCCCAAAATTAAATTTACCGAGTAAATTTATTTTATCATGTGAATTTTATATCCTGATAAAATTCCGTTCGTTTTAATTTATTTAATTACCTAACTTAATCTAAATTAATTATGTCTCATAGATGACTAATTACTATCACGATTAATTATCTACATGTATGCATATGCTAGTAGTGGAATTCATGAATATGATGCATGTCATGGCATGGTTATCTCACATAAAATATCAAACATCTAATCTATAAACCTAAAATAATTAAATAGATAAATCCTACTTTTAAAAGATTTTCTAATTTTTAATGCACAGCCGCCGCCGCCGCATGTATAATAATTTGCTGCTCCATTTCTTCAACAAAAAAAGCTTCAGTTGAGTTGGTTAGTGTCCTCTTCTCCTACCCGTAGGTTGTGGGTTCGAATCCTCCAGGTTGCATATTTTTCTCCTTTAAAATTGATTTTTCTGGAAAAAACGTCATAAAAAAAAGAAAGGGGACGCGTGTTTGGGAAATCGAACTCAATTCTCCAATTTGTTGATGTAGTGCCTTCACCACCAGGCCACTGCTTCAGATTGTTTGATGTTCTTCGAAATTTAATTAATACACCAGGGCCGTGGCAACACTAATTTTTCTAACTACTAGGAAAATAAATTACATAAATTCCAATACCCAGAAAAATATGGGTTTACAATAGATCTAACGGTAAACAAGTACCAACCCCAATCCATCTCGTCAACCAAATCATTCAATCACGCATATTTATAATAAACGTATTAATGATGCAATATTTATTCAATTCCACTCCTTAATAATTAATTATGCAATCAAGATCGCAAAATCGCTTTAACTTTAGCTCCGATACCACAAGTGGATATCGAAACCCGAATCGGATCCGATCCATAATTGGGTCGCAGATCTGATTCACAGTACCGATCGAGACACTCGATCATGCACAGCGGAAACTACGAATAAATTCACATGCGATTATACCACGATATGATCTACATAAGTAATTAATCTAACTATGAGAATGTTGAAGATTTACCTCAACGGAATTGAAGAAATAGACAATCGACCAAGGGAGAAGCCGTGATCTTCCGGATTGTATCTCCAAGCGACGACCGGTGGACGTCGATCCTCACCGTAGAACCTCCTCGAATATGCACAAGAAAAACTCTAGGTTTTTCTTCTCTTAATGTCTAGAACGAGAAACTAATTTTTCTCTTCCTTTTATTTAGTGGTGGCGCCAATTGTAAGTTGGTATTGTGCTAGGAGGAACTCTCTTTATATAGGAAAATAACTAGCCATGAGAGTTATCCTTTTCACACCACATTTACCTATTCCCACAAGAAAAAGATATTTGCCAAAAGATAAGAGCTAATTCCCAAAAAATCAATCTCTTATTTTTCCATTAATTATCCAACAAATAGATAATTAATTAATTACATATGTGACATAATCTAGGAAAATTTCTATCCCTAATTATCCACAAAATAGGCGCCACTTTTAAGCCATTTTTTAATAGAAATGACTTTTCTATTTTGCATATTATATATTTAATAAATAATATTGCATATTCATTAAATAGACCAACTTTTTAATTTATTCTCGATGTTCCATAAAACGAGAAAACACTCGTGTGTTTGGAGCCAACCCGGGGACCATGGACCTATAACCAGTAGCTACAATAAAATGAATAAAATATTCATCGAACAGAATATTTCTACTCAACTTATTAATTCCGGAATTACGCCACCATAAATCCAAAACTGAACTCTATTGATTATAGATATAACTTATTCTCAAAATGCCGCGTTGAGTATATAAGTGTCCATTGATATAATCATTATATATAAACTAACCCTCCATAGACTATCCGTAATGAAGCGGGAATATTTCCATAAACCTTCTTCAATACATCTCATCTTTATTTACCATTAACCCACTAGTGATCAATTAGTTCATAACCAATACGAACTCTGCGGATCGATCAGTTTCAAGGATTAACAAATAAGGGATTGTCTTTCTACATCCTGCAGGAAGGAATGAATTCCATATCTATGAGACACACACTTCTCACTCATTCCAGAACAGTGCCAACGTGAAAGTGATTCGGACCGCTCCTCTTAGCGATCCTTAACGAACACATCAAACCCTATCCTGAAACAAGAAGGAGTATGCAATCACTTCAGGATTAAGGTTAATCTATATATGATCATTGTGATTTAATAAGATTTCTCAATCACGGAATTATATGAGAAAACTCAGATTAAATTGGTCCAATCCTATATGACTCTCATCATATATAAATGCCCCATTTAGACAACCAATATCGACGGTCAGGGTAATGGTGGTTTAATCAATAGAACCCATACTTTGATTAACTTCACCATGGAGTAACATTTCAAGTGTATCACCATAAACTTAATCCTCATGTGTGACACACACTAAGTTATGTGGCTACATATGATACGACTTGGGGTTTTTTTGCAGTGTATTACATATAAGCACAAAGCAAATAATAAGATGCGAATAAATTTGTCATTTATTAATTATAAAATCAATTACAAAAATTGTCTTTGGCGCTACTTCCAACAAATATCGGTCTAGTGGGCCGAGATCATGTAGACCACCAACAATAGTACAATGAAAGCGACGGATCGGCACAAGGAGGGCCATCGTCAAGTGTAAGGCGGGTAGAGGCCGACATAGGTGTTTGACAAGATTTGGCTTTTTCGAGAGAGGCACGCAATGAAGTGAAGAATATACTTGCATTGAGTGAGAAATAGCCCGGTCGAGGTGCAGAAGCAAATGAATGCCAATAAAATATGACAGAGAACCAAGATCCTTAACCGGAAAGTGCCGACCAAGATAAGAGACAACCTGCTCATCAAAAGAAGACGACGAACCAATAATAATAATATCATCCACATAAATGAGAATATAAACACGAGCACCATCACGAGAATAAATGTTTAATGAGGTGTCACCTTTGGAACCGACAAAGCCAAATTGAGTCAAGACATCAGTGAAGTGAGAGAACCAAGCATGGGTAGCCTGACGAATGCCATAAAGGCTACGGCGAAGATGGCAAACATAATCCGGATAATCAGGGTGAACAAATCCCTGGGGTTGCTGCTTATAAATAGGCTCAGATAAATGCCCGTGGAGGAAAGCATTCTGAATATCCACCTGGCGAAGAGACCAACCCTGTGAAACGGCAAGTGACAAAAGAAGTTGAATAGTGACCGGTTTAACGAATGGACTAAATGTGTCAGTAAAATCAACCCCTTCGGCCTGATGAAAACCCTTGGCCACAAGGCGAGATTTGTGATGCTCAAAACGCCCATTGGCATGACGTTTAGTACGATAAAACCATTTTTTGCCAACAATATTCATACGAGGATGCAGAGGAACAAGATCCTAGGTTTGGCTGCGCAACAACGCGTCAATTTCCTCTCTCATAGCATTACACCAATTTGGGTGTTTGGAGGCTTCGATATAGGATGTAGGGTCCACGGAGTCGGTAGAAGCAACAAGGGCTTTAGGAAGCGGGTAGCGGATAAAGTCAGGCCAAGAGATAGGTTTGAGGGAATTGGTTTTGGTTTGAGTAACCATGGTATGAGTGAGAGCAGGAGGGGAAGGAGATGAGTCGGGAGAGGCCGAGACCGAAGTGGACGTAGGGGAGGTGGGCGGGGAAGGCTCGGGAGCGGGAGCCGGATATAGTGTGGCCGGGTTGGAAGGAACCGGCATGAGAGGTGGATTTTGTGGAGGTGCTGGCAGGAAGACATGAAGCGGGATTGTGAGTGTATCAAGAGTGGGTTTTGAGGGAGAAGGTGTATAGGGGACCGGTGGTGGACCATTTCGTAGGGAGACTTATAATGAAGAACTTTGGTGGGAAGCCGGTTGATAATGTAAGTGGCAGTGATAAAGGCATCCTCCCGATATGGAAGCGGAAGATTATATTAGGCAAGAAGAGAGAGGCCAACTTCAACAATTTGACGGTGGCGGCGCTCAATGGCATCAACTTGTTCGTGTGTGTGGGGACAGGAAAGGCGATGCCGGATTCTAAGAGAGGTAAGAAGACTGGAAACGCGATGGTACTCACCACCCCAATCAGTTTGGATGGACTTTAGTTTTGTATTAAACTGACGTTCAAGCATAGCAAGAAAGTCAGGAAAGATATTTTCAACATCTGATTTGTTCTTCAGGGGATAAAGCCATAGATATTTGGTGAAGTCAACCAGAAAACTGACATAATAACGAGAACCATAAATTGAAGGCTCAGAACAGAGGCCCTAAACATCGGAGTAAATTAGGTCCAATGGGGCAGTAGAGGTAAACTCAGAAGTGTATAATGGAAGACAGTGACTTTTTGCTAACTGACACGGGCACAGGCAGACGGAGATGCCTTAGTAGGAGTGAAGGTGGGAAGGCTTTTTAAGGCTTGATGGAGTACGGAATAAGAACAGTGACCGGGACGCTGATGCTAAGTGATGGAGGAGGTGATGGAGGAGGCCAGAGCTTGAACATAAGTAGGAGGAGGGTGAAGCGTGGTGGAGAAGTGATTTAAGCCATCTTTTACAAAACCCGTAAGGTGGGTGTGACCGGAGTAATCTTTTACAAGAAAGTAGGACCCATGAAATTCAAAGTACACGGAGTTATCCGAAGCAAATTTATGTACTGATAAGAGGTTTCTAGTGATGGAAGACGTAAAAAGAATATTAGATAAATGAAATGACTGGGAAGGGGAATATACAGAAGAAGAGCCGTAATGAGTAATAGGTAAACATGTACCATCGCCTACATGCACTTTGTTGGGCCCGACATAGGGTGCAAATGAGAGGGTGAGACTGCGACGGTCATGAATGAGATGATGAGTGGAACCAGTAACTGTAGGATGTAATATCGTCGGATGGATCAAGATCCACCCGATTACACAGCGGAAAGTACAAGATCTAGATCTAGTCAACCAAAATATATAAAACAATAGATCTAAACCTATGAGGGGGTTTAGATTGCTTACCGGTTTATTGTGAATAAACGTCTAGAACAATCCGAGATCCAAGATCCAAGAATTGAGAAGCCACCGTCTTCCGGCGTGTATCTCCAAGCAACACCAAGTGGATGGTGATTCAAGCCTCTTGACCACCTCGATATGCTACCGGAATAATCCCGAGGATTATCCCAACTCGAAACCCTTAGTGTTGAAGCCGAAAATTCTAAGCTTCCAACACTACCCAAAAACTTGAAATTTATGTGTGTGTTTTAGGCTTGGGAGAACTCTCTTTATATAGGAGAGTAATCCTTGTCCTCCAAGGATTTAATAATTAATACAAAATCAATTATAATAATCCTATTAAATAAAAGATACTCCTAGAATAATCTAGAACCAATCTAGAATATTTAAGGATCAATCCAATATTTTCCTTAATCAAATATTTAACAAATAAATAATTTAATCACATGTTAAATAATTATCCAAGAAAACTAATTTCTTGACAATTAAATAACAAAAGATGCGCCCCATGCCCTAATATATTGGGTCATCCACGCATTTCACACACTTGGGCCGAGTCCATGAAAAATTTCTTTTCCATGTATTTAATTATCTAGTCCAACTAAAAAATTAATCCACATATCTATTAAACAGTCCAATCCAACTATTTAATATTAATTGAGGTGAAACGACGAGAAAACATATGCATGCTAGGAGCCACGTCGGGGACAATGGACCCATATTCAGTAGCTACAATAAATTAAATAATATTATCCGTCAGACCGAACAATAATATTCAATCTATTAATTCCGGGATTACACCACTATAAACCCGAAACTGAACTCTGCCGAATATAGATAACTTATACTCAACTATGAGTTGATAAGGTGTCCACTGATATAATCATTACATATGGATAAATCCTCCCTAGACTGTCTATTCTGAGTGGGAAGTATCCGTGAACCCGACTCAGAATATCTTATCCTTATTTACCATTAACCCCCCAATGAACAATTAGTTCACATATCTGACTAGTAGCTAATTAGTCTAAATATGAACTCGGCCGATCGATCTTTTTCTCAGGGCTAACAAATAAGGGGACTGTCTCTTTACTTCCCGAGAGAAGGAATGGATTCCATATCTGTGATAGCACAGACTACTCACTCATCCCAGAATAGAGCCAACGAGAAGTGTTGGACCACATACTTCGAAGTGATCCTTACTAACACATCAAACTCTACCCTAGTCTAAGCGGTTGTGCAGTGATCACCTCAGGATTGAGATTAATCCATATATGATCATCTTGTGATTCGATAAGACTTATCGATCACGGAATTATATCGAGAACTCAAATCAAATCGGTCCAGCCCTATATGATTATCATCATATATAAATGCCCCACTAGGTACCCTATTACCGACAGTCCGGATAAGACTGTCGCACCTAAAGTGTTTTGGATGCATTAATAGCAAATTAATCATGAGACCCGTACTCAGATTAATAAACGCTACGGACTAAGTTAATTTTAAGTACATCTCACTAATTCAATCCTCTTGTGTATAGCCATACACTGAGTTATGTGATTACATAAACGAGGTACTTAGGGTTTTCAGTAGTGTCTTAATTATAAACATAAATGCATATAATAAGATGAATTATTAATTCTGTCCTAAAACAATTAGATAATTGTCTTTCGGGCACTACACCTAACAATCTCCCACTTGCACGAAAGGCAAGTGGATTAATTGTTTTAAAGCACACCCTTTATATCTATATCTACAACATTCTCCCACTTGCTCTAAACAAGTGAGACATATCCCCAAGATTCATACCCTCCAAGCGCATCTTAGCGATTCATCCTTCCAAGCACGACCGGAGTGTGCCGCCGCGAATACCATGTGACTTGGTACACTGATCAGGTAGGTTGGCGTCTTGAGTCAATCTTTGGGATCACAACATCGCCTTTCCATCTAATCCGGTGGTACGATCTCAATATGCCTTTGATTCAACACTGAGGATGAAATCGACTTAACGATCATCCTTTATCTGACCTAAAGTCAGAATCAGTGTCATCACTTATATTCTAGTTCGCACCTGAATATACCAACATATTATTATTCCTCATTCTCCCGAAGAAACTTGAGGATTCACTAAACATCCCATTTAGTATTCAACCGCTGGTTTAGAAAATCATTCGTGAGAGGTAGGGTAGACTACATCATTGAATGCTGCATAAATGGAAGAATATCTTAACCAGGTGAATGGATGGGATTGCCAATGATTGATTCTTGCGAATTTGAGCGAATCAAATCCTTAAGAATGAATCCCGATGGCATGTCAAACTCTGACTTCAGATAACACACCCATGTTGTTTCCAACTATTTCAGTGTTACCATTCGCAAACACTACTCTACATACTACTTTACTAATATTGATGCCCAGTCTACGAAAGACTTATCAATATTATGGTCAAGTCCACATATTAAAATATATGACTTTGAAATGACTTAAAGGTGTGCTTTAATCCCCAAAGGATATAAGCTATGGAAGGCATTTGCCAAAGGTTCTTTCCGAATAAATTAAGATACCGTTAGTCTCGCAAAAAGGTCTTAGGGAATCACCCCTATTTTCTGCTTTGTAATGAATCCGTCATTTGTTCTTAGCTAAAACCCTTATGTTCTGAATGAATTCAGATTCCATTGTTCGGCAAGGAAGTCTCAGGGAATCACCCCTATTCCCCGCTTTCTGACGAAATCAAGCAAGGCTGAGTGGTAAGAGAGATCACGGTCTGGTTAACTCTCTACCTTTTAGGAATCATCCCAAATTACTCAGCTTTGCGTTGAAAGTTAAACTTTCCTATTCATTCGACTCTTCTCCGTGTAGTTCCAATTACTCCCACTAGGCCTGAGTTACTCAGGTGGTTCTACAAGAGTTTCAACAGAACTAGAGTATCAAACTCCATTCACAGGGGTTATGGCTTTTAAACCAACCTCTATGATCGAGGATCTACCACACCCACGAAGGACTATAGGTCATCAATCTACCCTATAGACTGTAAGGTCCTGCAATGGGTAATGGACATACCATACTCCCACTACGTTTGGGGTGGATTGATATACTGATCTAGTTTAGTAGTTTTTATTAGTGTTATCACCAACTTGCCGGTGTTGGATGTGGGTGAACAAATCGATTAGTAACATCTTAAAATACGAATACTTCAAGATCTAAGGTTGTTATTTATAGACTTTATCGGACCGAGTTTGACAATATAACCGTCATTCTCTCGATTTCTGAGTTTTATAATCAACCTTCACTCAATGCATTAAGATATTTCACGACCTGAACGTGTACGCAAAATTTCGATCCTACCTTTAAGCACTAATGCTAAATGTCTATATTTACGGAAGTGGGGTGAACCGAATTCACTTCTTATCCACAAATGCGTAGGCATCTTTTAGGTAGACTTCTCGGTTTTTCATTACAACATAAACCGTTATTTTGCAACCAATACCTTAAATGAGTTCAGCAGCATATCATAGCACATCAATAACTATATAAGGCAAATTTATGGTGTATCCTTTAGTGAAAATATTTCACTGGGAGGCATGCCGAGCATCAGTCCCTAAGACTATGCAATAACCTATTTCTGAGTATGGAATACTCTATCTCTGGTGAAATCAGAGATTTCCTCCAAATATTTTGGATAAACTTACCGGAGTTTCGAGTAGTTATCAGACAATATGTCACTACTTAGAAGCTCCCACTAGCTTGTATCTTTCATATGACCCCGAAGGTCGATATGAACAGGCTATGTAACTTCTTTAAATCTATTACCCTTTAATTTCCCGATTGAAAGGAAACTTAGGCATTGTTCCTTTGAGACAGTGTTCCTTTGACTGGGAGATAGGAATCACCCTAAGCCAGTCTTCAGATCTTGTCTTTAGGGAATATGCACTAATTAATATAATAGAAAGAAGCGTTTATCGAAATAAGGAAACCATTTGCGTTTATATAGTTTAAGATGTGTTACATATACCTATTCAGCATTTCTTAGTGGTTCTGACTTTATCAAACAAAAGTCCGAGTCTTGGATTCGTGCTACGAATGTAATATTTATCATCAATAAGACAAACAAATTATCCTATTGAAATGAATACGTTCGTTCCAACGAATCCGAAAACAGAAAAAATGAATTTTACAGATACTCAAGAATTGAATCCGAGATTCATTTCCTTATATCACTCCCACTAGTCTATCTAAAATAACTGCCCGTTGTCTGTTTTATTTATTGTTTAATGCAAAGCTACCTACTTCTTCCAAAGAACTTAGCTTTTGAGAAAATTGCTAAGGATGCATTGGTCAGTGATCCAAAATCACTTTCCTTATCCTCTAATTTCCAATTCATTAATTTTCTGGTTTAGCCTTAAAACTACTTAGTTTAGATGACTAACACGTATAAACATTCTTTCTCATTCTCGACTTTCCTTAGATGGAAACAGTCTTGAACTAAGTTCGTTTGAGCAGACACTACTCTTGTACTGTGGGATGTTCAGTGTTACTTGCTTGGACTATCGATTTTTTCTAATCATCAAATCAGAAGACCAAAGCTCCCACTAGTTTATCGGTTCTAAATACCGTCTAACTAGCAATACTTTGTATTTATGATTTTTCAAAGATTATAACATCACCTAGAACTAAGCTCCCACTAGTTTATCAGTTCCAAATACTGTCTAACTAGCAATGCTGTGTTCATGATGTTTCAAAGATTATAAAATCTCCAGAACTAAGCTCCCACTAGTTTATCAGTTCCAAAGACTGTCTAACTAGTAACGCTTTATTCTTGTTTTTCCAATGAATGGAGAAACTCTTGTTCATTCCATTACACATTTCTAATGATTCAGAAAAACAACAAATCATAAGACTAAGGCTCCCACTAGTTTATCGGTTCCAAATTCCGTCTAACTTGCAACGCCTTATGTATATGATTTTCCAATTTTTCAATTTAGAAATTTGTTGTGTAATTACACTTTTAAAATTCACTAAATGAATTTTATATGATAGTCCTATGTCATCTTTTGTAAACTAAGTATGGTCGTCTCTCGTTCAACACGAGTGACACCCGTGACATACCTATACTATGTCACTTAAGTTTTTAAAGGCTTAAGAGAATAAATCTTTTTTTGAAAAATTAACTGCATTTATTGATAATTACAACGTACTTGTTACTCTCCACATTTTTAATGAAGTCCTTTTACTAACAGTTTAGTAGCCTAGATGTTTAGTTGTAAATGAAAAGATAGAAAATTAAATTCAAAAAGTAAATTTTCACTACTAGATTTTTATTTTAGGAATAATAAACTATAAAAAAAAGTTTATCCTACCATTCCAAGGATTTAACCTCGCACCTCAGTGCCGCCGTAGGGTAGGTCAAAGAGGAGACGGTTAAACTGAGACAATCTCTCTCAATGATTAAGCTTCGAGAATCAAACATCTCATGGGAATCAGACATCCCGGACCTTAATCATCGATTACCTTCCTTTTCTAGCCTAGATATTTCGAAAATGTCCATAAAGAGTGTGACCTACTATATCAGATCTCAAAGTACGCCCCGAGTATGCCGCCGTAGGGTCGGTCAGTGACTCAACGAGTACCCAAAAATCCAATCCTTTCGTAGACCAAGCCTTGAATTTTGATAGGGGTGAACACCATCCGTAGGGGGCCGAAATCAAAGCGGCTCGAGGCGTCACCCTTCTCTCACGTGCTTGCACCTATAGTAGAGGCCGTGGGGTCGGCTGTCGCCTTCCCCGCTCCCACTCAATATTTTGAAAAAGTGGTGGGTTTACTAATTACGGTTTCGGTCTTGACAATAAGAAACAATAAATCAATGTACTCCGAGCAGGGGTCGATTATGTAGGCAAGCCTCGCGCCGTCTTATTCGTTGGAACATATGTGACGATTCGAGGCTAATCCGGCAAGAGAAGCCCGTTTAGCCCGAGGGCTTATCGGCTATGCTAAGTCTTGTCGAACCACTCAGAACGCTTCATCACACGTGGAAGGGAGTCGATTGAGCCGAAGCTAAGTTGAACTCGCCCAACCATGGTTAGACCATTTCCGAACCCATGTACAATGATTTTCCGATTTCTAAATTGTCAACCAAAGCGTAATCTCGTTTCTGTTTATGGTAGGTTCACCGAAAACTCAACGATTTATCTAAGTGGGATTCACCGAGAATCCATCACTAAAATCGTAACGATTGACAAAAACCCGGTTCCTCGGTTCTTATAATTAGTTACTTAATTAATTAACTACCACATATTAATTAAAGAAGCTTTTTAACTAATTATACGAGTTATACATGCCTAATTTATTCGAAATAAACTAGCTACATGTATGCATTAGAGTGGAATCATGATATGATGCATGTCATGGTAATTTTCCGGTTTCTATCACATAATTTCGATCATACACGAAAAAATAACGGAAAAATTAAACACTGAGATGGATCGTTGGTATCCCCGTATCAAACCTAAAAATAAAAAAATAAAAAAACACAAACCCTAACTAGGGTTTACTATTTTCTAATCTGCTGCTGCTGCGTTTTTTCGATGATCGGACATCCAAACGAATCTTGATCGTCACGAAAATTTATGGACCTGTTCTTCATTCCTCCTACTTCAATATGAACGGTTGGATCCCCGTTTCAATGGTACATTTTTCTCCAGCAATCCGCCGATGTAACTGCTGCATCTGTTTATAACTTCGGCGCAACAGTGTCTTCCCGGGGACGATCGGGCATCGAAAAAAATCCCGATCGACCTAAAAGTTTTAGGGCTTATTCATAAGTCCATGATAGTCGATCTGAACGGTCGGATCTTCGTTTCAACGGTCTAATCTCTTCCAGAAATTCGACGAACTCACAGCTAGGGTTTTAATGCCTGCTGTGCTTTTCTGTTACAGCCGCAAATTTATAGCAGCGATCGGACATCGAGATCGACTCCGATCGTTACGAAATTTTGAGGGCATGTTCTTTAACTTTTATTCTCCATTCTGACCGGAGGGATTGTCGTTTCAACGGCTCAAACTCCAGGAAAAAAATAAAAAACGGAACAGCAACAAAACAGATCTACTTCCAGGAAATTAAAATTGCAAAATTTCCTATACTCATATAAACAAATTTATATAAGTTTACAATAGATCTAACGACTAAAAAGTACAAACCCCAATCCATCTCTTCAACCAAGACAATCACAAAGACATACATACATGATATTTTTGATTCATAAAAAAAAGAAAATAAAGCAATCTACACATGCTATTCCACTCCTTAGATCAAAGTCTCTGATATCACTTGTAGGATGTAATATCGTCGGATGGATCAAGATCCACCCGATTACGCAGCGGAAAGTACAAGATCTAGATCTAGTCAACCAAAATATATAAAAAAATAGATCTAAACCTACGAGGGGGTTTAGGTTGCTTACCGGTTTATTGTGAATAAACGTCTAGAACAATCCGAGATCCAAGATCCAAGAATTGAGAAGCCACCGTCTTCCGGCGTGTATCTCCAAGCAACACCAAGTGGATGGTGATTCAAGCCGCTTGACCTCCTCGATATGCTACCGGAATAATCCCGAGGATTATCCCAACTCGAAACCCTTAGTGTTGAAGCCGAAAATTCTAAGCTTAAAAGTCGAAATTTGTGTGTGTGTTTTAGGCTTGAGAGAACTCTCTTTATGTAGGAGAGTAATCATTGTCCTCCAAGGATTTAATAATTAATACAAAATCAATTATAATAATCCTATTAAATAAAAGATACTCCTAGAATAATCTAGAACCAATCTAGAATATTTAAGGATCAATCCAATATTTTCCTTAATCAAATATTTAACAAATAAATAATTTAATCACATGTTAAATAATTATCCAAGAAAAATAATTTCTTGACAATTAAATAACAAAAGATGCGCCCCATGCCCTAATATATTAGGTCATCCACGCATTTCACACACTTGGGCCGAGTCCATGAAAAATTTCTTTTCATGTATTTAATTATCTAGTCCAACTAAACAATTAATCCACATATCTATTAAACAGTCCAATCCAACTATTTAATATTAATTGAGGTGAAACGACGAGAAAACATATGCATGTTAGGAGCCACGTCTGGGACCATGGACCCATATTCAGTAGCTACAATAAATTAAATAATCATTACATACGGATAAATCCTCCATAGACTGTCCATTCTAAGTGGGAAGTCTCCGTGAACCCGAATCAGAATATCTTATCCTTATCCTTATTTACCATTAACCCCCCAGTGATCAATTAGTTCACATATCTGACTAGTAGCTAATTAGTCTAAATATGAACTCGGCCGATCGATCATTTTCTTAGGGCTAACAAATAAGGGGACTGTCTTTCTACTTCCCGAGGGAAGGAATGTATTCCATATCTGTGATAGCACAGACTACTCACTCATCTCAGAATAGAGCAAAGCGAGAAATGTTGGACCACATACTTGAAGTGATCCTTACTAACACATCAAACTCTACCCTAGTCTAAGCGGTTATGCAGATCACCTCGAGATTGAGATTAATCTATATATGATCATCTTGTGATTCGATAAGACTTCTCGATCACGGAATTATATCGAGAACTCAAATCAAATCGGTCCAAATTTCTATATGATTATCATCATATATAAATGCCCCACTAGGTACCCTATTACCGATAGTCCGGATAAGATCATCACACCTAAAGTGTTTTGGGCGCATTAATAGCAAATTAATCATGAGACCCGTACTCAGATTAATAAACGCTACGGACTAAGTTAATTTTAAGTACTTCTCACTAACTCAATCCTCTTGTGTATAGCCATACACTGAGTTATGTGATTACATAAACGAGGTACTTAGGGTTTTCAGTAGTGTCTGAATTATAAACATAAATGCATATAATAAGATGAATTATTAATTTAGTCCTAAACCAATTTGATAATTGTCTTTCGGGCACTACACCTAACAGTAACCACAATCCAATCAGAACTAGGATGTGTGTATAAAGAAGCCGCATATGACTGGGAAGTCCGAGGTGGTGATGACCGATAGGATGAGAGGTGAGAGGAAGGGACATGACAGAGCAATATGGTTGGCCTGATAACAAATTTGATAGGAAACATGCGGAACAACATGATGGTAGCAAATCCCCCGTTCTGGAGAAAAATTCAAACCATAGCCAATATTTCGTCGAGCTGCCATTGAGGGGGAGCAGAGGTGAGGGTCGTGGGAGACATCGATTTGACAAAATTAACACCAAAACGCAGCAGTTTTGTCGTGGCACAACGCAGAAAATTTAACCGTCCAAATAGAAATTCCACCGTTCATATTTTAGTAAAACGAGAGATGAACAAGCTGTAACATCCCGGCTTTTCAGAAAGGGTAAAATAGTAATTGGGCATACCCACTACGACCTAATTATTAGTTATCCTATAATTATTTAAAAAGGATTTAATTAAGGGATTTAGTTATTATTTAAAATGAATTTAATTAATAACTATAAAAAGGAAATAATCCCAAAATAATTTATTAGTTTGGAACGCATATTCTGATATAAAAAATAGAGCAACGACGCTACACAGAGAAAGCAAGGCAGGAGTTTTCAGAAAAAAAAAGGGAGAACGTAATCTTCAACCGTGTGGCCAATCCATTCTGTGAACTCTTTGAAGCAGTTTTGGCACGCCCCGAAGGCTTTGGCACCCCCAAACCTGAACAGAGAGTTCAGAGAACTCTCTGATGCACTTTGGTGCACGCCAAAGGTGTTGGCGCCCCCGACACTGTTTGAATGTTAATTCTAATGTTTTAGGCTATGAGATGTGTTTTGAATGTCATTTCTTGAACTAATATCATTAATTTAAATATGAACAAGCCCCGATTGAGTTTTTGATGCGTTTGGTTCTGGCACCGGACTTACTCTTAAAGGGAGTTGAAGTTCGAGACCGTCGGAAGAGCATGAAAGGGCTTGTGCTTTGATGAACTAGAGTTCATCAATGTCTGTGTATTTTCTAGGCCTTGACCATGTCTAGTGGTCTAGGAAATAGAGTAGTGATGTGAGGGAGTTTACCTGAAAACAATTAGGTGGCTAGTTAATTCACAATAATGATTACATAAGTGTAGTAAAAGATAAAACGTCACTTATTCTCGGTTAGGCACTGATTCATGTCGGTGATGTGATACGTTCAGCAAAAGCGAACAATGCTGCTGGCCTATAAACGGCTGAATGGCAGTGGAGGAAATTCGCCGAACGTCTATGCATACCGGAGAGATCCCGGGACTATCGATGCTATTCACCGTAGTTGGCAAGTACATCTCGTGGTGGAATTTTCATCATGCATAGTGTCTTTGAGTAATGTAACTAAGATAAGTTATGTAGAAACGCATAGTCACGACATGTTGATGGACATGAAGTGAACCCTAGATTGAGTCGGTCTCATAAAGATAATTTAATAATCATAATAATAACCTTTCGTTGCATAACTTAGTTTCATTAACTTCTCACTTTTACTAAGTACTTTGTACTTACCTCCTTTGTATTTTCTTTTTTATGCATTGTGGGGTGAGAAGACGAACAAGTTGCCCAAGTTTAGACGACGGCTTTTGAAGACTTTGAAGTCTTGATGAAGCTTTTAATTATTTCTTTGTAAAGGTTGTACTAGATTAGTTGTATTCATTTTCTTAGACTTGTTGTACTTCTACTTTTAAGACCTTGTATTGTATAAGTCTTCGGGATTTTTGTCGTTGTAATTTAACTATCCATCTTTAGTATGGTTACTTTCTATTCTTAGTAGCATTTATGTTTTTACCCGAGTCTTTTTAGCTTCCGTTTGCTTTATTTTGATACGACGACGTAGCGGTTTGCGTATAATATTAGATTTATTTAATGCTATACGCGCCGAACGTTTCTCTTCCGGATAAGGGCTCGGTATCCGGGAGCAGGATGTTACAGTTGGTATCAGAGAGAAGCGTCCTTTCTTTCCTAGGCTTCTTCCCTCTAAGATAAGACTTCTTTAGACCTTTTTGAACCCTTCTGATCTCTCTTGATCTTGGTGGTAAATTCTCGTAGGATTAGGAATCCTTAGAATGTGGTTAAGTTGCACTAGGACCAAGTGAAAACTATCCTTATGTGAAGGTTGAGTTTTAAGCTCACATCTCTTATGTGATCCACTTAAGTTTTGTTCCTTTCGAGAACCCTTATTAGGATCCCTCTTTCCTTTTGGAATCTTCAAATATTTCTCTAATTTTCTTTCTTTTTGAGGTTTTAATGCTTTCGTAATGCTACATTTGGTTCAAATCACTCCTTGTAACTTGGTGTTATACAAAATGAGTAAACGATTTTGTTCATGTTTCTACATGTCATGTCATATCATTTTTTTTTGTTCTAAGAATTCTGTAAATTTTCAGCCACTTAGAAAGTTGTCTTACCTACAATTTCTCTTTTTACATCAATTTAGTTTTCAATACGGATTGTTCACAAATTGTTTAACAAGGAGGGGTACTCTGTTCAGAAAATTCTGCAGCGGTACTCTTACTTATCATTCTGTTTTGAATAATCTAAACACCTCCAAATGACTTGGATTTTTGATATGTTTTATAAAACATCCTGAACTATAATTTTTGTTTTTGAACCAAGTGCAAATTCGTTTTGGTTTGAGCACAATCTGCAACACACGACAGTTTATGAAGTCCTGAAAATTTTTGACAGCTTATAGCAGTAGATGAAAAGAATTATTTTGACCGACCTATGGCTTCCCAAATTTTTTGATTTTCGAGCATCATATGTAAAACTTATATACTCACAGATTTTCTCTTTGCCTCATGTTCAAAATCAGTTCTATTTGTTTTGTGCAAATCAATTATTTCATGGTTTATGTATGCACCCGAATTTCTCAAAACCATTTAAGTCCTCTGGTCAAGAAATGATAGATGTCTTTCTTTCACCAAGTAAGTTATAGTGTAGTAGGTTATAGGAGATGATAATACTTTGATTTATCTGATTCTTAAGCATTGTTACCCATGATAAGAAGTTTGGTAGGAAGAGACTAGGTGTTGTCGTTATAGTGGTCCTCGATGGCAAGAAACGATTGCGTGGTGATTTTCCAATCTTATGTCTTCATCAACAAGGTTCTATTTTATAATCATCTAGTTTACTACTTGGTTATCCCAATTTCAATCGTTTCCCCATCCATACTAATTGTAACACATGCTCTGGTTAAATCCTCCATTTGAAACTTCTGAAACTCGGTAAAAGTCCCTTATCACGAAGTTTTGTTTTCCAAGTGTGTACATTTTTTATGTGCCTTATTTTTTTTAAGATGTTTTCATCGTGTCAAATGCTTAATTTAAGAAACTGACAATTGCATATCTTTCCAACTATATCATGTTTAGCTATTTCGGGGCGACACACTTTTGCATCCTAGTGATTACCCTTAATGCATCCCCTACAAGATGTTTTAGTACATACAAACTTTTGTTTAAAGACTCGACTCTACAAATTCTTCGTTTTCTCTTTTCGCTATCGCTTGGTTTATGTTTACCAAAATTCTTTGGCCTTGCTTTGCTCGAGATGGGTTCTACATGAACTCCATATGCAAATTTTATCCTTTCCAAGTACTCCTCAGTCGTTTCAAATATTAGCGTTAAAGGTCTCATACGCTGGCACATAGTTTTCATCATCCTCGTGTTTGGCTTTATCCAACATGAGTGAATGGTTTTGTTTCCATGTTTTCCTTTCAGGTTAAACCACTTACCGTGCTCCAAAAATTCTGGAAATTTTCCACAATATAGACCGATGTCTTATATACAATTTATCTTTTTATATTGATTCGATAATCTTTATGGATTGTTCTGGAAAATCCATGTTATTGCCGGACACTCTGTCTAGAAAATCTGCAGCAGCACCTTCACTTCTTATTCTGTTTTGAACAGGTTAAACATCTTCAAATGACCTGAATATTTGATATGTTGCAGACAACAATTTTATCTACAACTTTTCTTTTGGAATTAAGTTCAGATTTTTTTTCGTTTGATCTTGATTTGCAATTCAACTCAGAGTTTACTATTCTGGATATTCTGACAGCTTGTGCAATCGTCAGAAGTAATTGTTTTTGACTGACTTTATCTCATTCAAAAATTCCAATATTTTCTATCACATGGGAAACTCCAGTATCTAAATCTTTTCTCTTTGTATCATGCTCAAATTCCTTTTTGTTTGGGCTGTACAAATTGATAATGTCAGGTCCAGAGTAAATATCGTACACAATCACCTAAAAGGGATCCGCACCTCTTTGACCGAGGTTTGGGCTAAGAGTGTAGCAAGTTATGGGTGTTATGTCTTAGAAGGTTTCCGAATCGATCTTTCCCTTGGATATGCCTCATGGTAGAATTTTTGTAAGGTTAACATTGTTGTTTCTTTTGCAGTTATAAACAAGAACCAAGCTGCTATCCTCGAGTATGCCATGTTTGATGTTCAGACCCTTTTTGTGCCTTTTGCAATTATATACTTTATGGTAATTTATTTCTCATATAATCCCTCACTTGAGATCTTTAAGCTCAACAAATTCTCTTCACTTGTTGTCATGAATTACCTAAGAAACATATCTCCATAAGGCTTTCTTTTGAACAAATCCAAGTTTCCATACTTGTCAAATCAAGGAACAAGTTCCCTCTAACTCTGCATTGTTGCACCCCCATTCTTCTTTTCAAGTACAAATTTGACTGAACCTTTTAATGTCAGAACATTCTTTTTACTTGTGTTTATTCTCAGCTTCCCTCCTAAGGGTAGTGTTAATTTTCTAATCTTTCCATCTAATGCTACTTGTTCTTTCAAGGTATGAATCTCATCTTCTTACCAATTGGATCTTTAATCCTACCTTGACATCCTTCTTTAGTTAACTATCTTTAACCTTCTTGCAATTTATGCTAAACCAGTTTCAAGCAGAAGGTAGTCTTTGCCAAGGTGCCTTCCGAACCTATTTAGCCAATCAACTTTTGAATTCCTAAACTTCTGTTCTCTAATTGAGATTAATGTACCTTGTACCCTTCAGTTTTAACTCTCTTTCAGGCCATTTAGAGCCATGAACCGCCGTATACACCTTTTTGACCTTCCACCTTCTGCTATGGCGTTTCTATCACAATTTGTCATACCGGTTGAAAGTCTATTTTATTTTAAACTTTTAATTCCCACACGAGGAATAACCTTGAGCATTTATTCCTCGGCAGTGTACTATTCCTCTCGAGTAGTGAAACTTTGAAATCTTGAATTGGATCATCAATGATCTTTCACACTTCCCTTGAAAGTTTGAATTAATCCTCTGAAATCAAACTTTATCTGACAGTTCTTAAGTGTCCTTTTCCCTTCACTTAAAATCTTGTTTGCCGCTTACTTATCCAAACTTTTGATATTCCCTTACGATTCCTTGAGGGAATTCTTTTAAATCTTGAAATAATCTCTCTTTGACTACAGCAAACTTGGGCACTTCTTAACAAGTGTTTATTTTTTCAGAGACCATCTGGTGTACTCGATTTGTCTCCATGGCTCCTTCATGTTGAGATTCTTGCTCTCCTTTGATTTCTAAATTCTTTTTTTAGTCCTTCTGGTGCTCGACCTTGCACATTTACCTTGCTTTTCTGTTGTGTGATGTTTTCTTTAACGTCTCCACTTTCTAAAGACTTATATGAAAGCTTATTACCATCATTTCAAGTTGCCTCTGAGTTCTTTGCAGACCACCGTATCTTGCAGAATTCCTCTCTTTCTTAAAAAAAATTCATCTGCAAGGTGTCCTTTTGTTTTCCTTTTGGTGGCGATCCTTTGTGTTATGATACAATGTCTCATTCTCCAGTTTGGAACCACCCTCAATTTTTTCCCCAACACAGAATCATCTTGTTTTGCTTGTAACCCAAGCAACCTGCCTTAGTTCAAGTGCATTGTACCCTTCCTCGGCTCACCTAGTTGGCATACCACCCTGGTACCCAACTTGTCACTTTTCAACTTCATTTATTTTCCAAGCTAATCCTAATTGGCACAAGGATTGGATCAGACCTTTAGAGAAAACATATGGCAAAGCATGTTCTCCATCCCCAAGACGTCTTAGATGTCCTTCAGCTAGGATCCTTACAGTTCGTCAGCAAGTTCGTGGTGCCATGATGGAAGTTGGGATCGAAAGAAGTCAAGTGTGCCAAAAGTGTGGTTCGGCTGGGAATATTCAGCTTTCCGGGTATAGGCCAGCAGGAGCAAGCAAAGAGTGTTGAACCGATGATTGCAAGATTTGAGGCAGTTGATGAGTATGTGGAGGAATAAGACAATGATCCAGTTGTCTCCGGTTACAAGTGAGGGGTTGGAGCCCAACCAGCCATTGGTCACGAGTTAGATGAAGATGGCAACCGTTGGCATCGGAATCAGCTTTGGGTTCCGAATGCGGAAGATTAGGAAGGACAATGAAGAATAAAAACCATGAGATGGCAATTGCAATTCATCTCGGAGCGACCAAGATGTACAAGAGTTGGAACAGTACTACTAATGATCTTTCATGAAGATAGAGATAGAAGAACACGAGTTTTCTGGGATGAAGTGGAGCGATCACAGAATACGAGACCAGATTTGATACAGAAAGCCAACGAGAAGATTGAAGTGGATCGCCGCAACCTCAAGTTGGCTCAAAACAAGCAGAAAAGTTGGGAAGATGGAAGAAGAAGAAGACTGTAAGAGTTAGAAGACGAAACGCTTTGCAAAGTCCAGAGTTCAAGAACACCTAGTTACATTCGAGGACGGAACTCCTCTTGAGGGGGAATGAATGTAACATCCCGACTTTTCAGAAAGGGTAAAATAGTAAATGGGCATACCAATTACGACCTAATTATTATTTATCCTATAATTTAATTAAAAACGATTTAATTAAGGGATTTAGTTATTATTTAAATTGGATTTAATTAATAACTATAAAAAGAAAATAATCCCAAAATAATTTATTAGTTTGGAACGCATATTCTGATAAAAAAAATAGAGCAACGGCGCTACACAGAGAAAGCAACGCAGGAGTTTTCTAGAAAAAAATGGAGAACGTAATCTTCAACCGCGTGGTCAATCCGTTCATCGTTTCAAGATGTCGCAGTGGAGAAAAGTGATCACCACGAAGAGACGCAACTTTGGAAAATAACATTTCTTAATTTCGTAAGTTTTCAGTTTAGCCATAGTTTTTGGTAACCGTTGAGTTTGATCTTCAAAAATTTGTATCTTTCAATCCGTAGCTCTGTTTCGCAGCCATGAGTAGTCGAAACGATCGTCTTGGAGCGTAGATTATTCTAAAATTAGTTTGACAGCAAGTAATCCAGGTAATCTTCTGTTTCACATACTTTTGTACTTCGGTTTTGCAAAGAAAATAAGATTTTAGGGTTTCTTGTTGATCAAATAGGTTTTGGGGTTGAGGATCAACAGTTGTTGCGGTCGCTTGACATTTTGCTTTTGGTTTTGCTGGAAATTAAGGTAAGAGGCTCTTCCTAATGAATAATTATATTTGTATTATGTTTAGGTTGAGTTTTGGTATAGATTGGTGGTTAGAAATTATGTTTATGTGTAGTTGTTGTCTAAGTTAAGCTATGACATATTTTTAACATGTTTCCCTGTTGTTTTTATGAGTTTTGATGGTAAACATGTTTGGATTTGAGTAGAAATCGGTAGAGTGTAGAAAATCGCATTAGAGCAGTTTTTGCCAGTTTTGGCGCCCCCCTGACATGTTCAGAGAGTTCTGTGAACTCTCTGAAGCAGTTTTGGCATGCCCCGAAGGCTTTGGCACCCCCCGAACCTGAATAGAGAGTTCAGAGAACTCTCTGATGCACTTTGGCGCACGCCAAAGGTGTTGGCGCCCCCGACACTATTTGAATGTTAATTCTAATGTTTTAGGCTATGAGATGAGTTGTGAATGTCATTTCTTGAACTAATAACATTAATTAAATATGAACAAGCCCTGATTGAGTTTCTGATACGTTTGGTTCCGGCACCGGACGTACTCTTAAAGGGAGTTGAAGTTCGGGACCGTATGGAGAGCATGAAGGGCTTGTGCTTTGATGAACTAGAGTTCATCAATGTCTGTGTATTTTCTACGCCTTGTCCGTGTCTAGTGGTCTAGGAAAGAGAGTAGCGTATGTGAGGGAGCTTACCTGAAAACACTTAGGTGGCTAGTTAATTCACAATAATGATTACATAAGTGTACTAAAATATAAAACATCACTTATTCTCGGTTAGGCACTGATTCATGTCGGCGGTGTGATACGTTCAGTAAAAGCAAACAGCGCTGCTGGCCTATAAACGACTGAATGGCAGTGGAGGAAATTCGCCGAACATATATGCATACCGGGGAGATCCCGGGACTATCGGTTCTATTCGCCGTAGTTGGCAAGTACATCTCATGGTGGAATTTTCATCATGCATAGTGTCCTTGAGTAATGATGTAACCAAGATAAGTTAAGAAGAAACGTATAGTCACGACATGTTGATGGACATGAAGTGAACCCTAGATTGAGTCGGTCTCATAAAGATAATTTAATAATCATAATAATAACCTTTCGTTGTATAACTTAGTTAGTCATTAACTTCTCACTTTTACTAAGTACTTTGTACTTACCTCCTGTACATTTTCTTTTGTATGCATTGTGGGGTGAGAAGACGAACATGTTGCCTATGTGTAGACGACGACTTTTGAAGACTTTGAAGTCTTGATGAAGCTTTTAGTTTATTTCTTTGTAAAGTTTGTACTAAACTAGTTGTATTCCTTTTCTTAGACTTGTTGTACTTCTACTTTTAAGACCTCGTATTGTATAAGTATTTGGGTTTTTCATCGTTGTAATTTTACTATCCATATTTAGTATGGTTACTTTCTGTTCTTAGTAGCATTTATGTTTTTACCCGAGTCTTTTTAGCTTCCGTTTTCTTTATTTTGATACGACGACGTAGAGGTTTGCGTATAATATTAGATTTATTTAATGCTATACGCGCCGAAAGTTTCTCTTCTGGATAAGGGCTCGGTATCCGGGAGCGGGGCGTTACACAAGCCCTCCAAATTTCATCACGATCGGAGTTGTTTTGATATCCGATCGTTGCAATAAAGGTTCAACTGAAGCACCAAATTAAATCCCAGTAGTTCGGTTTCAGGAATATTCAGAGAGATTGAACCGTCCAAACGTCAATTCCACCGTTCATATCGTAGAAGAACATATTATGAACACACCCTCAAAAGTTCATGACGATCGGAGTTGGTTTCGGTATCCGATCATTGCCTGAAACTTTCTGCAAAAACACAAAGAAAAAGCTGCGTGTTTTTTTTTTGTTAAAAAAAGAGTTAGGGTTTAGGGAAGAATTGGCATAACGAGAGAAAAAATCGAGATGCTCTGATACCATATCAACATTTAGAATAATCGTATTTCATTGATTCAACTGAACGGAGAGAGTACGAATATATAGGGTTCGCTGACTTAGTTAATAAGTCACCAGAAGATAAATACGAAATTAATAATATTTAAAGTAAATATAATATTCAAACTATATTATCCTCGACATACAAAACCATTGTGCCTAAATACTTAGCACTTTAAGTCATTAAAGAGATCGTAGAGCAAAATCAGTTCGCCGTCTTTTGTTCAATTGAAGTGATGCTTTGGACAAGTGGTAAAAATTATTGTATTTGGGAGACGATTGCAAGAACCGTGGGCACATTGTTGGAAGTAGCGCCCGAAAGACAATTTATGTAATTGTTTTAGTATTAATAAATGACTGATTTATTCTCATCTTATTACTTGCTTCGTGCTTTTAAGTAATACACTACTGAAAACCCTAAGACGTATCATATGTAGCCATATAACTTAGTTTATGACACATATGAGGATTAAGTTTATGGTGATACACTTGAACTATTAGTCCGTGGTGAACTTAATCAAAGTATGGGGTCTATTGATTAAACCACCATTAATGCGCCCAGAACACTTTATGGTGTGACCGTCTTATCCGGACCGTCGACATTGGTTGTCTAAGTGGGGCATTTATATATGATGAGAGTCATATAGGACTGGACCAATTTAATTTTCATTTCTCATATAATTCCGTGATTGAGAAATCTTATTAAATCACAAGATGATCATATATGGATTAACCTTAATCCTGAAGTGATTACAGACTCCTACTTGTTTCAGGATAGGGTTTGATGTGTTCGTTAAGGATCCGAATCACTTTCACGTTGGCACTATTCTGGAATGGGTGAGAAGTGTGTGTCTCACAGATATGGAATCCATTCCTTCATGTGGGAAGTAGAAAGACAATCCCCTTATTTGTTATCCTAGAAACTGATCGATCCGCGGAGTTCGTATGGTTATGAACTAATTGATCATTAGTGGATTAATGGTAAATAAGGATAAGATGTATTGAAGAAGGTTTACGGAAATATCCTACTTCATTACGGATAGTCTATGGAGGGTTAGTTTATATGTAATTGTTATATCAATGGACACTTATCGACTCGACTCGACGTTTTGAGAATAAGTTATATCTATAATCGATAGAGTCCAGTTTCGGATTTATGGTGGCGTAATTCCAGAATTTATATCTATAATTTATTGTAGCTACTGGTTATAGGTCCATGGTCCCCGGGTTGGCACCTAACACGCGAGTGTTTTCTCGTTTTATGGAACCTCGAGAATAAATTAAATAGTTGGTCTATTTTATGAATATGCAATATTATTTATTTGGTAAATAATATGTAAAATAGAAAAAACATTTTCTATTAAAAATAATGACATGTATGGCGCCGCGTGTGGATAAATTTAGGAAAAGAAATTTTTCTAGATTATGTCACATGTGTAATTAATTAATTATCTATTTGTTGGATAATTAATGGAAAAGAGATAAAGAGATTGATTTTTTGGGAATTATCTTATATCTCTTGGCAAATATCTTTTCCTTGTGGGAATAGGTAATTGTGGTGTGAAAAGGATAATTCTCTCTTGACTAGTTATTTTCCTATATAAAGAGAGTTTCTCCCAACACAATTTGACATGACAAATTGGCGCCACATTATAATTAAAAGGAAGAAAAATTAGTTTCTTGCCTTAGGCATTAAGAGGAGAAAAACCTAAGGTTTTCTTGTGCATATTCGAGGAGGTTCTGAGGCGAGGATCGACGTCCACCAGTCGTCGCTAGGAGAAACAATCCGGAAGACTATGGCATCTCCTTTTGGTTGACTATTTCTTCCTTTCCGTTGAGGTAAATCTACTAACATTCTTGTAGATTGTTAATTAATTATGTGAATTAAAATCGTGGTAAAATCACATGCAAATTTAATTCGTAGCTTCTACTGTGCTAGATCGAGTGTCTCGATCGGTGCTGTGAATCAAATCTGACGATCCAATTATGGAACGGATCCAGATTCGGGTTTCTGTATATCCATCACACATAACCGGGGCAAAAACGTCTTAAGGACAGAGTGATGCACTCGCCGCAGTCTATAAGTTTTCTGTCCTAATTTTATTGTTTTCGTTTTTGCATAAAGTAGTTGTTAAACGGCATGCTAAATTTGATCAATAATATTTACTCACAAATCTCACACAATCTTTAACAAACGTTTGAGGGCTGAGGACTCTTCCAAACAAGAGATGAACTATAAGAGCATCTCCGGTCGTGAACCATTTAAAAAGTCCATGATCGTGTCATATCATCTAACTTATATTTCTTATTTTTCATAAACCATTTCTTTACTATCAAAAACATTTTCACTCTATCACATCATTGGTTTATATAACCTAAATAAATCTTTTACAACGTTTGTAAAACCTTTTATAACTCTATAATATAGACCCATTACAAAAGAATATTTTATTGTTTCATAACATGAATATAATTTTCATAAAAATATATAAATATTATTATACATAAAAAACAAAACAAAACAATGTCATAATCTATTAATATCTTCTCCACTATCATAAACATTTTCACCAAGCCACGTCATCGCCTATAAACATTGTTTTCACTATAAATAAAACCAATAATAAATATTTTTTAGTTTTATTCTTTCACAATGTAAATTTAATTTCTTTTAAAAACTAAATTAATTACTTTTAAACTAATAATAATATATAATAGAGGGAAGGAGGGTAAAATCCACTTTTTAATACAAAATAAATAAATAGTACACACTCCTTTTTTTTAGTTGCAAAAAGGACAAAAAAATTCAGACGGACAAAAATACCCTTAATTACACAAGATACGTGTTCCAGGGCGTTCCCTCTCATTTAGTTTATTCCCTCCCTTCTTTCTATCTTTTTTTAAAGCAGGTCAATTTTATTTTTTTTAAACAACCGTAACTTTGACTTAGAACTCCAATCATAAAAGAAAATTCACCTAAATTCATATTTTTTTGCTCTTTATTTTGAGATCTGTTAAGATCAAGCGCTTACAGTTGTACTACAACCAATTGGTGTTAGTAATGTGCTACTTTATTTCCTTGTCATTTAAGAGTGTGGGCAATCTGTCCCAACACCCCCTCAAGTGTTGGCAATCTGTCCAACACTTGCATAATTTTTTTTAAGAGTGTGAGCAATCTGTCCCAACACCCCCCTCAAGTGTTGGCAATCTGTCCAACACTTGCACAATTTTTTAAGAGTGTGGGCAATCTGTTAAGATCAAGTGCTTACCGTTTTACTAAGACCAATTGGTGCCAGTAAAGACGCTACTTTATTTCCTTATTATTTAAGAGTGTGTGCAATCTGTCCCAACACCCCATTCAAAGTTGGTAATCTGTCCAACACTTGCACAAATTTCAATTCAAGAGTGTGGGCAATCTGTCCCAACACCCCTCAAGTATGGGCAATCTCTCCCAACACTTGCACAATATATATATATTTTAAATATAGTTCCAACCAGGGTTCGATCCCGTGACCTCTGGCTCTGCTACCATGTTAAGGATCAAGCACTTACCGTTGTACTAAAACCACTTGGTGGTAGTAAAGGCGCTACTTTATTTCTTATCATTTAAGAGTGTGGGTAATCTGTCCCAACAAGATCTCATACGATACCCTTCCGACGTAAATTTTGAAAGCCGAAAAAACATTTGCATTAATCGGAGCATTTTTCTTATAAACAACCGTAACTTTTGATTTAGAACACTGATCATCAAAATTCTTTCACAAAGTTTATATTTTTTTTTTCTTTTCATTTTGAGATCTCATATGATACCCTTTCGACGTAGTTTTTGAAAGCCGAATTTAATCGCAGCGTTTACACTAACACAATGATCGATGATCGGTATCACAATATCAATATCACAATGTCGATGTCGATATCAAGATGTCGATGACGATATCAATATCACAATAACAATAACATATGTAGTTCAAGGTTCAATAGCATCACGTATGATCTAAAACATTTAAATATCATACTAGTAGTTTCCAGAATGCAAAAATATGGTTATAATGAACATGCAGTAATTGTCTCATCTACTGGAAAAAAAAAACCACCAACATGTGGGAAGAAGAATTAGCAAGACAAAATGAAAGCTCCGAAAATAACTAAAGCACCAAGAAAAAGTGTATTATCTGCAACAACATCAAGTACAACATTCCCCAAGATCTTTGCACTCCCTCAATATGGAAGGTCTGATGGGGAACACGCTGCCCATTCTTATATATCAACTGGCTAGGAACTTTGCAAAAGTCCATTGAAATTGTTTCCTTTCCTTATAAACTCAAACAAAGGAGCTGCATTTTCTCCATTAACTTCAATTGCTTCCACATTGAACTGCATTTTGTATTAAAAAGGAGATGAGGAGCCTACAATATCAGTAACACAGTATCAATATCAGTATCACAGTATTAGTATCAGTATCAGTTACACCCACCAAAACTAGTGTATTAGATAGCTTAATGAAATAAACCAAGTGTTCAACACACTTAAGGCATTACTCCATTAGGTACATCATCCGCAGACCGACTCAAGAACAACCTCAAAATAGCTCAATATCTGACTGATATAAAGCTCATTTAAGGCTCAATTCAAGGGACTACTTCAAGGCACACATATATCACAAATACATTGAACAATCATCGTTTGTCTAAAGTTAAATTAAGAACTTGGACATGACGATACTACTATAGCCCTTGCATCATCCAGTTTCAACTTATCCCTTGTTGACATTAGGCACCTACACCATTCTTATTTGTTTAGTCCAAGTTTTTATTGGATGTGGAAAAACAATTACTCAAGAAATGCATATCATTGAAGCTGATTATTGAAATCCCCCTCCCCCTCCCCCTCAAAATAGAGATACAATAGCTGTTGATCAGAAGAAAAAGACACAAACTTTCCCGGAAAACTTAATAAGACCAGACTTGCCAAGTTCCCCTGTTTTCAGAACAGGATTTGCAAAAACAGGTCTGAATACATGTATTCATAAGAAAACAAAAGAATCACAACCCTGATAATATGAATTCGAATGGGTCTTACCAATGTCTGCAATTCCGTTTAACAATCAAATCTCAATACAAACGTGTGATACGAATACCAGATTTTATCTCCAATTGATAATAAAAAAAAGAAAAGAAAATTTTGCCTTATTGTGGATTTCTTGGGGATAGGAGGATCAAGAACTCCAGCTAGTCTTCATGAACAGCAATTTGAGTCATGGAAGATCAATTGGCGATCAATCTGAGAGCAAATCGAAGAGGAAGAAATGTTTGAAGAAGAGGAGCCGGGTTGAATAAGTAGCTTCAACGCGTTATTAAACAAGGTAATTTAGTCTTAGCCAAATTATTTTGTCCTTATTGCAATTAAAAAAAGGTGTGTGGATTAAAGCATAATTTAGAGGGGGAAAGTGGATTTATAACTAATTTTTCCTATATATTATGCGGCAATTCGGATAGTGAATTTTTTTAGGGCATTGTTAATGGCACCACAACCATTTTACTTTCGGCACCCACAATTAATTGCAATTTCAATTTACTGAGGTCGAAATCTGTTTTCAACCCCTCCAGAGTCAAATTTATGCACAAAATTCGACTCTGGAGGGGTTAAAAACAGATTCCGACCTCTGTAAAGTCGAAATTTACACGAAGTATGGTGTCCGAATAGATCGACTGTGATGCAATTAACAATGCCAATTTTTGTATAGTTGTCTATTTCTTTGATCAATGTAATGAAGTCAACCTATGTAAAGAGTCCTAAAAAAATTGTAACATTATCCTTAATTGTTTGAACAGTCATAAGATTATTATTGGAATTAGTGTGTAATTGAATTTAACTGGTTGCATCATTTTTTTGGTTTTTGTTTTTGAAAACATAGTTACATCTTTCACTAGTAGACTGTAGACATGTGCTAAATTAGTAACATTTTATGCGTCATTTTTTTTTTTTGAGGAGGAAATTTTATGCGTCATTTATGAAGCTTATTTACATAAAATATGAACACATAAAATCACTTGTGAATATAATAAATATTACACCATGGCGTGCTCATGGGATGACTCATTACAACCATTCAAGCAAACTTTTTGCATAAATGTAACGAAAATCCAGTGAACTATTCAAGCCCTTCAATCAAAGAACATATGAACTATTTATAATTTATTGATGCATGGTTAAAATATAGCAAGGCAATATTGTAATTAAGAAACAATATAACATTAAAAGAATTCAGTAAACATGCATGCATGAGAGAAATAAGTCTACAGTTTTCTCTATTTCTCCTTCATTTACTTGAGAAATATCGTCATAGTAGTTCTTCTCAGCATATAATTCACTTGGTAGTTCATTTTTCCAGCTTGAAATGAGGAAGCGAAGCATACCCATCAAGGCCTTTGGAAGTGTAGTAGGCTATATATTCATCAATGGTCACCGGACGGTATACCGGAGGATTATTCACCGACAAAAGCTCTTTGATTGGCTCAAAGATACGAGAAGCATACCCTTCTCCATGGCATGGTCGTAAGAAACTTGCTACGTTGACTCTAGGGCCAATATCTCTTGCCAATGCTCTATGATATACACTTTTGAACTTATCATTAGACACTATCTGCAGTAAAAAGTGAAACATGTTAATCACCATTGCATGCATGAAATTTAAGATATGAAAGTGAAAATCGAAAGCTTGCCTGGAATATGTCTCCAATGTTAATGACTAAAGCTCCCGGAACATAAGGAACATCAACATATTCGTTATCATGAAGTACTTGCAAACCTTCTACCTCGTTTTGCATGAGCAAAGTAAGAAATCCAAAATCAAGATGGGTGACACTAGACAAAGTCACCTCACAGTTCAGGGGCATGGAGGAGAGTAGTGTCCTTTACAATATAGTCCTTCAAAGACAACCCATATTCAATAAATAATCCTTCTCGAGTCCTAGAGCCTCCGAGAGTAACTCAAACAGCAGGTGTGGCCTACCCTAGTAAGGTTTAATGCGTACTCATTCATTACATCTCTGTCACATAAACAAAATTTAAAGGGATAAGAAGGTGACTAAAGAACAAAAAGGCAACAAAAAAAAAAAATGGAAGAAAACTTGAAGCATAACCTTAGTAGCTCGAAAAGATAAAATGACTAGTTATGAATATATACCTGAAGATCTCAGGCAATTCGTCCCAGTTAGGATCAACAGGAGCCATTTTACACAAAAATGTATCTTTCCATGTGGCTGCAGTAGTATTATACATGAAGAAATTGCTGGTATATATAACCCTCCGTGAGCTGTCACGGCTATAATATTGCTTCTTAATCTCATGATCTTGTTCATGAAACGCGATGGTGCTCCGTATCATTTCCTTCATAACATCCAGAGGAATCCCATGATTAACAATCTGAAAGAATCCCCACTCTTCACAGGCTTTGCTAATCTGGGAAACAATCTTAGCCCTTGTGTCTGCATTATCACTTGCACCATCGACCATAAGGTCAATAAGTGGAACCTCTAGTTTCTTCGACATATTTGTACGCCTCTTTTCAGTCTTGAGGTTTTCATGATGAAAAAAAGAAGGGATCTTTTTCACACCAGAATCAACAAGTCCCTTTACACCGACCATCGAAGCATCGAAGGCTTTCATCGCGCTGTGGAATCTTTTGAGGAGTGCTGATCCATTGGGCTGCTTTCTCACAGTTGATTGCTTTTCTTACTACAGTCATCAGTTGCGGTGATCCGCCGCGACCGCGAGGGCCATTCTTCAGTATATCCAAAGATTTGCTTTGAAGGAAAGTTTGTGAACCGGAAAATATAGAGGCCATAATGGATGGGAATGAAGGAGATCGACTATCTTGAAAGCAGAGGATATTATAATGAGAAAATACACTCCAATATGGTGGGAATTTTGATGTCACCAAACGATGCTTTTTATAGGTGTTTAAGGCTGAAAAGTCAAGCAAAGAATCATTGTACACGGAGGTTGTTGGGTGTGAAAATGACTATATATATATGAAATTGTTCAACTTGCTGGTTTGATTCATTGGTTTGATAAATTTTTTTTTTTTTTTTTTTTTTTTTTTTTTTGAGCATGATTCCTTCGTTTTTTTTAAAAGTATTTCTCTGCATTTTATGATTTAATAATTAGTTGTCTACTTTTACTTACTAACATTAAAATGCCAAATTCTATTTGCAAATAATTAAGTAATTGACTTATTAACGTTATGATGCTAATTATATCATTAATAATATTTACTTAAGTTAACAAGAATGATAGTGCTGGTCTAATGCAATCACAACCACGATGTGAAAATCCCCTGATTTGCTTATTAAAGGGCCTCCAAAAGCGAGGAAACATCCTCAATACGTTGAACTATTTGACTTAATTATATAATTAATTGTTAATTCTAGCTTTTGATTGCCTCCTTTTGTGTATATACATATAGGTGTATTATTGAAGATACCGGATTTCACCACGTCACGTGTCACGATAAAAATAGAGTTAGAAGATTAGCTTTAAGGACCAAGAGTCCCTTTGCAGGCCTAAGGGCCGATCTACCCCTCCAAAGGAGGGGCTGCTCGGGTCGTTCCACGATCTGCCGCAGGTCGGTCAGGGCGAGATAGAGGTAGACCTGCCCAACTCGGTCATACGGACCTCGGCTACTCGCCGTAGGTCGGCTAGAGCGTATAGTAATAATAACCTGCTTATCAAATGATTATAGAAAAATCCTAGGCCATTAAGACTCTGATCTTTATCGGTTAGTCTAATATTTAAATGCCGAGATTACTTCCTAAAACTAAGGGATAATTACGGTTTAGTTGTACTTGTGAGACCCGAAAGAAAGGTCCAGGAGGGACACGGCCCATGAAGGCCTAGGGCACAAATGTCCCCTATAAAAATGTTCATAAGAACTACGGCGGACTTGATTCCAATTCATACTTTGGATACGTACCCCATCTCAGCCTTGTAAAGTGGTGAGACCTCACTCGAAACAGCCATTCGTGATTAACCTGGTTATAATCCGACCCTTAACCTAATTTTGGTCTACGTTCCCTTGGTATCCCGCAAGTATAGTAAGTTTTTATGGATTGTGTGGTGACGACTTAGGGAATTGAGAGCTGGATGACACTGTTGGCATAGTTGAGATGGTATTTTATCGAGTTCGGAGCCATTGTTGTATATATTGCATAATCCCATAGTTGATCTTAATAAACAAATAAAAATAAATAAAAAATAAATATAATGTGTTGTAAATAAGATCGAATAAAGGTTTGAGTTCAAAGAAATTGGAAGGATAGCTCATCATAATCAAGTAATGTGGGTTGGGAAGTTAATTAAATTGTTTTGGTGCTTTTATTCTCGTGTTGGTTACAAAGGAGATGTCTTTAGTGACTGTAGGAGAGTAGAAGTACCGGTTCAGTTTCATTGGAGTCAAAGGTGTAGATACTTACTATCTTGCTCATTTTCTTTTGTTATATCCTTATTATCCCTTAGGTTAGCCAATTCCCGAGCCTAACGTTACAAGCCTGCAAGTCCTGCCCGATCTATCTCCTTGACTCTGAATGCCTCGATTAGTGGAGATTGGTATCATTCATAAGCCTATGGATTGCATTCTACGAGTTTTGCATGCATGATTCTATACTTGATTGCTTGATCAAATCTGAGAAATATTCACACATACACTCCGCTATTGTCTTGGATCATGGTAGACATAAATTTATAATTCTGATTAGTTACATACCTAGTTGAACATCCAATTCCTGACCTTGCATTATTTTAACTGTAACTCTAGTTATTTTATCGCTTGTTTGCTCGAGGGCGAGCAAAAGCTAAGTGGGGAGTGGTTGATGTATGTCAACCGGATGATAAAATTCCATGATGTTCTTATCCCATTTCTTTAGTATATAGGGATATTTTGCGTCTATTATAGATAATTTTGTTATAAATCGAATCATTTTTATTTTGTGTAGATACAACCAAGATCCGAGCATCTTATCATCTTTTAAGAGCTTAACAGTTTTATTTCACCTTCAGAATTACTCGTGGCATTTTTATTGATGTTTTGCAGTGATTACGGGAGTGTGGAATAAAAATATCAAATATCAAAGTAAGATCGAACTATTAAAGTTGAAGAGGAAATTAGGGAAGGACGGGGCTCGGCCATTCGCTTTTGCAATACAAGTGATGTCTCGGCGCAGGCCGAGACAATTTACGGCGCACACCGAGACATCAAAGTGTATAATTGCAGGAGCATTAATTGTGATGTCAATTCTCAACCACTCAGTCACATTCGGCATGCACCGAGGTCCTTACGGCGTGCGCCGAATTATATAAAAAGCGGAATAATGTAGTTTTAAGCTATTTTTGGAAAGGAAAAAAAGGATCATCATCAGAGTGCAAAAAAAAACATGCTTGAAGACACCTCCACCCCAAGGCTTCCCTTAGCCAAAATTCTACCATTTAACACTTAAATCCATTGTACCAATTTTAAAATTATCATTTTGACATCAAAACTCTCAGTGGTGTAGAAAACAACTAGCTTGTGTTCTATCTTCATCAATACTTTGAAGGTTAGATGAACCTCCATGCCGAGTTCATCACTCAAACTTGGTATTCTATTAATCTCTACTTTGATCTAATTGTTCTTGTCATTATGAATACTAGCTTTCACTTGTTAGTAGTTGTAATCATGAGTGGCTAGTTATTCTACTAGCTAAGATGATATAGTAATGATAGTTAATCCCTTGGTTGTTGGAATTGATTGTTTATGTATGTTTCTAGTTTCTATTGTGTTGAAATGCTTCTTACTTGCATTGATTGATATTGTGTATGTTGGAGTAATTAACCTATGTATGCACCTACACAACTAGTAGATACCAAACGGAGACATTAGTTGTGAGAAAGGAGTAAGAAGAACGGAAGGTAGAATCGACCCTAGTAGAATTCGGTTCCTTATCTGGGAATTTTGCATTCAAGTCTTTATCCTGTCTATTCATTAGGTTTAAGGTGCTTAAATAAAGGAGGAGCCAAGTGTGGTTTCATTCACTCGTACGAGGGGAAATCACTCGTTAGGAATGCACCGTTCACACAATAGAACACCAATGGAAGGCGGTAGGTTGATCATTTCCAAATAATCTAAGGGAGACAACTTGAACTATAGGTCATCTTAGTTAGTTTCTTTTAACGTTTGAACAACCCCTTGTAGTTAAATATTAGTTTATTAAACAAACATGCGATCTGGATCAAGATAATAATAACTAATTAGTGTTTAACCACACATTCCCTTGGGAGATGACCTTGACCACCGTACTAGACTACAGTTGACCCGGTACACTGCCGGTGAGATTGGAACCCTAGGAAAGTTCGCATCAAGTTTTTGGTGCCATTGCCGGGGAATTGTGTAACAGTTACTTCTTGCTTTAGTTAAACATTCTTGAGAAAGAATCAAAACTTATTTCTAACCTAATTTCTATTTTATTTCTTTGGTGCTTACCTCTTGGTAAGTTGCCAAGTGTTGTATTACTGTTTTTTTGTTGTTTCTATCTTGTAGTTGATGACCCGTTCCAGAAGCGGTAAGGCCCATCTCACTCCATACAAGCCCGAAATTAACAGTTACGAGTGGCAGTTACGAGTAGAGAATAAGCATTGTCAAACTAGCCAAGGACCTCTTGGTGAAGAATCTTCCCAAGGATCATGTAATCAAGAAATAGACATGGCCGAGAACAGTGATGAAACACAAGGCGAACAAGGATTGAATCATGCCCAAGGACATGGACAAAACCTAGTCAACTTAAACCCACCACCAATTCATCCACTTTACCCGAATCCAAATAATCCAAATCCCAATGACCAACAAAATCAAAACCTAAATCGTAACCAAAACCAGAACCAAAACAACCGGAACAACCAAAACAACAATCCTCCTTTTAGACCCTTTTGTGATCAAACAGTTAGAAGGAATTGCCTAACGATCCTATTCATTTACCTAATGAAGGAGCCAACAATTTTGAGGTGAAAGGTCATCTCTTTGGTTTGATCGATAATCGTTGACAATTCTTTGGTGAAGATCATGAAGATCCACATCAACATCTTCATCTATTCAAGAAATTTTGCAACACGGCTAAGAGCCATGGTGATCACAAAGAGTTGACAAGGATGTCAATGTTTCCTTTTTCATTGACCGGAAAAGCTAAAGATTGGTTTTCGTCACTCCCTCATCACTCATTGACTAGTTGGGAGGATTACAAGATGAATTTTTTAAGTAATATTTCACCCCCGGGAGAAACTTGAAATTAAAGGTTGAAATTGCTAACTTCAAGCAAGGAGTTGAAGAACTCTCGGAAGTGCATGGGAAAGATTTAAAAAATTGTTGAGATCATGTCCCGATCATGGTTTGTAATATCCCGAAATTTTGATTCCCTATTTAATTGATAATAAAAAAAAAAAGATAAGAGGTTCAATAACTTGGGGAATTATGTGTTTAGTAATTATTTGGAAGGGTTGATTAATAATTAAAATGGAATTTTTATAATTCTTTAATTAAAAGGAAATACATTGGTTAATAATTAAAAGGGGGGGACTTTTTATTCCTTCTCCATCTTTTTCCCAATTACACGTGAAACCCAAACCTCCCATTGCCGCCGATCGGTGTGAAGAAGAAGGAGAGAAAATTTCTCTCCTTGGTGTTGAGGATTCGCTGTCGCCGCCGGTAAGCATCGCTTTTTTCTCCCTACAGCTTCGAAAGCGTGACGATCGGCCGCCAAAGGCCATGGCCGATCCACTCATGCGTGTGGAGGGGGAGTGGTTTCGATTTTCATTAGAATTGTGTCGTGATGTTTTATCCTTCCTTCTACTTGTAGATATAGATTCGGGCTTCAGTAGAAGAACGGTTTTAATTCGTTAGCAAGAGCTTTCAAGAAACACAAAGACAACCGGTAAGCATATTTCTAAGTTACGCCTTCGCTTGGGTTGAAAGATGAGACTTTTAGGGACATGTTGGGTTGTGTATGCGGTTTGGGTTGTTTACGCGTCGTTGTTCGTGTTTAAGTGCAATTTGGGACTGCTTTTACCAAGCTTTTAGGGTGTAGATGATCAGTAATTATGTTTGAAACAGAAATTGTAATGTTGATAATCCCGGATGATGTAATTTATGTATGGGAAAAAGGTTTTGGGGATGTTAAACATCCAATTTAGTGATCGATACTTGGGTTTGAAGTCTATGATGTTATGGTACCTCTAGATAAGGAATTATGTGCTTGTTGTGTTGTTTTGCTGCTGTTGTTGCCTGAGAAACGAAGGGAGTTCATGTTGAGTCGTTTTAGGGTTTTGCTGAAATCCAGGCTGGACGGGCGTCTGGTCCTTTGGACGGGCGTCCAGCCTGGCTTCCAGTGTAGACGGGCGTTTGGTGAGCGTCTGGGGGTGGATTTTGATACAGGATGTAAAATTGGTTCATTGGACGGGCGTCTGACCTTATCGGACGGGCGTCCAGGTACAAAATTTGGATACATGATGTAACTTGGTTCGGTGGACGAGCGTCCGAACTATCTGGACGAAGCGTCTACCTCCGACGGCGCCCATAAAGTCCGCAGACGGGCGCCCAGGCCTTAAATTGATGTCTAGCTTGTTTTCCTTTTTCTTTCTTTGTGGTTTGTTGTCTAGCCTTATAAAATGGTTGTGAGTTATGTTTGCTGAGTCAAGGATCTTGCTGTTATGATGGAACTTGGTGTTGGGCATTGAAGTTGTAGACCGTAATGGTTGGGCCGGATAGGGTAGCTCCCAAAGCCGCAACCCGGGAAGGTTTCCTTACAACTTTAATGACCTTAGCGTGTTTGGGGAGTTGCGCATAGCTTGAAATGTTGGGCGGATAGGGTAACCCGAATCCGATAACCCGGAGAGGAAATCTTGCACCTCAAAGACGTTATGGACCATTTTAATAATGGTACCATTGATGACCCTTAGAATGTGCACATTCGGGACCTTTAGGCACGTATGGTTTGAGGTGTTTATATCTTCCGTGTAATGGTTGTGTCTGCATTACTGCTTTAGCCGTGTTTGTTATGCAATGATTCTGATGTCTGCTTGGAAGTTTCCTTGTTTTGTTGATAACTTTCATTCTACGTATATTAGATTTATCCTTACTCAACGTATAGTTGACGGTCTTGCTTTTCGCTTGACCTCGCTATGATCCATTTATGGGGAGCGATTCTTAGCGTATTTTTCTTGGATGTTTGCTTTGATTGCATGGGACGTCGCGGGGGGTATCGAGCCACGTAGTCGCTGCCTTACGCTTCCACTTTACCGATTTCCGCACTTTAAGATTTTATTGACGCTTCCACATATTTTCATTTTCTTTCAAGAAATTGTAATTACCTTGACCCTTTTTAATAATGAATGGTGGATGTTTATGTTTCTTCTATTGTGGAATGTTGAGTATTATCGCCGCGATCGTGTGTCGTGAAGTGACGCTTTCGGTGACCAATTCCGCGCCGACGGGATTGGAAACCGGGTGTTACAAAGTGGTATCGAGACGTTCGACTCCGTGACCACCACCTAAAATGAACCTTAAGAATAAATTCACTAAAATAAGCACAAAGAGGATGTGTGGGGTAGGTATTGAGCTCTATGTAGGGGAAGGTACGGTGAATTCGATGTATGTGGAAATGTGGTCGCATGTTGCAATTTATTTTGGACAGTAAGTGTTAGTATATGTGAAATATTCTGTGGCATGATATAGGCGATAACTGAATATATGATTGTTTACTTTTGTAGTTTTAGCTATGCCTCCTAGGAATGGAAACGAGAGAGATCACCGATTGATCGGTTGGTCAAGATGAATCAAGATCCGATTCAAGCGGTTAATAAGTTGACGGAAGACCGCTCTCGTGGTCATCCACGGGCATGACCAGGGTCGTGAGCCAACAACGGCTAGTCAAGACGACGGTAAGGGAGACCCTAAGGGGTCTTGAGCGTGGATTAGAGAGTTCGAGAAGATCTTCGCCACTCGGGTTGTCCAGAGGAACCGAAAGTCGACCAAGCCGCTTTCTACTTGGTTGACAGAGTGATTTGTGGTGGGGTGCCAACAAGGATAGGTTGGCTCAGACTGAAAACGAGCAAGGGGAGTCAGTGGTGGTACCACTGAACTGGACTGAGTTTAAACAAGAGTTACGGCGTGAATTCTTCCCTGAATCAAAAAGGAAAGAGTTGCGAGTGGAGTTCGACAATCTCCGATAGGGGGATATGACGGTCCAAGAATATTACGAAAAGTTTGTTGATTTGGCGGTCTATGCATCCGAGCTAGTGCCGACTGAAGAGGCTAAGATGGTGAAGTTCGAACAAGATTTAGATTTGGCGATCCGAGATCGTATGGGGGGCAAGTAGGGCTTCACGAGCTTAAAGGAGATGTGTGAGGTAGCATGCAATATTGAGAGGATTCGAAGGAAGTTAAGGCAAGATATGCTACCAATAATAAGAGGAAGAGTGCCTCCGAGGACAATCGAAAGCAGCAGGTTGAGTAATTTTGGAAATCACCCAAAGGCGACAATCTTTCTCGGAAATTCTCGCTTTAATAGGCAGCTGGGGTCAATCAACGAGGGTAACTCTCGGGGTCTAGTCGGCCACGAAATTATCACCAACGCAAGAGGTGTCGAGAAATCACCTGTGCATGATTGTTCAGTGCACAGTCCAAAGGTCACGGCTGCGGAAAGTTCGGACACAGACAGTTTGAGTGTTTTACGGCTCCAACACCTGCCAGGTCAGCATCGGATGCAGGGAGCAACATGGTCGGGACTCCAAGGGGTAACACAGGGAATGGTAATAGGAATAACCAGCAGCAGAGTGGTACTCCTGCTCAGAGCCGACAAGGGGGTACACCTACGACCACTGGTGGGGATAGAAACCGACCATCAGGGTCGGCCAGCACAGTTCAGGGAGTTGGAGGGAAACAGACCGGGAAACTATTTGCTGTGGGCAGAGAGGAGGCTGAGCAGAGCAACCACGTAGTGACGGGTAATTTTCTAGTTAACTCACTTTTTATCTTATGTGCTTTTCGATTCGGGTGCATCGTGTTCTTTCGTAGCAAGTTCGCATGTTTCGAAGTTGGGCCTAGCTAATTTTGAGGTGATTGACTGTGAGTTCATGCAACCGTCAGGAGAGCTAGTACCGTGTTCTAAGTTACATAGAGATGTACCGTTAGTAATTATGGGAGTCAACTTGTCGGTTGACTTGATCGAGTTCCTCTTGAGAATTTCGACGCCATTTTGGGTATGGATTGGCGAACCGGCATAAAGCCAAAATTGATTGTGAGCGTAAGAAGGTGACTTTAAGAGGCCCTAAAGGGTGCGAGTCTCCCACAAGGGATTTGTGGATAAACCTAGGGTGAAAATTATTCCGGTAGTGACTTGAAATCCTTCATAAAGAAAGGGTACCCGTTATTTATGTGTCATGTACATGATGTAAATCGGGGATCCTAAACTAACGGACATTGATGTAGTTCGTGAGTTTGAGGACGATTTCGGATGAGATACCGAGTATGCCTCCCGCAGAGAGGTAGAGTTTGAGATAGAGTTGGTGCCCGGGACCGACCAATATCGAAAGCACCCTACCGTATGGCGCCTAAGGAACTAGCAGAGTTGAAAATACAATTGGAAGAACTTCTCGGTAAGGGTACATCCGACCGAGTGTGTCCCCGTGGGGAGCACCGGTACTATTTGTGAAGAAGAAGGATGGTAGTATGCGGCCGTGTATTGATTACCGAACCGAACAACGCCACGTTGAAGAACAAGTATCCATTACCAAGGATCGATGACTTGTTCGATCAACTACGGGGGCGTATTTTTCTCAAGATTGATTTGCGATCGTGGTATCACCACCGGGGTAGCGGATGCGGATATTCCAAAGACCGCATTTCGCACTGTGCACGGACACTACGAATTCACGGTTATGCCTTTCGGATCACCAACGCACCAAAGCCAGCTTTTCATGGATTTGATGAACCGGGTATTCAGGCCCTATTTGGACCGGGGTTGTAGTAGTATTTATTGACGACATCCTGGTCTACTCTAAGACTAAGGAAGAACATGCCGAACATCTGAGGCTCGTGCTGCAGATTCTACGAGAAAAACAATTGTACGCGAAACTATCCAAATGTGAATTCTGGTTGGAACGAGTGGCATTCTTGGGGCATGTTGTCTCGAAAGACGGTGTATCCGTTGACCCGAGCAAAATAGAGGCAATGGCGAAATGGCCAACCCTTAAGAATGTTGCAGAAATTCGAAGCTTCTTGGGTTTGGCTGGATATTACCGAAGGTTTGTAAAAGACTTCTCCAAGATTGCTAGGCCGATGACCGCTTTGATGAAGAAAGAGAACCGGTTTAAGTGGGATGAAAAATGTGAGGAGGCGTTCCAACGGCTTAAGGTACGGTTGACTACAACTCCTATTTTAGCATTACCCGAGGGTAATGAGGACATTGAGGTTTATACGGACGCCACGTCAAAGAATGGCCTGGGTGCGTCTCGATGCAACGGAGGCGAGTGATTGCGTATGCATCGAGACAACTCAAGCCGTATGAGAGTAACTATCCAACTCATGACTTGGAGTTGGCGCGGTGTGGTCTTCGCATTAAAGATTTGGCGGCACTATCTCAGTATGGGATAACCTTTAAGGTGTTTTCAGATCACAAGAGTCCAAGTACATATTTACACGTAAGAGCTCAATATGCGCCGTAGGCGTTGGTTGGAGTTGATTAAAGATTACGACATGGAAATCCAATACCACGAAGGGAAGGCCAATGTAGTGGCGGATGCCTTGAGTCGGAAGTCGATTCATTCCTTGTGTGAGCGAGTCGCGCAGATGAGGTTGCGAGAAGAGTTAGACCGTATGGATATATGTGTCATCCAGAAAGGTGGAGATAAGAGGGACTTCGTCTTGCAACCCGAATTGTATGATGAAATCCGGGTGAGACAAGCGGGTGACAAGGTAATCGAGGCAAAGAGGGCTAAGATTGGTACAGATGCAGCAGTTGATTTTACTTTACACGAGGATGGTGGCGTTCGGTTCAAGGGTCGGTGGTGTGTACCAAATTGACGAGGAACTCAAGAGGCGGATTTTGAGTGAAGCTCATAGTACGCCTTATTCTCGCTCATCCGGGAGGAGACAAACCGTATAAAGATCTCAAGAAAACCTTTTGGTGGCCCAATATGAAACGCTGGCAGTAGCAGAGTTTGTGTCGGGTGCTTGACTTGTCGTAAGGTAAAGATCGAACATCGACACCGCAGCAGGTATGCTTCACCGTTGGATGTGCCGGTTTGGAAGTGGGATTCCATCTCCATGGATTTTGTATGCGGATTACCGAGGAGCCCTAAAGGGAATAATATGATTTGGGTCGTTGTGGATAGACTGACTAAAGCGGCGCATTTCATTCCGATGAAAGACACTTGGAGTAAGACGGAGTTGGCTATGGCATACCGGAGAAATATTGTGAGACTACATGGTATACCCAAAGAAGATTGTGTCGATAGAGATGCGAGATTTATATCTCGGTTTTGGCAAGAGCTACAGCAAATTTGGGGGACGGAACTACGAATGAGTACAACTTTTCACCTCTGCTACCGATGGTCGACGGAGAGGACCATACAACGTTGGAAGACATGCCGAGGGGCATGTGTATTAGAATTCAAAGGCTCTTGGGAGGAAAAGCTCGATCTTATCGAATTTTCATATAACAACAAACTACCATGCCAAGATTAAGATGGCACCTTTGAGGCACTTTATGGTAGGAAGTGCAAGAGTCCGGTTTGTTGGGACGATTCGTCCGAGGCGAAGTGATTTTGGGACCACAGATGATCAAGATACGGTCAAGCGTGCATGCATAATCCGAGAAAAGATGAGGGCTGCCCAAGATAGACAAAAGAGTTATGCAGACTTACACCGCCGGGATATTGAGTTCGCCGTGGGCGATAAGGTACTACTACGAGTATCACCAACCAAAGGAGTAATGCGTTTTGGCAAGAAAGGGAAGTTGAGTCCCAAGTACGTGGGGCCATATGAGGTCTTGGACCGCATAGGTGAAGTAGCATATCGACTAGCCTTGCCACCGGCGTTGGATAAGGTGCATAACGTGTTCCATGTATCTCAATTGCGCAAGTACGTGAGTGATCCTTCTCACGTGATTGAACCGGAGGTGGTTGAGCTAGATCGACCCTGACTTACGAGGAGGTACCGGTGCGTATATTAGATACTAAGGTACGGAAAACAAGGGGACGTGAGGTTAGCATCGTCAAGGTCTTATGGTCAACCATGCCACCGAGGAGGCGACATGGGAAGTCGAGGGTGCTATGCGGCGTAAGTACCGCATTTGTTCTCTTAAGGTATGCAATTTTCAAGCCTTGTACGTAAAATCCTTTTCTTACCTTCGGGACGAAGGTCATTTTTTAGGGGGTGGAACAACGTCCGGTATTTAACCCGAACTTCGAGGACGAAGTTTTGTCTTAAGGGGGGAGGATGTAATATCCCGAAATTTTGATTCCCTATTTAATTGATAATAAAAAAAAAGATAAGAGGTTCAATAACTTGGGGAATTATGTGTTTAGTAATTATTTGGAAGGGTTGATTAATAATTAAAATGGAATTTTTATAATTCTTTAATTAAAAGGAAATACATTGGTTAATAATTAAAAGGGAGGGGACTTCTTTTATTCCTTCTCCATCTTTTTCCCAATTACACGTTAAACCCAAACCCTCCCCATTGCCGCCGACTGTGTGAAGAAGAAGGAGAGAAAATTTCTCTCCTTGGTGTTGAGGATTCGTCGTCGCCGCCGGTAAGCATCGCTTTTCTCTCTACAGCTTCGAAAGCGTGACGATCGGCGGCCAAAGGCCATGGCCGATCCACTCATGCGTGTGGAGGGGGAGTGGTTTCGATTTTCATTAGAATTGTGTCGTGATGTTTTATCCTTCCTTCTACTTGTAGATATAGATTCAGCTTCAGAGAAGAACGGTTTTAATTGCTAGCAAGAGCTTTCAAGAAACACAAGACAACCGGTAAGCATATTTCTAAGTTACGCCTTCGCTTGGGTTGAAAGATGAGACTTTTAGGGACATGTTGGGTTGTGTATGCGGTTTGGGTTGTTTGGCGTTGTTGTTCGTGTTTAAGTGCAATTTGGGACTGCTTTTACTGCGCTTTAGAGGGTGTAGATGATCAATTATGTTTGAAACAGAAATTGTAATGCCGATAATCCCGGGATGATGTAATTTATGTATGGGAAAAGGGTTTTGGGGATGTTAAACATCCAATTTAGTGATCGATACTTGGGTTTGAAGTCTATGATGTTATGGTACCTCTAGATAAGGAATTATGTGCTTGTTGTGTTGTTTTGTCAGCCGTTGTTGCCTGAGAAACGGGCGGAGTTCATGTTGAGTCGCTTTAGGTTTTCTTTCAAATCCAGTGGACGGGCGCCTGGTCCTTTGACGGGCGCCCACCGGCTTCCAGCAGACGGGCGCTTGGTGAGCGCCCTGGGGTGGATTTTGATACAGATGTAAAATTGGTTCATTGGACGGGCGTCGACCTTATCGGACGGGCGCCCAGTACAAAATTTGGATACAGATGTAACTTGTTCGTGGACGAGCGTCCGAACTATCTGGACGAGCGTCTACCTCTGGACGGGCGTCCAGGCCTTAAATTGATGTCTAGCTTGTTTTCCTTTTTCTTTCTTTGTGGTTTGTTGTCTAGCCTTATAAAATGGTTGTGAGTTATGTTTGCTGAGTCAAGGATCTTGCTGTTATGATGGAACTTGGTGTTGGGCATTGAAGTTGTAGACCGTAATGGTTGGGCCGGATAGGGTAGCTCCCAAAGCCGCAACCCGGGAAGGTTTCCTTACAACTTTAATGACCTTAGCGTGTTTGGGGAGTTGCAGACAGTTGAAATGTTGGGCCGGATAGGGTAACCCCGAATCCGATAACCCGGGAGAGGAAATCCTTGCACCCCAGTACGTTATGGACCATTTTAATAATGGTACCATTGGATGACCCTTAGGAATGTGCACATTCGGGACCTTTAGGTACAGATGGTTTGAGGTGTTTATATCTTCCGTGTAATGGTTGTGTCTGTTACAGTTTAGCCGCGTTTGTTATGCAATGATTCTGATGTCTGTTTGGAAGTTTCCTTGTTTTGTTGATAACTTTCATTCTACGATATATTAGATTTATCCTTACTCAACGATAGTTGACGGTCTTGCTTTCGCTTGACCTCTGCTATGATCCATTTATGGGGAGCATTCTTAGCGTATTTTTCTTGGATGTTTGCTTTGATTGCGGGGGCGTCGCGGGGTATCGAGCCACGTAGTCGCCGCCTTACGCTTCCACTTTACCGATTTCCGCACTTTAAGATTTTATTGACGTTTCCACATATTTTCATTTTCTTTCAAGAAATTCTAATTACCTTGACCCTTTTTAATAATGAATGGTGGATGTTTATGTTTTTCCGTTGTGGAATGTTGAGTATTACTCGCCGCGATCGTGTGTCGTGAAGTGAAGATCGCTTTCGTGACCAATTCGCGCGCCGACGGGATTGGAAACCGGGGTGTTACATGGTTATACTCTTGAAATGCAAATCCAACTCTTTTGTAGACAGTTGAGACATGAGTCCCGTGCGGATGTTGATCATGCATGTGGCCATTGTTTGATGATGCGTGATGCACAAGAGGTGTATGATACTATTGAAAGAATCTCAAGAACAATAGAATGTGGAAACCGGATCGAGCACTAGAAAAGTCGCTTTTGTAGGAGAAGCTACATCCCAATCGGAAGTGTTAGCACAATTGGCCTCTCACAGCAAGAAATTTGATGGCATGCAAGCTACCAAGAATTCAGAAAATTATGCACAAGGTGAATGCCCAATCGAGGAAATGAGGTATGATGATGATACACCCTTTGCAATGGATGAGTCAAGGGAACCTACGAATGAAGAGGTTATTTTTATGCAATAACATCGGAATTTAAACAATGCTTACTCAAATTCCTTTGATGCCATAAGAAGAGATCACCCTCATTCTCGTTGGTCTGACAATGCAACCAAACAAAACCAACCACGTTTCCCTTTACAACAAAGAACTTCATACAATCCAAATCCCAAACTCAAATTTTCTAAGGAAATTCTTCCAATTATCCGCAACAACCACCAAATCACTCTTACCGACAACACACCACACAAATCATCCCAATCACTCAAAATACAACTCAATCAAATGAAAATGTTGATAAGTGGGGAGCATTGATGGATAATCTTATGGGTGTTGTATCTACTCAAGCTAAGAACATGGAATCCATGATGACTTTTTTGAGTTCGGTTACTAAAGATCTTAGCACTTTGAAGACTACGATGAGTGGTCATGATACAAGAATGAAGACTATAGAAGCATCAATGCGGAATGTAGATGAGCAAATGAGTAAAGAAGGAGAAAGGAAAAGTAGTAGACCACCCGATGGACTTCCTAGTAATACCGAGAGGAATCCAAGGGAGGTTAATGTTATTGTTACTCGTAGTGGGAGAATTTGTGGAAGTAATGGTGTGGAAAATTCCGGAAATAACGAGGTAGGAGATGATTTGGATGACAAGTTTCGAAGAGGAAGAAGAGATTGTTGATAATTTTTTGAGACGAGATAGATATATTGAAGTGGAAAGTGATGATGAAGAATGGGTAAAAGTGCCAAGAATATTGAAGAACCCAAGAGCTAGATCTAAGGACTCTATTCAATGAACACGTGAGAGAAGATCATGTTGAAGAGAATGTGGTTCCTATCCAACAAGCTCAAGGGGACCCAATGCAAAAACCAAGAAAGGCAAAGCAAGATGACATCAATTGGCGACTACCCAATGCACAAACTTTCAAGGAAGCATCTCCATCTCAACCAAACGACAAAGGTAAGGGAGGTCTAAATTCTAATGCAACTTTATTTGATCTTGAATCACTCCCGTATCCCCCAAAAGAACAAATTAAGAAGTTGAAGATGGAAATGTTCGCTTTCTTGATACTTTTCGCCATTTTAATGTTAACATTCCCGTAATTGAAGATTTTATTAACATGCCTACCTATGGGAAATTTCTTAAAGATATTCTTTCAAATAATAAGCGTTTAGAAGAGTATGAAAATATTTGTCTTAATGAGCAATGCTCCGTAGTTTTACAACACAAGCTCCCCTAAACTTAAGGATCCCGGTAGTTTCACCATTCCATGTGAGATCGGGGATTTTTGTTTAAGAGAGTTCTTTGTGATCTTGGTGCAGTATAAATCTCATGCGGATTATAAAAATCTTGGAATAGAGAACTCAAAAACACGGAAATGACTCTCCAATTAGCGGATAGATCGATTAAATATCCTAAAAGAGTCATTGAAGATGTCTTAGTTAAGGTAGATAAGTTTTACTTCCCGGTCGACTTTATGGTGATGGAAATGGAAGAAGGGTATTCAACGCCCCTTATTCTTGGTCGTCCTTTCCTAGCCACGGGAAGAACTCTTATTGATGTTCAAAGAGGTGAGGTAATTTTGAGAGTTAATGAAGACAAGGTCACTTTTAATATCTTTAAGGCTATGAAACATCCATACAACTCACGAGAGTCGTGTTCTTTCATAGATGCTATATCTTCTATTTGCGTGGATCGTACTAACCCGCAGGCCTTTGAAGACAAACTTGAAGAATGTTTGGCTTTGTCAATTTATAGAGGAAAAGAGGATGACAAAGAGATAAAAGAAGTAAATTTTCACTTAGATTCCGGTGGTCCTTTCAAGAGAAAACCATGGCACCGGTATTTGGAGTTAGATTTGAGTGGCCCGGTTCTAAAGCCTTTAGTGGAAGAACCACCAAAGAATTTGGAATTGAAACCTCTCCCCTCAAATCTTAAATATGCTTTTCTTGCAAATGATAAATTGTTTCCTATTATTATTTCTTCGTCACTAACCGACTTGCAGGAAGATCAATTGTTAAGGATGCTTAGAAAACACAAAAAGGCATTTGGTTGGACTGTAGAAGACATTCATGGAATCGCACTGTAAATTTGTGTACACAAGATCATCTTGAATGACAATGCCAAGCCGTGTGCACAACCACAACGCCGCCTCAATCCACATATGCAAGAAGTGGTGAAGAAGGAAGTTACCAGTTGCTTGAAATGGGCATAATTTTCCCTATTTCGGATAGTGAATGGATTAGTCCCACTCAAGTTGTACCAAATAAAGGCGGCTTCAAAGTCAAAGAAAATGAGAAACACGAATGGATTCCTACACAGGAAGTAACCGGGTATCGCATGTGTACTGACTTTCGAAAACTGAAAGAGCATACAAGGAAGGATAACTACCCATTACCGTACATTGTCCAGATGTTAGAACGGTTGTGTGGACACAAATTCTATTGTTTTCTTGATGGGCATTCAGGATATTTACAGATTTTCATTGCGGCCGGTGATCGAGAAAAGACAACATGTACTTGTCCTTATGGAACATTTACCTATAAAAGAATGTCTTTCGGTTTATGTAATGCTCCAGCCACATTTCAAAGTATGATGGCAATCTTTTCTGATATGGTTGAGAAATTTTTGAGAATATTCCTGGATGACTTTAGCATCTTTTGAGACTCTTTTGATCAATGTCTGTCCCATTTGGAACGTGTTCTACAACGTTGTGGAGATACGAATTTGGTTCTAAACTGGGAGAAATGTCACTTAATGGTATCCGATGGCATTGTTTTAGGCCACATAATTTCAGAAGAAGGTATTGAGGTCGACAGGGCAACGTTTGAAGTGATCAAGAAGCTGCCACCACCGGTGAACTTGAAAACTTTACGTGGATTTCTTGGACATGCCGGATTTTATCATCGTTTTATTGCGGATTTTTCAAAAATTGCTAAACCTCTAAGCAATTTACTCGAGAAAGAAGTACCTTTCAACTTTGACAATAAGTGTATGAAAGCATTTGAGGCTTTGAAGAAGAGATTGGTAAGTGCACCCGTCTTAGTAGCCCCGGATTGGACTCTACCATTCGAGCTTATGTGTGATGCGAGTGATTTAGCAGTTGGGGCCGTGTTAGCCCAACGTCATGATAAAGTTTTAAAGGCAATCTACTATACATCTCACACCTTGAATGCGGCACAAATCAATTATGCTACAACCGAGAAAGAGCTTTTAGCGGTTATCTTCGCTTTGGATAAATTTTGTTCATATCTCATCGGTTCTAAAGTTATTATCCATACTGATCATGTAGCATTACGACATTTATTGAACAAGAAGGATGCAAATCCAATACTTCTAAGATGGATTTTACTTCTTCAAGAGTTTGATGTGGAGATCAAGGACAAGAAAGGTAGAGACAATGTAGTGGCGGATCATTTGAGTCGACTAGAGGTCGTTGAAGAGGAAGGAAAGAGGAAGGAAATAGGAGACTCATTCTCGGATGAACAACTCATGGTGATTGATGCACCCCCATCCATGCAACTCATTGGAAGCAATCCTATGCAAAAGGAGAGCTCACCATGGTTTGGTAACATTGTTAATTATTTCACACATGGTTATATTCCACCTTATTGGACATGGCAAAAGAAAAAAAAGTTTTTCCATGATTTGAAATTCTATTAATGGGAGAAACCAGACCTTTTTGGGAGGTGTTCGGATGGCATCATTAGGAGATGCATTCCTAATAATGAAATTTCAAGTCTACTATCCTTTTGTCATGGGCGTGAAGTTGGAGGCCACCACGGTGGGTGGAAAACCACTTATAAAGTTTTACAATGTGGTTTTTATTGGCCAACGTTATATAGAGATGCACATCATTACGCGAGATCTTGTGAGTCATTCCAAAAATGGGGAAATGTATCTAAGAAACATGAAATGCCTCTCCACCCTATTTTGGAGTGTGAGTTTTTTGATGTATGGGGCATCGATTTTATGTGCCCATTTCCCCCATCGTTTGGTAATAAGTTTATTTTGGTAATGGTCGATTACGTGTCTAAATGGGTTGAAACCCAAGCTCTTCCCACCAATGATGCCGGAGTAGTGATGAAGTTCCTTAAAAAGAACTTCACAAGATTTGGCACTCCTCGGGCCATCATTAGTGATAGAGGATCCTATTTTTGTAATCAACCATTCACCAAATTACTTGAGAAGTATGGTGTGAAGCACAAGATCGGTACACCGTATCACCCGCACACTAGTGGTCAAGTGGAAGTGTCTAACCGGGAAGTGAAAAGGATCATTGAAAAAATGGTAGATGCTAACTGCAAAAATTGGTCGGTGAAACTTGATGATGCATTGTGGGCATATAAAACGGCCTTTAAAACACCCATTGGTTGCTCTCCCTACAAGTTAGTCTTTGGGAAATCTTGTCATCTTCCGGTTGAGTTAGAGCACCGAGCATTTTGGGCCATCAAGTTTCTTAACTTTGATCCCAAGGCCATTGGTGACCATAGATTGCTCCAACTCACGGATTGAGGAGTTTCGCTTTATGCTTATGAAAATGCCCGTATCTATAAGGAACGCACGAAGTCATTTCATGATAAAAAGATATTTCATATTGAGTTCCATGTAGGTGACATGGTGCTTTTGTACAATTCACGTCTGAAGTTGTTTCCAGGAAAATTGAAATCTAGGTGGACAGGCCATTTAGAGTAACCACTGTTCATGCATCCGGAGCAGTGGAACTCACTGATGGCAAGTCAACATTCTTAGCTAATGGACACCGAGTAATGCTATTCGTTGAGGAGGAAGGAATCCCTCAAACCGATGAGGTGATGTTCCTCACCGACCCCCCATCCAAATGATAGCATGACATAGTCTAGCTATAGACTATAAATTTAGCAACCCCGGGTACTATCATTCTTTTTTACCTCTTATGCATCACGTTTGGTAGGTTTGTTTGCTTATATGATACTTGCTTAAGTGGTATTAGTTGGTAGTTTTCCCCACGATTAATCTGTATAAACCCATTATCTCTATCGTACAATCTCGTCGAGCCCACGACGTTAACTAAAAGCGCTACCGGGAGGCAACCCGTAAAAATCTTTTCTTGTATGTTAAGCTTGTTGTTTGGAAAATGGTAGGAGTATAGTAAGAATTTGGTTTTACTCTCTGTATGTGAATAGTTACCAAGTACCATGTTCAGTACTGAGTAGTCTCGCGCCACACCATATTTATCACGGTGCACGCCAGTATTAAGAATGTAAGAATAAAACAAGTTTAATTTACGGTCTCACGCCAAATAATTGCTCACGCCAGATGTATCTCGGCGTCGCCCGTGATGTCGATTTCAAAATATGAATGATCTTTTTCCTCTCTCTCCTCCATTACCCCTTGTTTTTCGATCATAACCCTCTTCCCATTTACATTCTGAAACCAACCCCCCTCGACCAAAACCACCCTTCTCCTCCTCTCTATCTCAGCCATCTCTCCTCCCCAATCCTTCTCCTCATTGCTGTACGGGTTCAAGGTCGAGTCACTTTCGGTAACACGACTAGAGAAATTCGAGCCCTTAAGAATTTTCTGAGCCACAACGTCTTCCCCACTCGTCATATATCCAGTTTCACCTTTGAGGAGTCTTGTCTCCCTTCGGCCATTTTGCAGGGTATTCCAGTTGATGTAGGCGTGTATTATCCATGCCAAAGCCTTAGATTTTTCCGAGCAAAGGGGAAATATAGTAATATGCCTTTTTCCAGTCTCATCTCTGCCCTCTGCACCCTCCATCAAGTCACACCCTTGCCTAGTGATAAGCTGGTGCCCTTCATCTTCTGTTCTGATTGGACCGAACCTTCATAAGACCCCTCATCACCAGTCACAAACCCCTCATGTTACTCAGTTCTCGTCAGCAAGTATCCCACCTCAATCTGCACCACATTCTAGCCAATTTACCTCGAATTCTAGACCCTCCACCCAAGACCCTGCTTTGAATGCCCGCCTTGACTTTCAGGACTATGAGTTAGCCTACCTGCATGGTAGCTGTTAAGGGTCAATTTGTAGTGTTTTATAAGGATATATTTTATATCAATATTCCCCATATATGGATGTTTTTCGTAGAATTCGAGCTTATAATCGATTAATTGAGCAAATGACGCTTTGAATAGTTAAAATGCAAAATCGAGTAAATATCGTGGTTTTATTATCTATTTTGTATGGTTTTACGCTTTTGCTCGGTTTTGTCATCTTTTAGGTGCACAAATGTGGAATGGAAGAGGTCTAAATGATGTTTGATTGAAGATTAAAGTGGAAAGAAAGAGATACAAGAGGATGAAGATGAAATAAAGCTTGGGAAAATCCCAAAACGACTCGTAATACGATGGGCTAATCAAAATGCGTTTTTCAAGAAGAAGAGTCCTTAATGAAAGTTGTAGAGTTTTCCGAGAGCTTTTTTATGACATTCGGATCATAATTTTTGAGGTCTACAACTCAAGATATGGATTTTAGAAGTTTTATTCCAATAAATATCTAATCGAACGGACGTCCGTAAGGTCAACAGAATAACGGCCGACATACATAATTATTTCAACCGCCTCTCAACTCTATTTAAAACAAAGAGCAGAGCCCCAACCCTAATGGATACATTATTCCAAATTACCAAATATATCACAAAGAGTTAAATGCGCCTACGAGGAGTTCTAGGCGGTCACCCGAGCCTTGTGCTCGGGTGATCCGGGTTAGATTAGGATGTCGTTTTTCTTCCGTTTTCGATTCATGGATTCAATCATTTACCAAACTACGTGAGTTTATTTATTTAATTTATTCAGTCTTTATTCGTTTTTTATGATCTTTAATTGATTTTGTATCTTTCTTTGATTATGATGCTATGTGTGAACTTTATCGAGAGATTGGTTTGCGATTGATATGTTTACAACATACGGAAGTTGCGTAGACTAGATCACCATAGAAAGATAGGATCTTTAATCATTAATTCTGTGACAAATTAATTGGTTAATTATCTAGGTTGTTAGATTCTAAAATACGAGAGTTAACCTGAATTTACACCGAGTTTTGTTTGGTAAATCGATCTCAACATTCGGAAGATGAGAGATTGATAAATTGGACTAAGGAATTAGGGATCCATAGCTTGAGATTAAATTCACTAAGGAATTAGGGATTTGTATCTCGTGTAAAGGTGAAACCACAATTTGAATTAAAATCATGAGATGAACTAGGATTGAAATCACTTGGTTTGTGCAATCGCTTTGATCCCATGTATCTTTAGTTTAGTTTAGGTTGTGTTATTTTATTTCGTAGGTTAGATTTATTTTAATTGCTCTTTCGTTTATTTTATTTGTTCTTTCGTTTATTCGTTTTTCCTAAGTAACAATTGAAAGGAATTAGTGAAATTAGATTCAACATCCCTTTTCCCTGAGGATCGATACCCGTACTTATCCAACTTTACTATGCTATCAATTACCCGGTATTCGGCCGGTTAGGAGTTAGTTTTGCATGGTAGTTAGGGTTTATAAATTTTCTTTTGTTTATTGATGCAAAATCCTCCGAACAAAAGTGGCGCCGTTGCCGGGTAATAGGTGTCATGTTGAATCTGATCTTGTTATTTCTCGATTTTGTTACGTTTATTTTTCGTTTTAATAAAAGTAGCGTTTACCAAATCGAGAGTTTTTATTTTGCCGTGTTTCGATGACCATAAGGTTAAGAATGTGCAAAAGTTTTTTACTCGATTTGTTTAAACGTGAAGTATGTGTTTATGTGTTTTCCGATCTAACCTCTTTGTGCTTTAATTGAAAGTGGCTGCTGTGATCTGTGTTAATATGTGTTTTAAGTTTTTAGGGTTTGTCTGCGTTTTCCTGCTCTCTGCTGTGTATTCGTTGTATGGACGAGCGTTCAAGTTAGTGAACGCCCGTCCGCTTCTTTAAACTGCCGCAGTAAACGAGCGCTTGAAAGTATTGACGCCGTCCGTTCAAATATTTTCGACTGCTTGCGTTTAAAGGACCAGCACGGCGTCTATGCTTTCGAACGTCCGTCCGGTTGGTTTTCAAGTCAAACGAGCGTTTGTTTTGTTTGACGCTTCGTCCAAAGTCAGATTTTGAGGTGAACGCCCGTCACAGTCTTTGACGCCGCCGTAGTCCAGGTTTTTCTTGATCTCATTCCTAATGCTTTTATTTAGTATGGATTGCTTACATTCGAGCATCTGTGGCCTATTTATTTTTACATAGATGTCCTCGAATATGAATGTTATACCTTTCCATTTATGAATTCATGCTAAGTAAATGATCTTATTCCTTATACATGATTCATCTATGCAAGTTATAGTTACCGCGGTTCTCGTATGCTATAACCGGTCTTCGTGTTAATTAGTAGCTAATGTCGGTTTCGTATGCTACATACCGCTGTGATGAATCTTGTGAGCTTTGAGACTTATGTGCTTCCTTGTTATTTTTATAACTCATTTGGGTAGTAATCATGCGGTTTTCCGTTGCTACGATGGAAACCTTATGAGTTATATCGCTTTAGTATAGCTAATCGTTGTTTTCCATAATGCTATCACCTTTGACGAGTCTTAAAGCGCGTCTCACACCGCATGTAATGAACGATCTTCGTCGCTTATCGTAACTTTGTCATTATTTGGTAGACGTTTATTTTATACATGTCGTGTTGCTAATGAGTGGGCTAGTTTTCTTTATTTTATTTTCTTTTATTTTTGCATATCACTTAGATGCATATCATTTAGTTGCATATCATCTAGTTGCATTGTTTTTCTATTCTCTTTTATTTTTCTTGAGCGTAGTTAACTGTCGGTTTCCGTAATACTACCTCGTTTTTATTTTAGTTTCTGCATAGGCCGTAGTCACTGTAGAGTTGTCAGGGGTCAACTTGCTCAGCCTGAGCCTGTCAGAATTTATTTTTTTATTTTATTTTTAGGATTGCATATCATGTAGGCTGCATTGTAGTATATTTTCATGTAGTTGCACCTAGCCTACTGTTGTGTAATGTTCCATGTATATGTATTCCATCTTTATATGAGCTTAAATTTGAAATATCTCTATATCCCCTTTTCCATGTGCTTTATATATGTAATCTTTTCTTTTTCCCCGTAGACTCTTTTTGCTCTGATCAAGTCTGCAGGATATTTTTGATAGCTATTGTGCACTTTCACGATGAATTCAGTTTACATGTGATGCTCCACAGTCTACTGAGCTATGCAGCAATTTTGGTTTTTACCGATTTTTCCGGAATTGCCAGCATCCAATCAGCTAAGTTCTCTAATTTTTATTTCTGCACAACTTGAGGACAAGTTGCAATCTAAGTGTGGGGGAGAGGATGGTTTATATGTATCTATGAGTCGTTTGCTCAATTTCTATTATATTTCTATGAAAAGTGCTTAATTTTAAAATTTTTGTTTTGTCCCGAGTGAGCATTGCATGTCTTTGTTCGATGTTTATAATCATTGATGCGTTATTTTGCATATTTAGTAATTTTAGATGTCTCACCCGACACTACTTTTTCACATGCCATAGTAAATGATGAGCTACATTTTTAAAGCTATGCCCATTTGATTAGAAATTTTTGATGATTATCGCATGATTCTTTGCTTCCATACGAATTTTGGAAATTTTAATAGTTTGTGTTTAGAGTTAAAGTATGACATACTGTGAATATCTGAAGGTTTGAATGTGATAAGTGAAACGTAACTATAGTGCTTTTAAAAAGTAGTGAATAAATGAAGTTGTTTTAAATAGTTAATTGTGTGTGTCGGAAGCTGGTTTATGATTTGGGTGAGGTAGGGTGTACCACGTATGTCCTATTCCACCATGATGACCAAAAGCTCACGACAGTCAGGAAAAGCTGCGTATGATTTGAGTAAGGTAGGGTGTTATCTCGAAATGTCCTATTCTACTATGACGGGCAATAGCTCATTCTGATGTGTGTTAAATGTGGAAATAGTTAAATCAACTTGCATAAGAAGTGGTATGATTTAAATGAAAGACTTAGTTATCGTATACCTTATCCCAAAAGATAAACCGAAAGATATGTTGTAGGGATTATCCTCTAAGTATGTCGGAAATGTTTTGAATACTCCCTATTATTATTTTTCGGGGTTTGTATGTTTTGAGAGGTGCATGTTATAATCGTTTCTATATTTCTAATTTCAATGGGATGTTGGCTAGTTTTGCTTGAATCAATTTCAAGTGTGGAGTTAGTGGACGTTTATTATGGCTATGCACACACTACACGGGTGAACTTCTAAGTTATTGAATATACTTCATATTTGTATGGATGTTTATTTGTCTCGAGCTTGACTTTGTTTTGTTTTGCTCGGGACGAGCAAACGATAAGTGTGGGGGAGTTGTTAAGGGTCAATTCGTAGTGTTTTATAAGGATATATTTTATATCAATATTCCCCATATATGGATGTTTTTCGTAGAATTCGAGCTTATAATCGATTAATTGAGCAAATGACGTTTTGAATAGTTAAAATGCAAAATCGAGTAAATATCGTGGTTTTATTATCTATTTTGTATGGTTTTACGTTTTGCTCGGTTTTGTCATCTTTTAGGTGCACAAATGTGGAATGGAAGAGGTCTAAATGATGTTTGATTGAAGATTAAAGTGGAAAGAAAGAGATACAAGAGGATGAAGATGAAATAAAGCTTGGGAAAATCCCGAAAACGACTCGTAATACGACGGGCTAATCAAAATGGTGTTTTCTGAAGAAGAGTCCTTAATGAAAGTTGTAGAGTTTTCCGGGAGCTTTTTTATGACATTCGGATCATAATTTTTGGAGGTCTAAAACTCAAGATATGGATTTTAGAAGTTTTATTCCAATAAATATCTAATCGAACGGACGTCCAGAAGGTCACTGTAGCAGCCGACATACATAATTATTTCAGCCGCCTCTCAACTCTATTTAAACAAAGAAGCAAATTTAACCCTAATGGATACATTATTCCAAATTACCAAATATATCACAAGAGTTAGCCGCGCCTACGAGGAGTTCAGAGGCGGTCACCCGAGCCTTGTGCTCGGGTGATCCGGTTAGATTAGGATGTCGCTTTTCCTTCCGCTTTCGATTCATGGATTCAATCATGTACCAAACTACGTGAGTTTATTTATTTAATTTATTCAGTCCTTATTCGTTTTTTATGATCTTTAATTGATTTTGTATCTTTCTTTGATTATGATGCTATGTGTGAACTTTATCGAGACATTGGTTTGCGATTGATATGTTTACAACATACGGAAGTTGCGTAGACTAGATCACCATAGAAAGATATGATCTTTAATTATTAATTATGTGACAAATTAATTGGTTAATTATCTAGGTTGTTAGATTCTAAAATACGAGAGTTAACCTGAATCTACACCGAGTTTTGTTTGGTAAATCACTCTCAACATTCGGAAGATGAGAGATTGATAAATTGGACTCACTAAGGAATTAGGGATCCATAGCTTGAGATTAAATTCACTAAAGAATTAGGGATTTGTATCTCGTGTAAAGGTGAAACCACAATTTGAATTAAAATCATGAGATGAACTAGGATTGAAATCACTTGGTTTGTGCACTGTTTGATCCCATGTATCTTTAGTTTAGTTTAGGTTGTGTTATTTTATTTCGTAGGTTAGATTTATTTTAATTGCTCTTTCGTTTATTTTATTTGTTCTTTCGTTTATTCGTTTTTCCTAAGTAACAATTGAAAGGAATTAGTGAAATTAGATTCAACATCCCTTTTCCCTGAGGATCGATACCCGTACTTATCCAACTTTACGGGTATCGTGCTTTTCTAGCAAACCTCAACCCCCTCTTTGCCACTACGATAACCAACAACCAAGCTGCTCTGAGATTACTTATACCTTACCTGAATGGCTCCCTACCATTCCCATCTTTACCCCTCACCAGCCTTATCCGTGTCCCTCATCTTTTCAGACCAGTGGTGGTGTTTCTGGGTTGTTTTTCACAGGTACTGGTTCAAGGACTTTCTCTGCGGCTGAGATGAGCTTACCCTTTCCGGTGGAGTCCATCAGCACAGGTCTGACTACTTTGGGTTTGGAGAGTTCGGTCATGATGACGACTGTTGGTGCTAGTTCAGGCCCTCCTGCTGCTCCTTATACTTCTTCTGAGCCGATCGAGATGCTCAGTAATCCTTATGCGGCTGATTTCCCCGGAGCAGGTCTGCTGAGTCCGATGAGTTTCGCTCCGGCTAGCACCATGGATCTTCCGAGCTAGGCAATTGGGGGTACCTCTCGTGCTGATGACGTGGATAAAGACGATACTTAAGTTTTATCATTATCTTTTTAAGTTCAAACTTTTGAATTATTTGTTGGTTGACTATTTTGCTAGTTTTATTCCAGTTATAATTTACTATTTGACTCAAGCTTGCTTCTTTTTGTAACTTTGTCAGTTACTTTGCTATTTTAGGGGTCAGAATGAATTCAAATTGCGTCTCTGTTCTTCTTTTTCTGTTGATTTGATTTATCTTTTAGCCTCTTTTGTTTAGCCTGCATGTCTTTTTTAGATTCGGGTACTGTGTTCACGGTGTGAACCATGCTCACCACGGCCCATGACGGATTATTTTTGCATTTATTTCCCATGCTTTAGTCATGGCCTGCGCCGTGACATAATTCAGCGTGCGCCGAGGGACCCACATCCCTTTTGACAGACCCTGTCAAATCAACCATACTCAGTGCCAGCTTTATGTAAATCGGCGTTCGCCCTGATATATTTCGGCATGCGCCGTACATTACTACTGCTCAACAGAGTTGTTTTGCAGCTTGTGCCACCTTTCTTTCCCTTTTTCCTATATAACTCCCCATCGTAATTCTTCTATCTTCCCTCCAAAAATTTCACTTACCTTAATTTTTCCATATTCATACTTTTCATCATGTCTTCTAACAACGAGCTCACTCCACCACCTTCACCATCCCTAACCCCCCCCCAGACTCTCCTAGTGTTGAGTCTTCCCCAGAGTACAATCACCCTCGTTCCCCACCTTCCATCATTACCTATGGCTCGGAGATAGCAATCAACCTCTATATCCATTGTTTCAGCCGTGCTCCAATACAGGTTGAGAAGGGACTCAACCGTAGCAAACTCGCCGAGTTCTCGAAGGTTAGAGTTATTCGGGTGGCTGGTCGCGCTTTGTCAAGGCTCCACATGGCTGCGTGAATGTTTCTATGGTGCAGGAATTTTACTCAGTCCTCTATGAATCCGGTTCGGTGAGTGGCACTCGTACAGTTCCCATGCGTGGTGTCCACGTCCCCTTCCATCCTAGCATCATCAACTCAGTTTTCCATCTTTCAGAGGGCCAAGCACCACCGATGGCCCCATACGAGGAGTTGTGGGAACTTGATAACCCTAAGAAATTTGCTTATCATGTCTACGAGACGATCGGCACTCTTTTTCCCTCCAACCATGGCCCTGCTGACACCCTGACTGTTGCCGACCTTGATCCTGATACGCATGCGTGGAAGCATTTTATTAACTCTCGATTCTTGCCATCCCAGTTGTTCTCCCACATTTCTGACGAGGAGGTTGTCCTCCTTCATGCTATTCGGGTCGGTGCCCTTGTCAACTAGGGCACTATCATCCATCGGGCTGCTATCCAGTTTGCCACGGCTCAGCATCACCCGTGCCAGCCGCTCCCGTTTGCTTGGCTAATATCTCATCTGTGCACTCGTGTCGCGGGCCTGCCTACCAAGTTTGGTGATGAGATTCTGCCTAGCCGTGTGACCCGCTCTGGCATCCTGCCCGTTGACCCACCCGAAGGTTCCTCCACCCCGCCCGTCTCGAGTTCTTCTTCTGATGATGATGTGATGCATGGGTTTTGAGTTGCTTGTGTTGGTTGTCAGCTTTTGAGTTTTCAGTTGGTTGTGTTGGTGGTCACTGGTCAGTTTCTTAGTTTTCAGTCCTACCAGCTGTCAGTTTGAATAAAGTTTGTTGCATCTGCTACTTTTGTTTTCTTCAGTTTTTATTATGTTTGGTTGTAATAATCTGGTGCTCTGCATCTTTTCATCTTGTTGTTTAATTTTCCTTTGACCTTGTGTAATATAGTATGCTTGTTTAATAAAATTCCTTTTCTGGCAATTTTATGTTCGTATCTTTCCTTCCCTGCATGCATGCATTATTGTCACACTTCATGCACACGTCCGGCTTGCGCCAAGGCATATTTCGGCCTGCACCATGCCTTTTACTTTTATTTATTTTGTTCCTTTTCATTATCTAACGGTCTGTATGCTTTGCTATATTTGATTATGTGTATCTGCCCTCCTACTACTTCTATCTTCACCAGTCGTTGAGGAAAATGCAAGATCATAACACATAATTAATTCACTATATACTTAAGAAACACTCAACTTTAGTCAAACTCGAACAATCAGGTTGATTAAAAAAAAAGTACAGATTAAGATATGTAATTAAAAGAATAGATGTTTCAACAAAGTAAGTAACTTTAATAAGTTATAAATGCATTTTAACGTGATTCCGTGATTGTAGTGTGAACCCCTAACGTACATATATTTCAATTTTTTGTTAACAGGCAAACTTTTATGTAATCATGCAAGCATGCTTCATTAGCAACTAGAACTTAGGCTTGATATCCCTTCGAGGCGAAATAGAAAGGTATTTAGAGTCGGAGTTAGGGATGATGGTTCTGCCATTTTCTTTAATTCAGCTAGAGCCAAATGGCCTTCCCGAACATAAATTTCCACCTGTCCCCATCTCAGCCTTGTAGAGTGGTGAGACCTCACTAGAAACAGCCATTCGTGATTAACCTCATTATAATCCGACCCTTAACCTAATTTTGGTCTACGTTCCCTTGGTATCCGCAAGTATAGTAAGTTTCTATGGATTATGTGGTGATGACTTAGGGAATTGAGAGTTGGATGACACTGTTGGCACAGTTGAGATGGTATTTTATCGAGTTTGGAGCCATCATTGTATATATTGGTTAATCCCATAGTTGATCTATAAAAAATAAAAATAATAAATAAATAAATATAATGTGTTGTAAATAAGATCGAATAAAGGTTTGAGTTCAAAGAAATTGGAAGGATAGCTCATCAAAATCAAGTAATATGGGTTGGGAAGTTAATTAAATTGTTTTGGTGCTTTTATTCTCGTGTTGGTTACAAGGGAGATGTCTTTAGTGACTGTAGGAGAGTAGAAGTACCGGTTCAGTTTCATTGGAGTCGAAGGTGTAGATACTTACTATCTTGCTCATTTTCTTTTGTCATATCCTTATTATCCCTTCGGTCAGCCAATTCCCGAGCCTAACGTTACAAGCCTGCAAGTCCAGCCCGATCTATCTCCTTGACTCTGAATGCCTCGATTAATGGAGATTGATATCATTCTTAAGCCTATGGATTGCATTTTTCGAGTTTTGCATGCATGATTCTATACTTTGATTGCTTGATAACAAATCTGAGAAATATTCACACATACACTCTGCTATTGTCTTGGATCATGGTAGACATACATTTATAATTCTGATTAGTTACATTACCTAGTTGAACATCCAATTCCCGATCTAGCATTATCTTAATTGTAACTCTTGTTATTTTATCGTTTGTTTGCTCTAGGGAGAGCAAAAGCTATGTGGGGAGTGGTTGATGTATGTCAACCGGATGATAAAATTCCACGATGTTTTTATCTCATTTCTTTAGTATATATAGATATTTTGCGTCAATTATAGTGAATTTTGTTATAAATCGAATCACTTTTATTTTGTGTAGATACAACCAAGATCCGAGCATCTTATCATCTTTTAAGAGCTTAACAGTTTTATTTCAACTTCAGAATTACTCGTGGCATTTTTATTGATGTTTTGCAGTGATTACGGGAGTGTGGAATAAAAATATCAAATATCAAAGTTAGATCGAGCTATTAAAGCAGAAGAGGAAATTAGGGAAGGACGGGGCTCAATTTCATTCGTTTTGCAATACAAGTGATGTCTCGGCGCAGGCCGAGACAATTTATGGCGCACACCAACACATCAAAGTGTATAACTGTAGGAGCATTAATTGTGATGTCAATTCTCAACCACTCTGTCTCGCTCGGCGTGCACCGAGGTCATTACGGTGCATGCCGAATTATATAAAAAGCGGAATAATGTGGTTTGAAGCTAATTTGGAAAGGAAAAAAAGGATCATCATCAGAGAGCAAAAAAAAAACATCCGTGTTCAGTAGCTTGAAGGCACCTCCACCTCAAGGCTTCCCTTAGCCAAAATTCTACCATTTAACACTTAAATCCATTGTAAGCATTTTAGAATTATCATTTTGACTCAATAATCTCAGTGGGTGTAGAAAACAACTGGCTTGTGTTCTATCTTCATCAATACTTTGAAAGTTAGATGAACCTCCATTCCGAGTTCTTCACTCAAACTTGGTATTCTATTAATCTCTACTTTGATCTACTTGTTCTTGTCATTATGAATACTAGTTTTAACTTGTTAGTAGTTGTAATCATGAATGGCTAGCTCTTCTACTAGCTAAGATGATATAGTAATGATAGTTAACCCCTTGGTTGTTGGAATTGATTGTTTATGCATGTTTCTAGTTTATATTGTGTTGAAATGCTTCTTACTTGCATTGATTGATATCGTGTATGTTGGAGTAGTTAACTGTTGGTCCCTTGAAAAGGCTTTGGTTAAGTTTAGGGGGGGGCAATAAACTTAACACTTAAAACTTTTGGAGTTAACAAACTCAAGAACTTCAAAGACTTGCGACACCTCGATAAGCTCTTTGATACACGAGTGAATCTCTTGACAGCTAAGTTCTTGAATTTGTGCAAATGGAATTATATCAAAAATTAAGCCTTATTACTTGTTGTTAAATATGATACTAAGTATTAGATACTCATTAGTGTATGTGTGTGATTTCGATTGCTAGATTCAAAGAGTTGATGTGTATAGTAAACTAAATGCGTAATGTAAGTGCGAGAAAGTAAGTAGGCGGCGATTTTATAGTGGTTCCAGGTGGTGTAATCCTGTCAGTCCACTCTTCTCCTGTGATGTTGGAGGTAATTCACAAGAGATCTTTGATGTAGCTGTTACAAAGATTCCTAAGGTTGCTTGTCCTTCACCAATGACTATGGCTTCACAAACTGAAAACTAGGAACATGTAGGATTGCTGCTCCAAAGTCTTCCACTGGTCCTTGAAGGGTAGGATTGCCTCTTCACCAGCTCCACCACAAACAACAGTCTTTCACACCCAACAGATGCTTCACTGTCTTCAACAGGTTCTTTGTAAAATAAAGATTGAATCAAGTAAATGATTCAGTTGCAGCAGCTTGATTAGGATGATATAATCAACAGCTTGCAGTCTTCAAGTGTGTGTACTTGATGTAGCTTGAATACATAACACACTTGAAGATTTTCTCTGGATCAGTAGCCTTAAGCTCAGTAAGTTCAGCAGGGTGCTTTTTCAGCTCAGAATTATCACTTATATTTTTTCTCTCTTGAAATTCCTCTTCTTTTTCTGAGTTGAAAGTCCTCTATTTATAGGTAGGAGTGCATGTGACTTGTATTTGAAATTCAAATATGACCGTTCCTGGTTTTGTCCCATTTGACTTGCTTTCTGTCACTATTCATAGGACTGACACTGTCAGAATCCTTTTTGACGGAATGCAGTCTGTCACCCTTTGACTTGTAACCATTGGATAAAGTCCTGAATCATCCCAACGTCTTTTTAATCTCAACCATTGATTTGTTTGATAAATCAGAGGTAGTTGGCTGTGCTTATCCATGTAATCTTCCAATGTAATCTTGAATTAATCGAGGTATGTATATCAAAGAGTTCATTAATCTGTTTGAAATACCTATCGATCTCTTTGAATCAAATTTCTTTGTGTTTAAAACACAATGCAGCGGACTTCTTTTATCTAACTTTTATTTGTGAAGTTAGATTACACCTTTTTGCAAATAAATAAGTTCCAATCACCATCAAACTTAAGGAACTTAGACCTTCTACACAAGATATATGTAATCAGTTTAGGTCATCACAGACTTGCCTAAATTCTGATTCCATATCCTTGACTTTAATTACTAAGTTTGATCCCTTAGCCTTCATTAACTGAGTTTGAGCCCTCACCTTCCAGGTCTTCAAGAGGTTCTGACTAGTCTCATCGACCTATCTACCCTACTGATATAGACCAGTCTGCTGATATAAATCAGTTGACCATTACAGTGCTTGTTTGATCAAACCTAATCAATGATCAAACTCTAATAAGCCTATACATTTGATCTAGACATCTTTTTGCCTTTGCACTATAACAATTAGTCTGGCACTCATCACTAACACTTAGTAATAAGTCCAACAATAACCTATGTATGTACCTACACAACTAGTAGATACCAAACAGAGACATTAGTTGTGTAAAAGGAGTAAGAAGAACAGAAGGTAGAATTGACCCTAGTGGAATTCGGTTCCTTATCTGGGAATTTTGCATTCAAGTCTTTATCTTGTCAATTCATTAGGTTTAAGGTGCTTAAACCAAGAAGGAGACAAGTGTGGTTTCATTCACTCGTACGAGAGGAAATCATTCGTTAGGAATGCACCGTTCACACAATACAACACCAATGGAGGGCGGTAGGTTGATCATTTCCAAATAATCTAAGGGAGACAACTTGAACTATAGGTCATCTTAGTTAGTTTCTTTTATCGTTTGAACAACCCCTTGTAGTTAAATATTTGTTTATTAAACAAACTGGCGATTCGGATCAAGATAATAATAACTAATTAGTCGTTAATCTCACTTTCCCTTGGGAGACGACCTTGACCACCATATTAGACTACAGTTGACCCGGTACACTGCCGGTGAGATTGGAACCCTAGGAAAGTTCGCATCAAGGACCCAAAACCAGGTTCAGAGCTTGAAAAAACTCTGAAGAAGCCTTGAAGTCCCTGATGGCTTAGGCAGAAGCCTCCTTGATCCAATCCGGATAATACTGAGCTGCAACCTCCACTTCAGCCACCTCAGACTTAAGCTTTCTCATACGCTCCTGCAATTCAGACTCATTGTCCACAAATGCATGTAGCTCAGCAGCATTGCCAGTCTTCAAAACCTCCATCTCAAAGGACTGAGCCTTCAACTGCTTCTTCAACTCCTTGATCTCCTTATCTTTGGCCTTGAGGCTTTCATCACGGTCAGAGGCCTTTTTCTTCAGATCAGAGATCCTCTTTTTCAGTTGGCTCATGTTGGAGAAAGATTCGGTCAGACGAATGTATAGCTCCTGACCAACATGGGCTCCCTGCAAAAAGCATAAGTTAGAAAGAGTCATGCTTGAAATGAAAGAAGACCTGGAGGAAAATTTAAGACTTATATATTTCATCACCTAAAGGCCATCAGCAACCATCTCCTTCTCAGACATCAGTGAGATTTCTCCCTGCTCCTCGGCAGCATGTCCTTTTCTCCTGTCACTCAAATTCATCAAATCCTAGGTGGACTCATCCCGGATCCTTTTGCTCGACCTCCCCTCCAGGTCAGACTCGGACGGATGAGGCCCTAGAGTGGCCTTGCCATTCGAAGCAGCGGCTTCAAAAGATTCTAGATTTGGAATCTGACCCGAAGTTGGGTCCTGTATAACAGCATCGTCCTCTAGATCGGCCAACACTTGAGCCGAAGATGGGACCAAAAAGGTTCCCACAGATCGAACATGAGGGACTCGAGAATGACCCCCGACCTGGGTCTTTGGAGAAACATTTGCCTCAACTTGCTGCATCAATCCCTCATCATCGGCTACGTTTAAAAGATCAGCAAAGGTGTCCACTACAAAAGAGAAAAATATCAAATCATTAGAGACAGTGAGCAATGATTTTTTCCACAAAAATAAGCGAATAACAAACATGGGCCTACAGGATTCTTGAGTAGATGGGTCGAGGGGGACGTATGGATCAGGACCGGCCTCGGCTATGTGAGCCGCCAAAACCAGCTGCTCGGGAAGCCGGCAGTATCTCAGATAAACCCTTGAGGTTTGGATGGTTTGTAAGGACTGAGCATCAGAGATAAGGGGAGAAGCATCCTTAGACTGGTCTATGGGGTTCTACTGGCTTAGGCTAGATGCACCATTGTGGCGGATAAATTAGAAGCTATATTTCCAGCCCTTGTATGAGGAAGGCCCGTCAGCAATTAAGAAACGAGTCCATCCCCGGCGGGAGAAGTAGTAAAAACCTGGATAGTCCTTGACCTTCTTAACATGATAAAAGGCTCGGAACAGCTCCCCAGTAAATTTAACCTTCACCAATAGACAAATTATGGCGAAGCCTATTATATCCATGATCCCATTAGGAGCCTCTTGGGCCGTGATAAGTTTGTAATATTCCAGCACGGCCACACAGGCTGGACAAAAGAGAAGACGAAGACCTCTGTCGAAATGATACTCGTATATAGTGCAGTATCCAGAAGGAGGTCGAGATGAGTAGGGTTAGAGGCTGTGGGAATCAAAGGGTCATAAATGCTAAGATCTATCCCGTATTTACTACACAGTTCGATCACCCCCTCTTGTTTCAAGATAGATTTAGTCTCAGCCATCTATTCGCAAATGAGATTTGAAAAGATTAAAGCGGTATATAATAACCTATAACAGGAAGAGGAAGAAACTTACTTGGATATCAAAGGTTGGGAAAAGAGTTGGAGAAGATCTTATTCACCCGCACTGGATCGTTCGTTAAAAGAGGCAGAGCAACGGTTGATATGACTAGGGGTATAAATACCTGTCATAAACCACGTCACACGTCTTTCAAAACCGTCCCTCATAAATATGTGAAACAGAAGCGCCTCATTTCTCGGAAAAGTCATAACGGTGTCATAACTGAACCTTGCCACCTGTCAAACCGGAATACTGAGGTCCGGTTAAAATGCCCGAAAGGCACCTGACATAGGAGCCGAGCTCCATGGAGACAATATAGGGCGAGCTCAGAAAGTGACTATCATAGATCTGACTTAACCTCAAGAGCTTAGGCAGATCTGGGGGGCTTATGATGATACCGGATTTCACCACGCCATGTGTCACAATAGAAATAGGGCTAGAAGATTAGCTTTAAGGACCAAGAGTCCATTTGCAGGCCTAAGCGCCGATGTACCCCTCCGAAGGAGGGAGCTGCTCGGGTCATTCCATAATCCACCAAAGGTCGGTCAGGGCGAGATAGAGTCAGACCTGCCCAGCTCGGTCATACGGACCTCGGCAACTCGCCGCATGTCAGCTAGAGCGTATAGTAATAATGACATGCTTATCAGATAATTATAGAGCGCCGATGTACCCCTCTAAAGGAGGGAGCTGCTCAGGTCATTCCACAATCCACCACAGGTTGGTCAGGGCGAGATAGAGGCAGACTTGCCCAGCTCGGTCATACGGACCTCGCCGCATGTCGGCTAGAGCGTATAGTAATAATGACACGCTTATCAGATAATTATAGAGCATATAGTAAAATAAAAAATTCAATGAAATTTTCATCACGTTTGGAGATCTAAATCAAATGATATGAGTGTTTGAAAATTGAGGAGGAAAGAGAAAATAAAAAAAAAAGGTGCAGCAGTCCAACGTAGGATTTTTTTTTCTTCTGGTTTTGTCCTTTTGGCTATAAAAATTATAGGAGTTGCCATTCTCCCTATAAAAAATATTGGGATGTCCTGTTACTTAAAAATATATCAAAATGTGTCCTTCTACCTAATTCTCTATGTTTTATTTATTTATTTACTTATTTATTTATATGAAATTAAGTATAAGAAAAGGGAAATAAAAGGAATAGATGGGAGGTTATTGGTAATAAATGGTGGGAGGTTTTTATTGGGAAATTTACTTCCTATAAAATCAGAAGTTTTGTCAAAAAACAAAACATTTTGGCATTACACTATCTTGAGGGAAAATTTGGAGAAAACAGTAACCAAAAAGAAAAAGGGAGATTTCTCCAAAATTCTCACAAAGTGTTGGTCGGATTTCAAAAAGAATTGAAGATTTTGAATCAGCGTGAAGAGAGCTTCCTTTTGACATCAAGATCATCAAGTTTGGAATAAGGTTAGTTTTACCTCAGTTTTGGATTCATCAATAGATGATCAAGTTTTGTGGTATCGTTTGGCCGAATTCGTAGTTCCTTTGTTTAGAAGCTTTGATCCAATTATTTCCTGTTCAATTGATTGATCAAATAGGTTTCCGGTTGAAGGCTTAGAAGTGCAGCAGATGTTCTTGGGTTGTGCTTTGGTTTTATTTGCTTTTAAGTTAAGAGGCTCTTCCTAATGTGTATTTAGGTTTATGATGTTTAAGGTTGAGCAATTTGTGTGCTTTGATGTGGAATCATGCCAAATTTGTTGTTATACATGTCTATGATGCTAAATGTTGTTAGAAAGGTGATTTTCTGTTGTTTTGATGTTTATTTTGATGTTAAACTTGGTTGGAATGGGGCAGAAATCAGTAAAGGGCTGAAAACTGTATTTTGGGGAGTTACTACGCTCAATGCGTGCGCATTGAGAGGCAACGCGCACACATTAAGGCAACAGTTTGTCTCGTATTTATTTTCAGTGAATAATGCATGCGCATTAGATGGGCAATGCGCACACATTGCAACTGCAGAATGTTTAGGAATGTTTCTGTTCACTCAAAGCATGCGCATTGAGTAGAATGCGCACACATGGGACAGTTTTTGGTGTTTAGCTTGTTTTAAGCCCCGAAAATAGTTTTGAATGTTGTTTCTTAATTTAATAACATTAAATGAACACGAACAAGCCTTGATTAAGCTTCTGATCCGTTTAGTTCCGGCACCGAATGGATTTGTCATAAGAGATGAAGTTCGGGACCGTCGGAAGAGTATGATTGGCTTGTGCTTTGATGAATTAGTATTCATCAATGTCTGTGTAATTTCTAGGCCTTGTCCGTGTCTAGGGGTTTAGGAAAGAGAGTTGTAGATGTAAGGAAGCTTATTTGAAGATACTTAGGTGGCTAGTTAATAATTAATAACAAACATACTTGTGTAGTAAAAGACTAAACATCATGTTATTCCTGGTAATGTACAAGGTCGTATAGCGATGTGTGGGCCATTCGGATAAGCGAATAACTCTATTGGCCTTTGAAAGGCACCAAGAGTAGGGCACTCCGTGAATGAATAACTTTGCTGGCCTCGAAAGAGCACTATGAGTAGAGGGACTTCACCGAACGCATATACTATCGTAGTCTTTCAGAATAGACTTCCGTGGTTATTGGTGTAATCAATCAATATGTTGCACAAGATACTTCATAGTGAGTAGCACCATGCGTAGTGCCCTTGAATACAAATGTAACAAAGATAATCTAAGTTAGAAACAGTTAGTGACGACATGTTGATGAGCATGAAGTGAACTCTATAATTGAGTCGGTCTCATAAAGATAACTTAATAACAATTATTAAACCTTTTGTTATAAACTCTAATTATACATTAGCTTCTCACTCTTGCTAAGTACTTTGTACTTACCTCATTTGTATTTTGTTTTGTATGCATTGTGGGGTGAGAAGATGAACAGGTTGAACTTGAGCTCGATGAGGAGTTTGATAATGATACATGATGATGATGCCTTGTTGATGCTTGGATGACATTTCAGTTTCTTTTTATTTTATGATGTATTTGACCATGTTGTACTTTCATTTCATGTTTGTAAGACAAGTGTTGTACCTTTCATTTAGACATCGTACGTTGTAACCTTTGGACCTTTCGTTGTTGTAAGTTAAACAATTCAGCTATAGTCAGTTTGTATTCCATTCATAGAAGCATTTACGTTTTTACCCGAGCCTTTTGGGCTTTCGTTTCTTTATTTTGATACGACGACGTAGAGGCTCGCGTATAATATTAGATTTATTTAATGTTATACGCGTCGAACGTTCTCTTCTGGATAAGGGCTCGGTATCCGGGAACGGAACGTTACAAATTTAAAACTATATTCAACCTAATTCAAAATTCAACCCACACGTGCGAGTTTTGTTAAATGCGTGTTGTGTACGGGTTCAGTGTGGGTTAGCGTGTGGATTTGGTAATCCATCTTCAATTGTTTAGTTGTTGGATAGAAAATAATATTCAACATGTTAAAATCAAGTCATATAATAAATTCATATTGCGTTATGATATCATCTACAACCAGAAAATCAAAATAAAACAACGATTTCACTTTCCATTATCCAGTTTAGTAAATCCTTACGACTGTTCATTTCAAGTGCATGAAAATAAGTTATAGGTGCTTTTTAATGTCTTGAAAGTTGAAAAATTAAATAAAAAAAATGATTCCACTTTATATTCTCCAGTTTGTCATGTGTGTGTTATAAGTGCTTTGTTTTAATGTCTTAAAAGTTGAAAAATTAAAAAAACTATTCCACTTTATATTGTCCAGCTTGTCGTGTGTGTGCATGTGTGTGCACGCGTGCGTGCGTGCGATCGTGTGTGTTGGGGGTGTGGTTTGGGTTGTGTTCAAATATGTTATTTATGGTACAACCCATATCAACCCATGAAATATGAGTCAAAATATATTTAACTTATAATCAACCTAAAACAACTTTTAACCCACAATTGCCAGTTGAGTTAGGTTAAAGTATGTCGGATTAGGTCAGGTTGTGATTTTTTGTCACCATCTCTACCATAATATGTAAAACCCCAAACTTTTATTAAGGGTATTTGTGTCATTTTGATAATAAGTGATTTATTTATTGATTAATAAATCGCCGACAAAGACAAGTTTGACCGAGATTGTGTCTATTTTAATTAGGAGGGTTCTAAAGGCATCCCCCTAATTACTTCCGGCCCCTCCTTAATTCCGGCAACCCAAAATTTTACTTTTGGCACCACGGTTCATATTTTTATTATTTTATTACTTCATACACCCCCAAAACTACTACTTGCACCACAATTTTTAGAAAATGCAAACTAGTCCTCCCAAAAATTAATCAAACATTATTATCCTTCAATTAATATAATCCACTAATCTAATCTAAACTAAAAATACATTAAACTATTTTACCTACTTACTTAATACAAATAAATTTCATAAACACCCCATCTACTTCCACCACCACCTCATATTATCACACCCTTTCATCTTCTTCACCTTCATCTTCTTCACCTTCACCGTTCTTGTTTTTTCAAAACCCATGGAAGCTTCATCTTCATCAAACACAACATTGAGATATCATCATTGAGTCAACTCCAATGAATCAACACACACATTGCAATGAAGAAGATGTAGAAATCTCCCTTGAAGACATCTCTTTTCCTAGCCAAGTGGAGAAGACGATGAAATCATCAAACTTGGTAATTTATTAGTCTAAAAATCTTATTTTGATGTGCAATGTGTGAGTTAAGTGAATGAGTAAAACTCATACATGCATATTACCATGGTAGACATTGATTGATGGAGGAAATTATGGTTCTTTTGCATTTTCCGATCATCATAGGGTTGTTGTTGGCGTTTTGTTACGTTCCCGAGTGTCCATGTCAGGCACAGGGAACATCAGCCACAGGGACGCCCGTATGGCCACAGGAACGTCACCCACACTGACGTCTTGACTCACAAAACAATAGATTTATGTATTTGTCTGGACGTCAGAATATGTGGTGTTTGTAAGCAAAAGAAACCTCAGTTTATGTGACGTTCCTGGAACGTTTGCCTGGCTGACGTTGGTATGGAGGTACGAACGTTGGTACATCGGACATTTGAATAGGTGAGTAAGTACTGCCTAATGACATTGTAACGTCAGCTGTGGTGGCATTCGTTGAGTCATACCAACGTCGGTTATGATGACGTTCTGTATAAGTTTTCATATTTTCCCATTCAAGTGTATTGAACTACCATTTACTTGTTGCTATTAATTTTCAATCCATAGAAACAATATGATGAAACAAATAATGACAAGAGCAATGATGCGGAGGCAGTAGAAGACGACGACGAGGAGTATTTTAAGGTAAGATACCATTAAGTGAATTGGTATTCGTTTATGCTCATCCTAATTGACTTTGACTTTATATAATACAAATGTACGTTTTTTTTGTAGCATTTGGCTGATGAAATGATTGATGAAGATCAAAAAAATCTTAATAATCTTCGAGATACCACGCTTGCATTGAATGATGAGTCACCTGAAGAGTTATCAATTGATATGACTTCACTTTTTACAACCGACGAAGTATGTACTTGAAACTTATACTATTTCTATGTTTGTGCACTTTAAACTTTTTTTATATTCACTACATTTGTATATTGTTCATAGGAATTTAATTCGAGAGAAGCCGTCACCAAACACCTCAAGGAATTGGCAAGAGTGAATGGTGTCGTCATTGTGATAATGAGGTCTGAATGTAACGGAAAGCGGACACCATTCATTAAATTCCAATGTGAGAGGTGTGGATTCCCAAGGGATCATTGCAAAGGAGGAAAGTACGAGAAAAAAGTTGGCACTACCAGAAAGAATAAGCCAAGAGAATCGTCCACAAGGAAATGTGGATGTCTATTTGTATTGAAAGCTAAGAAGGATACATTTAGGGACGTGTGGACCGTGAAAGTCTTGAATGGTGTGCATAATCACAAAACTGTCAAGTATGATGAGGGCCATGCATACCTTGGTCGGATTGATAAAGAACAAGTTGATGTTGTTGCAACAATGACTCGAAATGGCATTTTGCCTAAAAATATACTACGGATGTTAAGAAATAAGGATGGGAAAAATTGTACGTCACAAAAGGTGATCTATAACATTCGTGCTAAGATAAGGAAGAACGCATGAGAGGGTCGTACAATGATGCAAGAGGTTTACAATTTGGCGGACAAGAACACATCCTTCATTGAGTGTAGGTATGATGAACGAAACGTAGTGAAAGATGTATTTTGGGCCTTTAACGAAAGCTTGTCCCTTGCAAGGTGCTTTCCTTCTATCATGCTTATGGATTGTACATACAAGACAAACAAGTACAAGATTCCCTTTTTGCAGATTGTTGGCGTTACGTCTACGGACATGTCATTTTAATTGGATTTGCAAGATGTTTGGGGAGGAAGACAACTACACATGGGCTTTGAATATGCTTCAAGCCAAAATTGGTGACCAAAGCGAGCGAATAGGTTGTGTTGTGACAGATATGAAGAAGCATTAATGAATGCACGATACATGTTGTATTTCTAAAATGCATTGTTATGCCTTTAATTTCTTGTGTCAAATTTGAATATGAAGACTACGCACGAAGGTTGGGAGGATTTAATGACAACATGGACGGAGGTTGTTAAAGAAAACTTCAAGAAGAGTTGAATGAAAAATTGGAAGAGTGTAAGAAGTCTTTTAGTGAAGGCGCAATGAGTTATGTTTCTTCGACATGGTTGAACGCACACAAGGAGGCATTCGTCTCGGCATGGATGAACTCGGTTTTTCATCTAGGAAACACATCAACCTCGAGAGTCGAGGGAATGCATTCAGTGTTTGAACATTGGCTAAAAACCAGCATTGGGGACTTGGTTGCGGAGTGGGAAGCCGGTATTAAAATGATTGATCAAGATATCAAAAACATCAAAAAAATCCTTTGAGAAGTCTCTTTTCATGGAGCCGAAGAAATTCAAAGATAATCCGTTGTTTAAAGAGCCTAAACATCATGTCTCTATATACGCATTGGGCTTGTTGTATGCTGAGTTGGAAAAAACCAATGATAGCGATGCGTTGGATAAGGAGTGTGGTTATACTATTCGAAAGACACACGGATTGCCGTGTAGACATGACAGGGAAAGGTTTAAGAAGAAGTCTGGATGCATCCCTCTGTCATCCATCGATGTTCATTGGAAAACCCTAGATATCAAAGGGCCACCTCCAAAAGAAGCGGATTTAGGCTACATGCCAGTTATCCATGCCTTAGAAGAAAAACTGAAGAGGGCAGACGTTTGGGAGAGACATGGGCTGATAATAAAGATAAGGGAAATTTGTCAACCGATTAATACGGTGTTGCAAGAGCCGAAAACAAAAAAGACAGGTCGTGGCCGGCCTAAGGGATCTGGAAACAAAAGGAAGTTGTTGGAGGACAACTCAACTAAGAGGGAGATGAGTATGTTTGAACGAGTGGAGCAAGAATTATCGAGTGTTACCCCAACTCCACCTTCATCTCAAGGTGTTTCTTCTTCCAAAAAGAAAAAACCTCCAAGTACTCGGGCACCATCCAAACGTGCAAAGGTTTCAATACCTATATCTTCTACCGTTGGATACTTACAAAGGTATCTTAAAGATTTTCCGCCAAATGTTCATGAGCACATTTCTTCAATGGTTAATGTAGCTCCGGATGGAAATTGTGGCTTTAGAGTAATAGTACATGGAATAGGGCTTGGAGAGAGTGCATGGCCACAAGTGAGAAAAGTGGTGCAAGAAGAATTGATAGCAAACAAGGAACATTATATGGCCTTATTTGATGGATAACAATATGTGTACGACAAATGTATGTCCTCACTTGATCATGAAGATGGAGGGTGCAGAAAGGAGAAGTATTATGACAGTTTCCTTGGTTGGGCTGTGTGCAATGTATATGGTGTGTCCTAAGCATATTGTCTACATCGCACAGAAACCAAACTTTCCTTCCTAGTAAGAAAAAACCTTCGGTTTGGCAACCTAACCATATATGGATGGATTTTTGCAATGGTAACCATTTTGTTCATTTGTTTAGGAAAGTCACTTGTCCAATACCTAGGGTGAACTTGATTTGGCATAAAGTTCAGATGTTGGAAGCAAATGAATGGTATGAGAAATTACGGGATATGATCGGTTTATGGCATGATGTGGTCAATGATCATTGGATGGGGAATCATGTTGATTTGTGCAACGAGTAAGGTGAAAGTGGTTTTGTAAATTTCAATGATGTATTGATACTCATTTTGTGAATGCACAATGATCTATTTTGTAATACTTTTATATCATACTTTAGAGCTTATGTGATGTATTTTGAGTTACGTTAATGAATTATGACCATTTTGTGAAGTATGCTAGTAATGTTGTTATTTTGTGGTGTGAATGTGTGTTTAACATTCTAGTTCGATATTTTTGTTGTTGAAATGTGTGATATTTTGTGGTATGATTGTGAGTTAACCAAGGGAAAAATGTTGTTTCTGAGACACAGAACGACACCATGGATAGCGTTCCTAGTGAGGAATGAACGTCAATCAGTGTAACGTTTTAAGAACAAAAAAAATTATATTTTCCTTGAGGCTCTGTATCAAAAAAACATCCGAACATTGACGGACTATTTCTAGACTATTACAATCCTTACCGGAAGTGTACCGGGTCAAATTGTAGTGCTAGTATGGTGAGTCTGGTGTCGAATCCTCAGGGAACGTGGTAATTCTTTTAAGTGTGGTTAAACACCAAACAGCTATTATTAACTCGATCTAAATCGCAGGTTTATCATACGAGTCACCACTATACTAATAAACAGAAAATAAATGCATAAATTAAAACTAAACTAATATAATATATATAAATACATAAATATATATAGTAATACACAAATAGTAAAATATATATATATATATATATATATATATATATATATATATATATATAAATATGTAGATACCAATATATTAAATACTAATAATTATTATAGAACTAGCCAAGATATATGTAATTGAATTATTCAATCTTTTTTAGTTTAATGGATGTGCTCGTTTCTTCCTTTTATTAGGTCCAATTGAATATGTGAAACGGTGCACTCTCGACTCAACAGCCTCTCTCACACGAGCGCATGAAATCTGTCATATGTCTCATCAATCATTCAATGTCATCCAAAAGATTGGGTACTCCGTTTTGTCATGCGGTCAATGTTAAGGATCTTGATCGAACGGGTGAATTAACGTAATTAGATCTCGAGTCTGAGATAATTTCAAGAAGTGTTTCTCTTTTCAAAAGATAAAACAATTCTACCCCCGGGTAGGAAATAGGATTCCGTTGTCACGTTTTCACTCGGCCATTTTTACCCTCCGGTTTTTCTACCTTTTTCTCATATCCTAACTTCACCATTTAGTTCGTCATTAGGTTATTGTGCGATTCATATTGGTTAATTATGTCAATACGAATATTTTCAATACATTTCAAGTAGAAAAAGATTCATCAAATTCAATTTCAATCAATTTTAGTTATAGTCATCATCCATTTTACCAAAAAGATCGAAATATTTCAATTACATATCTTGGCTAGTTATAGATTTAGCCTGCTAACATTATAAAGAAAAACATAAAAACAAAAAAATAAAACTTTAGAATATTACCAGGTTACAACTGCTGATTTAGAGGCCGTATTCTCCGGAAATTACAACTACTTCAACATCGAACTCCCGATAACCGTCCAAGTATTACAACGATACTACGGCTTCTACATTATTTATGGCATAATGCCTACTAATATGTACATTACTACTACTAATTTAAGAGATTAAAAGATATATATAAGCTAGTATATATATATTGGTACACCTCCAACAGCCTGCATGAATGCTGTATTTATAGGAGAAATTTTCAAGGCCGGATCGATCCGGAGTTAAGTCGGATCGATCCGGGAATAAAAAATATTATCTCCCAGGCTTATCCTCTGCATAACCACATATTAATCATCATTATGTCTCCTTATCAGATAAGCCGGATCGATCCGGGGTTAATCCGGATTGATCCGGGTAGCATTTTTCCAAATCTTGATCTGAAACTTGATAAAATAATAACTTGAGCTCTGGATCTCCAAATGACATAATTCAAGAAGCGTTGGAAATCTCTTTAAAAGATCTATAACTTTCATGAAGGACTCTTCTTCAGAAAATGCCTTTTTGATGGGCCATTTGTTCGTCGAAAATATAATTCGATAATAATACTACGAATTGATGATCCACTTGGATTCTTAATCTCGTGGCACTTCCTTACTTCCTTCAAAAGACATGTTTTAACTTCAAAAAGTGTCGTCACTCGGGGTTTATGTTTATCTAAAAATCTGCAATAAAACACCAAAAATACCCACGTAAATCTGACACGACACTCCGGTTACTAAACCGGTACAAAATTTATAACATTTTATTACTTTTACTAGATTTTTATATTATTTTAGACTTATTCATAACTATGGATATTACATAAGATTATCGTTATAATTTCTTATATTTTATATAGAAAGAGTTGATAAAGTATATAAAATATCATAATTTTTATCATATAAATGTTATACATCAACTACTCATAAAAATTACAATAAAAATGATATACTTGGTAGATTAAATTTCAAGTCAGTAAAATATCATTTCAATATTATAAATATATTAATTATATCTTTCTTAGAAATTAACAAGATAAAAAGTGTATATAACTTAGATAAATTATTTATCAAATATCATTTAAATGAAATTCTACATAATTTACTTAATAAATATAATTAAAATTCTAGAATTATTCTCCTATCTCAACTTATATGAAATATTTGGAATCAATGACTAAGTCAAGTAGTTGGCAAAATGGCTTTTAACGTTTTAGGCTCAGGGTGTTGGTTAATCGAAAGGATAGAAAAGGAAATCAAAAGAGAAAGAAGCAAGTCGTACGTACTTACACCTTCATATTTTTTATCAAAAATATCTCGATTAATAACATCCTAATATTATTTCACCTATTTTTCAGATTTTCTCTCTTTTTTTTTTTTTTTATTTTATAGAATACTAACATACCCGAACTCATTTCCAGAATCGACTATCTTGCAAGCGTCATGAGGTGAGATCGAATATATTAATACCTATCTAATTTTTCCAATCTCAGCATATACCATTCTTTTGCATCGATACTTAGGTTTTATGTCATCATCTCCTTTTATAAGTACGTACAAACTCGTGGGAATTTTAGGAAATGTAGACCAAAATAGGCTAAGGGTCGGTTATAATTGGTTTAATCACAAATGGCCATTTCGAGTGAGGTCTGGCCACTCTATTTGGCTGGGGTGGGGACAAAAATTGGAAATTTTATTCAAGTAGGCTATTTGGCTATAGCTGATCAAAGTTATGCCAAAAATCGTCATCCCTAGTCCGATTCCTTATTCATATTTCGTTTTGAAAAAAAAAATTTATTCTAACATTTCATTATAGATATAAGTATATTTGCTAAATTTCATAAAAAAAATACTCGATAATATTTATGTATAGTTACATATACTTAAAATCTTATAAAAATCTAAAACTGACATATATAATATAATTATAATATATCTAATTTACTTTACTTAATTAAAAATCTATTCTTACCAATTTATATTATTTTTATTCATATTAATTATATATTATCTACTTAAATTTATTCAAGAAAAATTAAACTAAGTATTAAGCAATTAAGTATAAATTTATATGAAAAATTTTAATTTTTATTTACTAACCTAACTCTACTCCCCACTTACGAAGTGGCATCGTCCCGATGTTCAGTGAGTAATAAAAAAGTAGGTTCGAAAAAAAAATCAAATTTTATATGATTTTTTTTAATAACTTTATAAAACTTACTAAAACTCAATAAAACTTAATAAAACACTTTATAAAACCTTAATAATACTTCTACTAATTTTATAAAATTAAAAATTTTAAATAAAACTTTTTATAAAAATTTTTATAAAACTTTAAATAATTTCATAAAGATCCTATATATAAAATTTTCAAAAGTTATATAAAATTTTTTTATAAAAAAACAAAATAAAATATTAAAACTTATAGGGGTCATAATTCCGCTATTTCTAAATCTTCTAGAGTTCTGATATAACGTTCTATCAACCTAACTTCGAGAAATGAGGCGTTTGAATTTTCTCTTTGACATCCATCGGGATTTTCGGATAACCACCTAATCGTTCCCTTCTTAACAACATTCAAACACTCATCCTGAGATTTGGTTGTGCTTTCTCCACATTTCCCATTATGCTCACTTTTTCCACAGATTCTGCATCGCATTAAAAACTTTGCCCTTCTCTTTATCGAACTTCTCGATTTTCCATTACATACTTCTTTCAATCTGATCTCTCTCAATAATTGCTTGTTTTTCTCAAAAACTAAAGCTTCTATTGTAAACGCGACATCTTTATCAAGGCCTAACTTCAAAAGCAAAACAAAAACTCCTAATCTATCTAAAAAAGGCATCCAGTTCTTTTACGTCATCCGGTAAAAGATTTAAACTAGTTTAAACATATAAAACACGAAAAAGTAAAGTAAAGAAAGATAGCACACGGGATTCGGTGAACTTAGTTTTCTGTTTTTTTAGTTTTCTTGGAGGATCGATTAGAAACATTACTTCCTTTTTAATGAGATCCTTCACCTTCCATAAATAGCTTTACCTGTGGCAATTGGCTATAAATGTTGTATTTCCATCGATTAGTTCAACGACTCAGATTTGTAAACCCTTGTTACTCTAAAATGGACTGTCCCATCTTGATTTAAGCTTACACGGAAATAACTTTAAACGTGAATTGTACAATAACACTCGATCACCTACATGGAACTCACGACTATAGATTCTCTTATCGTGAAAAGATTTCGTCGCGTCCTTGTAGATTCGAAAGCGCTTTCAAAGCATCAAGACGAAATTCTTCTAGTTACATTAATCAAGTAATCTATGATCACCGACAAATGACCTTAGGATCGAAATTCAAAAATCTAATAGCCCAAAAGGCCCGGTGTTCTAATTCAACTGGGAGATGACAAGATTTACCAAAAACTAGTTTGTAGGGGGAACAACCAATTGGTGTTTTAAAGGCTGTTATGTATGCCCATAATGCATCATCCAGTTTCTCTGCCCAGTTTTTACGATTTGAGTCCACTGTCTTTTCTACAATTCTTTTAATTTCTCTATTAGACACCTCTACCTGACCACTGGTCTGCGGATGATAGGGTGTGCCTAACTTATGTGTTACACCATATTTTTCGATTATCTTGGTAAATGGTCTATTGCAAAAGTGTGACCCTCTATCACTAATGATAGCCCTTGGAATGCCATACCTAGTAAATATATTCCTTTTAAGGAACCTTATGACAACTTTGGTATCATTAGTTGGAAGAGCGTCAACTTCTACCCATTTTGAAACATAATCTACCATTACAAGAATAAATCTTTTTCCAAAAGATATAGGGAAAGGTCCCATGAAATCTATACCCCAAACATCAAACAATTCACACTCTAAATTCGGTTGAAGAGGCATTTCATGTTTTTTCGATATATTTCCCCATTTTTGCATGATTCACAAGATTTATATATTATATGCATCTCTATATAGTGTAGGCCAATAAAAACCACATTGTAAAACTTTAAAAGCAGTTTTCCATCCTCCATGGTGACCTCCTGCCTCACGATCATGGCAAAATGATAAAATACTTAAAATCTCATTATCAGGCACACATTTTCTGATCATCCCATCCGAACATTTACGGAAAAGGTCTGGTTCTTCCCAGTAATAAAATTTTAAGTCGTAAAAGAATTTCTTTTTCTGTTGCCAAGTCCAATGAGACGGAATATAATCACAGGTAAAGTAATTAACGATATCTCCAAACCAAGGTGACATTTCCTTAGAAGGAATTCTATTCTTTAATAATTGCATGGCTCAAGGAGTATCGATTCTAAATAGTTGTTCATCGTGAAATGAATCTTGTATTTCAATTCCTTTCCTTCATTTTCCATTCTACTTAGATGATCTCACTACTACATTTTCACTTCCTTTTTATCTTTAATTTCAATATCAAATTCTTGAAGTAAGAGAATCCATCTAAGAAGACGTGGTTTAGCATCTTTCTTACTTAGTAAGTACTTGTAATTGAATGGTCTCAGTATAGATAATAACCTTAGATCCAACAATATACGATCTAAACTTATCTAAGGCAAAAATTACAATATGCAGTTCTTTTTATGTAGTTGCGTAATTAAGTTGAGTGCGTTTAATGTGTGAGATGCATAGTAAATTGCTTTGAGTACTTTGTTATATCTTTGACCTAAAACAGCTCCTACAAACTAAATCACTCGCATCACACATAATTTCAAACGGCAAACTCCAATGGGTGCTACTAGCACCGTGCGATGAGTTAACCTCGCTTTTAGGGTCTGAAAGGCTTCCATACATTTACTATCAAAGTTAAAAGGTACTTCCTTTTCAAGCAAATGACTTAGAGGCTTTGCTATTTTTGAGAAATCTGCAATGAATCTTCTATAAAAACCTGCATGTCCAAGAAATCCTCTTAGAGTTCTTAAATTAACTGGTGGAGGTAACTTTTCGATTACCTCGACTTTAGCTTTATCAACTTCGATACCTACTTCAGAGATTCTATGTCCTAAAACAATCCCTTCGATACCATTAAGTGACATTTTTCCCGCTTTAAAACTAAATTGGTATCTTCACAACGTTGTAACACTCGTTAAGTGCGATAAACATTCATCGAAGGAATCTCCGTATACACTAAAGTCGTCCATAAAAATTTCTAAAAACTTCTCGACCATGTCAGAAAATATAGCCATCATACATCTCTGAAATGTAGCTGGTGCATTACATAAACCAAACGGCATTCTTTTATAAGCGAAGGTTCCATACGGACAAGTGAAAGTAGTCTTTTCTCTATCTCCTGCTGCAATGAATATTTGTAAATATCCTGAATAACCATCTAAGAAACAGTAATACTTATGTCCACTTAAGAGTTCCAACATTTGCAATATGAATGGAAGTGGATGATGATCTTTCTTATTATGATCGTTAAGTTTTCGAAAATCAATGCACATTCGATATCCGGTAATTTCTCTTGTCGGAATCCATTCATTTTTATCATTTTCCTTTACTGTGAAACCTCCTTTCTTTGGTACCACTTGAGTTGGACTTACCCATTCACTATCAGATATAGGAAAGAGTATCCCTATTTCTAATAGTTTAATAACCTCTTTCTTAACAATTAGCTGCAAATTCGGATTGAGGCGGCGTTGTGGCTGAATACAAGGTTTAGCGTCCTCCTTTAGAATAATTTTATGAACGCAAAATCTCGGGCTAATTCCTTGAATATCGCTCTTCGTCCAACCAAATGCTTTCTTATGCTTTTTCAACATTCTAAGTAATTGGTATTCTTGTAGCTCAGTTAAGGTTGACGAAATAATAACCGGTAATAGATTATTAGTTTCAAGAAAAGCATACTTAAGATTTAAAGGAAGTGCTTTCAACTCTAGATTCTTCGGTGGATCTTCTACCGAAGGTTTAGAACCGGACCTTCCAGTTCTAATTCCAGATCTTGATTCCATGGTGGTTTAGGACTAAAACTTCCTTTATTCGGATAAAGGATTATCTCTTTCATTTCAGTGTCCTTCTTATTTTCTTTATAGATAGACAATGCTAGGCATTCTTCTAATCTGTCTTCATAAGCTGGTAATTGAATATCATAGACATTGTGAATATCCTCTATAAAAGAACATGATTACGGTGATCTCAGTATGGATGTTTCATAGCTTTGAATATATTGAAAGCAATCAGTATCTTCGTTAACTCTCGGTATTAATTCTCCTTTTGGACATCGATTAACGTTCTTCCTGTAGCTAGGAATGGACGACCTAGAATAAGTGGCGTTGAATATCCTTCTTCCATTTCCATGACTACAAAATCTCTTTGGGAAGTAGAATTTATCTATCTTAACCAATACATCCTCGATAATTCCTTTAGGGTATTTAACTGATCTATCTGACATTTGAAGAGTCATTTCAGTATTCGTAAGTTTTCCTATGCCTAGTTTCTTATAATCCTCATAAGACATGAGATTAATACTTGCTCCAAGATCACATAGTACTTTTTTAAATAAAAATCCTCCAATTTCACAAGGAATTGTAAAACTACCAGGATCTTTCATTTTAGGTGGTAATTTATGCTGTAAAATTGCAGAACATTCTTCATTAAGGCAAATATTCTCATATTCTTCTAACTTTTTCTTGTTTGATAGAATATCTTTCAGAAACTTTCCATAGGCAGGCATATTAACTAGAGCTTCGATAACAGGGATATTAACATGAAGATGACGAAAAGTATCAAGGAAACGAGCATACTTCTTATCATTTTTTATTTTTTTAATTTGATCTTTAGGTGGGTAAGGTAAAGATACTAAATCTATAGCCTTTGATCCCGAAGTCATTTTCTCTTTTCCTTTCTCCTTAAATCTTTAGCGTTACTTGGTTGCCATGTATCATGATCTTGAAATTTTTTCTTTAAAACGCTCCCTGAATCAATCTCTACTTCAGATTTTTTTCAACTCTTCCTGTTTGTCATCCTTGTTTTCAGTATCATTTACTCTAACATGTTCCTTGAATAAATTTCTTAAATCTTCATCCATGGGATCTTTCAGAATCCTCGGGATTTTTACCCATTTCTCACCTTCATTTTCATGTTCCATACTTCTATTTCTTTTCAAGAAATTTTCAATAATTTCTTCTTCCTCATCAGTGAATTCATGTTCATCTTTAGTTTCATCATTCTTACCATCTAAATCATCTTCTACTTCATTATTTCCGAAGTTTTCTATTCCATTAATACCACAGAGTTTTCTACTTCTGGTAACTACAGCATTTACCTCTCTCGGATTTCTTTCAGTGTTACTTGGTAATCCTCCTGGTGGTCTACTGTGTTTACGTTCACCTTCCCTACTCAAATGATCTTCCATATTTCTTAATGAGGCTTCTATCGTCCTCATTCTGGTATCATGGCCACTCATAGATGTTTTTATTGTACTCATGTCTTTAGTGACTGTACCTATAGAAGTCATCATTGTGTCCATATTTTTAGCTTGAGTAGACACCACACCCATCATATTTTCCATTAGTTTCTCCCATTTTTCAACCACTTCTGCAGGCTGAGTTGAACTTTGAGTTACTGGTATACTCTGAGTGGTGTGTTGAGGATAGGATCTGGGTAATGATTGTAAATTTTGATTAGAGGTATCTCCCTGATAAACTTGATTATTAGACGAATTCCTATATGGAACTGGATATGGCGGTTGTCCTTGCTTACTAGGGTTTTCAGACCATCGAAAAGTTGGGTGGTCTCTTCTAATAGCATTAAACAAGTCTGAATATGCATTGTTCCAATTCCTATGCTGCTGAAGAAAACTTACCTCCTCTCTCGAATATCCTGTTGGTTCTTCAATCCCTAATGGCATATTATCCTGATTTGAGTATTCAGTGGGTTTACTATTTTCTGAACTTAGGTTTTTGTTAGATTGTAGGCCATCAAATTTCCTACTCAAATTCTCCAAATGTGCTAGAACTTCTGTATTAGATGTACATTCTCCTGCAAAAGCTACTTTTCTAGTGCTAGAACCAGTTTCCCACATTCTGTTATTTTTGGAAATCTTTTCTATAGCATCGTAAACTGTTTGTGCTTCACTCATCATTCACCACATGCATGATCTACATCCGCACGTGAGTCTTTTCGTAATTTATGACAGAAAAGTTGGATTTGCATATCTAAGGAATAACCATGGTCGGGACAAGCTCTTAACAGTTTTTTAAATCTCTCCCAGACATTCCCAAGCGTTTCTTCAGATCCTTGTCTAAAGTTAACAACCTCGACTTTTAATTCCAAATTTCGTCCAGGAGTGAAATATTGTTTCAAAAATTCGGTTTGAATATCCTCCCAACTAGTCAGTGAGTGATGTGGAAGAGACATAAACCAATCTCATGCTCGTCCTTTTAGAGAAAAAGGAAACATAGACATTCTCGTTAACTCACGATGAGTACCTTGACTTTTGGCTGTATTGCACAATTCTTCGAAAAGATAGAGATGATGATGTGGATCTTCATCATCCTCTCCTAGAAATTGGGCTCTTGTGTCAATTAAACCAAAAAGATGAGATTTAATTTCGAAATTGTTCGCTCCTTCATTGTGTAAAAGAATGGGATTATTAGTCTGGTTCCTTCTTATGGTCTGATCACAGATAGGTCTCGGGTTTGGTGGGTTATTACGATTATTCTGGTTCCAATTCTGATTATTCCTTTTATTAGGATTTTGATTATTATTAAGGTTAATAGGGTGTTGTTCATGCCCTTGAGCATGATCTAGCCCTTGTTCAGGTGTTTCATCACTGGTTTCAGCCATTTTCGTATTTCGATTTGAAGATGATTCTTGCGGATATCTGCCAAGAAGTCCTTGGCTGGTTTGACTACGTTTACTCTCTACTCTTAGCTGCCTTTCGTAATTGTTTATGTCAGGCTGATAAGGAGTGAGTGGAGTCTTACCACTTCTGGTCATCAACTAATGAAAATAGAAAATACTCGACTTTGGTAGAAGAAGAAAATTGGTAACTAAAAGAAGGTAGATACCAACGAAAAATAAAATAGAAATGAGATAAGAAAAAGTGTTGACTTATCCTCGAGAATTTTGAGCTGATACAAGTAGTAACCATAGACACAAAGAAAAATTAGCGACGTTCCCCGGCAACGGCGCCAGAAAGCTGACGGACTATTTCTAGACTATTACAATCCTTACCGGCAGTGTACCGGGTCAAATTGTAGTGCTAGTATGGTGAGTCAGGTGTCGAATCCTCAGGGAACGTGGTAATTCTTTTAAGTGTGGTTAAACACCAACCAGCTATTATTAACTCGATCTAAATCGCAGGTTTATCATACGAGTCACCACTATACTAATAAACAGAAAATAAATGCATAAATTAAAACTAAACTAATATAATATATATAAATACATAAATATATATAGTAATACATAAATAGTAAAATATATATATATATATATATATATATATATATATATATATATACCATTATATTAAATACTAATAATTATTATAGAACTAGCCAAGATATATGTAATTGAATTATTCAATCTTTTTAGTTTAATGGATGTGCTCGTTCTTCCTTTTTATTAGGTCCAATTGAATATGTGAAACGGTGCCCTCCTCAGCTCAACAGTTCCCTCTCACACGAGCGTCTTTAAATCATATATGTCTCATCAACTGTCCAATGTCATCCAAAAGATTGGGTACTCCGTTTTGTCATGCGGTCAATGTTAAGGATCTTGATCAGAACGGGTGAATTAACGTAATTAGATCTCGAGTACAGATAATTTCAAGTGTTTCTCTTTTCAAAAGATAAAACAATTCTACCCCCGGGTAGGAAATAGGATTCCGTTGTCACGTTTTCACTCGGCCATTTTTACCCTCCGGTTTTTCTACCTTTTTCTCATATCCTAACTTCACCATTTAGTTCGTCATTAGGTTATGGTGCGATTCATATTGGTTAATTACGTCAATACGAATATTTTCAATATATTTCAAGTAGAAAAAGATTCATCAAATTCAATTTTAATCAATTTTAGTTATAGTCATCATCCATTTTACCAAAAAGATCGAAATATTTCAATTACATATCTTGGCTAGTTATAGATTTAGCCTACTAACATTATCAAGAAAAACATAAAAACAAAAAACATAAAACTTTAGAATATCATCAGGTTACAACTGCTGATTTAGAGGCCGTATTCTCCGGAAATTACAACAACTTCTTCAACATCGAACTCCCGATAACCGTCCAAGTATTACAATGATACTACGGCTTCTACATTATTTATGGCATAATGCCTACTAATATGTACATTACTACTACTAATTTAAGAGATTAGAAGATATATATAAGCTAGTATATATATATTGGTACACCTCCAACAGCCTGCATGAATGCTGTATTTATAGGAGAAATTTTCAAGGCCAGATCGATCCGGAGTTAGGTCGGATCGATCTGGGAATAAAAAATATTATCTCCCAGGCTTATCCTCTGCATAACCACATATTAATCATCATTATGTCTCCTTATCAGATAAGCCGGATCGATCCGGGGTTAATCCGGATTGATCCGGGTAGCATTTTTCCAAATCTTGATCTGAAACTTGATAAAATAATAACTTGAGCTCTGGATCTCCAAATGACATAATTCAAGAAGCGTTGGAAAGATCTTTAAAAGATCTATAACTTTAATGAAGGACTCTTCTTCAGAAAATCCCTTTTTGATGGACCATTTGTTCGTCGAAAATATAATTCGATAATAATACTACGAATTGATGATCCACTTGAATTCTTAATCTCGTGGCACTTCCTTACTTCCTTCAAAAGACATGCTTTAACTTCAAAAAGTGTCGTCACTCGGGGTTTTGGTTTATCTAAAAATCTGCAATAAAACACCAAAAATACCCATGTAAATCTGACACGACACTCCGGTTACTAAACCGGTAGAAAATTTATAACTTTTTATTACTTTTACTAGATTTTTATATTATTTTAGACTTATTCATAACTATGGATATTACATAAGATTATCGTTATAATTTCTTATACTTTATATAGAAAGAGTTGATAAAGTATATAAAATATCGTAATTTTTATCATATAAATGTTATACATCAAACATCAGCCACAAGGACGTTCCTAGAGTATATGAAATGCCCATGTCACTGATTTTTCAATAAATTTGAACAACAGAGTCACGCCCACTCTGTTTCATCACAACACCAGCTATAGGGACGTTACTGGTAAATAACCAAAGCCACTGTAACTGAATTTTCTCCAAACGCCCGTGAAGCTGACATTGGTATCTTGTCACCAACGCCAGTACTGGTGTCATTTTGAATAACAGAGCCAATACCCTATTCCAAGTCTCTGTTACTGGAAACGCAGTACCACCATCATTCCAAGTGTCACATGAACGCCAGTGTGGTTGGCATTTTCAGAAACAGAACCCACAAGTGGATCATACTTTTGTTGCTAGTAATACTTTTAGATCATACTTTTAAAGCTTATGTGATGTATTTTGAGTTACGTTAATGAATTATGACCATTTTGTGAAGTATGCTAGTAATGTTGTTATTTTGTGGTGTGAATGTGTGTTTAACATTCTAGTTCGTTATTTTTGTTGTTGAAATGTTTGATATTTTGTGGTATGATTGTGTGTTAACCAAGGGAAAAATATTGGTTCTGAGACACAAAACGACACCATGGATAGCATTCCTAGTGAGGAATAAACGTCAATCAGTGTGACGTTTTAAGAACAAAAAAAATTATATTTGCCTTGAGGCTCTGTATCAAAAAAACATCCGAACGTTAGCCACAAGGACGTTCCTAGGGTATATGAAACGCCCATGTCACTAATGTTTCAATAAATTTGAACAACAGAGTCATGCCCACTCTGTTTCATCACAACACCAGCTATAGGGACGTTACTGGTAAATAACCAACGCCCGTGAAGCTGACGTTGGTATCTTGTCACCAACGCCAGTACTGGTGTCATTCTGAATAACAAAGCCAATACCCTATTCAAAGTCTCTATTACTGGAAACGCCAGTACCACCATCGTTCCAAGTGTCACATGAACGCCAGTGTGGTTGGCGTTTTCAGAAACAGAACCCACGAGTGGCAGTTCAAAAAACACAGGCCAAGAATACCAACTCACCTATTTGGTACCAACTCACACCAATTCAAATACCAAAAATCCAAATCACATATGAACAAATAGCAATTCAACGGGAATCAAAAAACCAATTCAGAGCACATACGAACAAATAAAATGTATCAAATAGCAAATGTGCATACAATGTATCAAATAGAAAATGTGCATACGATGTATCAAACTCCGAATGTTCATTCAATGCAACTATCCCTTTTTAGTGGTTCTTGCAAGCTTCTTTGTTCGTTGATCTTGTACTTGAGTTGATTCTTCGGTTTCGGCTCCGGATTGACTACATACACCCGTAGTTATAAACTCCAATGCCATCTCAAGCGCTTTCAATAGGTCCTTTTTGCTCTTCTTTGTAGCATTCGTAACCACGTCTCGTACAACATCAACGACTTTAGCCTTGCTTGACTCATCCTATATGTGAAAAAAAAACCTTTTATGACATTCAATAAAGAAACAAAACAAATGAGTGTAAATTCATAAATAGATATGGTCAAACCTCGTGTGGATCTCGCTGCTTCTTTTGCTCACTCCAGTCAAACGACGTATGGCAAAACCTCAATACCAGTTCATGTAATCAGCCATGCATTCCCATTCAAATCTCGATTTCCCCATTCTCTGAACCTTATTCACTAGATGATTCACATAATGAATGAAGTCATCATCACGTGACTCGTGTGTGACGGTGTATTTCTTCACCTTCCCATTTCTATTTGATGCTTTTGGAGGAATCGGTGACTGTGGTATGGATTGGACATGTCCGAGCTACCGGAAGACACGGTTTGGGTGATACACCTCTACAATGTCCAGTGTCCGTATGCAACCATAAAACCAGCATACGTCATCATTAGGGACCGTTCTCACATCCTTATAAGCATCCCAAACAACCTGCAAGATGGAAAATGCTTTAAATATAATTGAACGACCCATTATCTTAGTTAATGAAAAAGTTCATACTTACATCTCGTGCCTCAGTCAAGTCTAAGTCCCCTCTCATATGCTTCAACGATGTGAATGCCACATGCTCGTTAATTCCAGTAACAGGTTTCCACCTCAATGACCGTACCATCTCCCTTGGATTGAAGTTATTATTCATCGGAGGTCGGAATGTTGGAAAGTGTTCGTACACCTATGCCTGTAAAAAAAAGATATTACAAAGCCATGTAAGTGTTTAAACATAAACACTAAACACATATACAACTTAAACAAATTAAATATCAGGTGTTACATCTAGCAATGTCATGTATCCAGAAACCCCAATAGTATTTGTCCTAGAAGCCTTTGATAGTGGCCGGTAAAGATTTGCCAATGTAGCAGCACCCCAGGCCCATTCACCAACCTTATCCCAATCCTGTAGAAAATGCAGGTAAGTTATGCCTATCTTATCTCCACTCCGGTCTTGTATCAAAGTCCATGCAAGCATGTACAACAAGTATCCACGCACTGCCTGATCCACAGTAATGATCGACATACTACTGGATCCCTCACCCTCATTACGTAACCCGCATCTACCCGCAAGGTTGTTCTTCAACCAGCTTTTGGACACCCGTAGTCCACCAATATGTCCTAACTCATCTGCCACTAAATCTGTATGAATCCCAAACAAGTTATGAACAAATGTAACGGGGTTCTAAACATTTTTCTCAACATCAAAGTTGACGGCCTTTCCTGCAACCGTTAAGCCCGTAATATATCGGACGTCGTCTAGTGTGATCGTCATCTCACCGAATGGCAAGTGGAAGGTGTTTGTCTCCGGAGCCACCTCTCGACAAAAGCACTGACGATCACACGATTGGCTTGGTTGTAAGAAGACTGTAACGGGTTGTACAATGGATTAGCTCTCAACCTTTGCTTGAATTGTTCACATTCATCATCAATATTCCACAAACAGAGGGAAGATGTGTATTGCTTGCATTGAATTACACCTCGGTCCTGTTCAATAGCACGGTACAAATATAAAGTTAGATTTATTAAACGAATATACGTATAAAACAAAACTTATAAAATTATACAACTTAAAAAATATGATACCTTTTGCTTAGTCAACAACACATAGCCAACATGGTCTGGCCAATCCTTCCCCAAAAAAAATATTTATGTCTACCACCACACCATCATTGCTGTCATACTGTAAGCACTCAGCTGCGGCTACATCTACCTCTGTCGGTGCCCCAGCACTGCCAGATGTCTGTCCTGTATTGGTCCCGGATGTGGTGGCCCCAGCATTGGCAGCACCGGAGGCCTGTCCTGTAGTGGCCCAGGATGTGGTGGCCCCGAAACTGGTAGCACCGGAGGCCTCTCCTGCTGATGGCCCCGAACTAACAACTGCCTCTGCATCTGGTGTAATCCCGGCACTAACATCTACAACTGTCTCAACTATGACTGAAGAAGCTTCCACTCCCATCTGTGGATCAACTTCCTCCGCCGTATCCCCGGCACTAACACCAGTCTCAACAATCACTGAAGGATCCTGCAATCCCAACTGTGTCTCAACTGAATCAGTGGTGGCCCTACAATAGAATCTACAATGGTCTCAACTGTTACTGAAGGAGCCTCCACTCCCAACTGTGTCTCAACAGACTCAATGTTGGCCCTGACACTATCATCTGCAACGGTCTCAACTGTAAGTGAAGGAACCTCCACTCCCAACTGTGTCTCAACTGACTCAGTGGTCTTAACTACCTCATATGTCTCTCCTAAATCAGCCTCAGTTGTCTCATTCGCATGTCCTATCTCTGCTTGCACTTTCTTTTGCCGTTTACTCCTTCTTTTATATGGCACACTTGTATATTGATAAAAACATACTAGGCTTAACATGAGCTTCGGGGGTGCTTCCGCACCACGTTGATCCACTGCGGTACCTTCATCGCTATCTACAAAGCGTACAGTCTTACCAAACCTCGTCTTAGTCATAATTTCTTACACATGATACAAGAAATAAATTGTCAGTCAAATGAAGAAATCAACTAACAAAGAAAGTAGACATATATAAACAAAGCTCAAGGATAAGACTTAAACCTCATACAATGTAACATTAACAAGTGTCCATTACTGTTACTTAGGTATATAACAAACTCATCAAGTGGACAAAAGGGGTAATAAAGAATGGACACAATCCAAATTTAACAATTTTGATGGAACAATTATTATGTGCAGGAACGTCAAGCACAATGACGTTCCTAATGCTACATCAACGCCACTACTACTGACGTTGTACATAAGATGCCCTAATGTGAACTATTTGTTTAGGCGTCACTCAAACTGACGTCTTCAGTACCAAACCAACGCCACCGTTGCTGACGTTTCACTGAACGCCAGTCATGGTGACGTTACAACTTTAACAGCATTACCACAAGGGCTGACGGTTTTCAGAGGCAACCCTAATGGGATTTACTTATATGGATGTCATCCGTACCAACGTTTTAAGCTGATAAGGAATGCCACCCACACTGGCGTTTATTTATTAAACCCTAATTTACTAATCAGATTACGGACGCCAGCCGCTCTGTCGTTTCTTACACCAAACGAGCGCCATCACCACCGATGTTCCCCACCTCAGTCATATTCTCCGATTACACTACCGGAAAACGGCCGGAAAATCGAAAAAACAGAATAAAACCACCATAAAATCACATGCCCAACCCGATTTCAACAACCCCATGGTTACCCATTGCATTGAAACAAATATAAACATACCTTTGATGATATAAAACCCGAATTTTGCTTTTTCTTCTCTTCTTCTAGTCTTCTAGTCTTCTAGTCTTCTTCTTCTCTTAATCTCCTACTTCTTTTGCAGGTTTTGTTTTTTTTAATTTTATATTCAGAATCATTAAAGGGAGGGAGAAAGGTGGGGGGAATTGCTTTGAAAACAAAAGGGTGGGAGGGAATGTATTAATTTGTTTGATATAAGTAGTTTGTGTTTTATTTAGGTATATTAATTTAGTTGTTTTGAAGTTTTAATAACTATAGGGACTTAAGTGTAGTTTTTTTTTTATTTATTAATGTGGTGCCTGAAATTAATTTTGTGGTGCCTGAAAGTAAAAAAAAAAAATTATAAAAGAGGTGCCGGAAGTAATTAGGGGGTGCCTTTAGAACCCCCTTTAATTAAAGAGATGATTATTGGGATCTTTTATTTAAGGTAAGATATTTAAAATTTAAGATTTGGAATAATTATTGTGTTACTTGGAGAAAGAGTTGAAACACGTTATAAATGAATGTGTTGCGGAGTATCAAAAGGAAAAGAAAACAAAAGAAATAAAGAGGCTGGGACGTGAGGGGAGAAGTAGAAAAAGAAAATAAAACAATAGGACGTGGTGCAAAGAATCGGCGGCTGTATACGGAGGGAAAAGAAATAAATAAGATGATCCCGTTATAATTCGGTACATCGTGTTTCATTCCGATTCACGAGTGGTTTGAGGGTAAATTTAACTTATGATATTTATTATCTTTAGAGTTTTGGTTTTAGATTTAGGGTTAAAGATTGTGTCTTTAATCATTAGGGTTAATTCATATTAGAGAGAGGCTCAAAAAAGGGATATGGTTGTTAGATCCGTTGTTGGTTGTTTGATTCGTGTAAAATTTGGAAGTAAGGTGTCGTTCGGTTCTTAGTTCGGCTCGTCTTTAAGGTAAGGAGTTCTTCATATCAAAAGGTTCAATGTTAATTTAAAGATTAAGTCTTTAAGTTGCTTTGAATTCTATTTTGTCTTAAGTTGCACGAAACAAGACATGATTATGTGCTGCCGGGTATTTGCCAAACTGTATTAAAAAAGTTATTTTGCTTTCCAGTTACTTTTATGTTTTATGCGTTAAGTTTACCAATAGTGGAGATAGTATGGGAGTTCGGCGTTCGAACGGACTTTGAATGCTCTAGTAGGTTAGTTATGGACTTTAACGTGAACTTATGTGTTTTATGTGCTTCAAGTTGTTTATAGTTAGTGAACTTGCAATGTACTGTACGGAGTATCATGGGTACTCAAGTCCCGTGTCGGAGGTATGATTACTATATTACCATGTCGTTCTTAAGACGACATATTGTACGGAGTACCTTGGGTACTTAAGTCCCATGTTGGAGGTATAGTTAGTCATATTAGTCGTGTTGCGCCAGACCCTTATGTTATGTTATGTAACTAAGGTACAAGAACGGAGATATGTTATGTTAAGTAAGTAAGTAGACATAAAATATGGACATGATAGTCAAGACACGAACATGTTATGGTTAGTAGATAGCTTACGTAAGCTTGATCTAGTAAGTAATGCAACTTAACAAGTACGTGCAAGATGAATTGAATGTAGATAATAGGTCATGTTTTTTATGGATTCAAGGTGGTTTTGAAAGTAACTATTATTATGTTCCAAGTTATGTTTTAATAGTAGTTCCTTAATGGTTTTGTAAAATGGATGAAGTAGATTCATGTTATGTCTCCCCGCATTCGACATACATGAATCTCTCTTTTGATCTTTTTTATCCTTAATGAGTACATGGCCAGTACTCACTCCTTTACTTGGAATAAGAAGATATGCAGGTTTAAGACGAGTTGGACAGAAAGCATTGAGAGCAAGAGTTGTAATAAAGGTTAGTAGTTATTTATGATTTTAGTTTGACAGCAGTTGTCATCCACTGAGTTTGTTAATGGAAAGTCATGCGGGTCGGTTTTTCATGTCTCTTGCTTGTTTCTTTCATTCCACGCTTTCTAATATGACATGAGACTTACGTGGGATTTAGGGTTTACTCTAAATGTCACGTGTCAAGCGTTCTTTTTTCGGACAAGGACTCGGTGTCCAGGACAGGGGTGTTACAATTGGTATCAGAGCCGAAGTTAGGGAAACTTGGGCAAGCCTAAGTTAGGAAAGTTTGGGCATAAACACTGCTGTGTAGGATTTTATTTCTGTAAGATCAAATCTTTTAAACCATAGACCCATTAGGAGCATGGGTTGCTAAGGTAGGCGTGAATATCTTTAGTAAGAGTGAAGGTGCAGTTCCCTAAGGTTAGTTGTCTGGTTGGTTTGATGTTTGATCTTCTAAGTTTGAATCATTGTTTAGGTTCTAGATCATATTGGTGGATGAAGCATAAAGGGTTTGACAAGTTTCGAGGATGAAATTTCTTTTAAGGAGAAGAGAATGTAAAACCCTGAACTTTTATTAAGGGTATTTGTGTCATTTTAATAATAAGTGATTTTTTATTGATTAATAAATTGCCGACAAAGACAGGTTTGACCGAGATTGTGTCTACTTTAATTAAAGAGATGAATCCGTTATTTTAGGTAAGATATTTAAAATTTAAGATTTGGGATAATTATTGAGTTACTTGGAGAATGAGTTGAAACACGTTATAAATAAATGTGTTGTGGACAATCAAAAGGAAAAGAAAAAAAAAAAGAAGTTGGGACGTGAGGGGAGAAGTAGAAAAAGAAAATAAAACAATAGGAAGTGGCGCAAAGAATCGACGGCTGTATACGGAGGGAAAAGAAATAAATAAAATGAGCTTGTCATAATTCGGTACACCGTGTTTCATTCCGATTCACGAGTGATTTGTGGGGTAAATTTTACTTGTGATATTTATTATCTCTTTTTAGAGTTTTGGGTTTGAATTTAGGGTTAAAGATTGTGTGTTTAATCATTAGGGTTAAATCATATTATACATAGGCTCAAAAAAGATATATCGTTGTTAGATCCGTTGTTGGTTGTTAGATACGTGTAAAATTTGGAAGTAAGGCGTTGTTCGGTTCGTAGTTCGGCTCGTCTTTAAGGTAAAGTGTTCTTCTTATCAAAAGGTTCCGTGTTAATTTAATGATCCAGTCTTTAAGTTGCTTTGAATTCTATTTTGTCAAGACATGATTATGTGATGCTGGGTATTTGCCAAACTGTTTTAAGAAAGTTATTTTTCTTTCTAGTTACTTTTATGTTTTATGCGTTAAGGTTACCAATAGTGGAGATAGGATGGAGTTTGGTGTTGGTACGGACTTTGAATGCTCTAGTAGGTTAGTTATGGACTTTAACGTGAACTTATGTGCTTTATGTGTTTCTACTTGTTTATAGTTAGTCACCTTGCAATATACTGTACGGAGTACCATGGGTACTCAAGTCCCGTGTCGGAGGTATGATTACTGTATTAGCCATGTCGTTCTTAAGACGATGTATTGCACGGAGTACCTTGGGTACTTAAGCCTAAGTTGGAGGTATAGTTAGTCATATTAGCCGTGTTGCGCCAGACCCTTATGTTATGTTATGTATGTTATGTTATGTTACGTTAGGTTATGTAAGCAAGGTACAAGAACCGAAATATGTTATGTTAAGTAAGTAAGTAGACATGAAATATGGACATGATAGACAGGACACGAACATGTTTTGGTTAGTAGATAGCTTACGTAAGTTTGATCAAGTAAGTAATGCAACTTAACAAGTACGTGCAAGATGAATTGAACGTAGATAATATGTCATTTTTTTATGCATTCAAGGTGGTTTTGTAAGTGACTATTCTTATGTTCCAAGTTATGTTTTAATAGTAGTTCCTTAATGGTTTTGTAAACTGGATGAAGTCGATTCATGTTATGTCTCCCGGCATCCGACATACATGAATCTCTCTTTGATCTTCTTTATCCATACTGGGTACATGACCAGTACTCAATCTTTTTTATTTGGAATAGGAAAATATGCATATTAAAGACGATTTGGACGGAAAGCATTGAGAGTAAGCTTAATAATGAAGTTAGAGATTTCATTGTGTTTCAACGATTTCCTTATGGATCAAATTGAGTTGTAATAAATGTTAGTAGTTATTTATGATTTTAGTTTGACAGCAGTTGCAATCCACTAAGTTTGTTAATGGAAAGTCATGCGGGTCGGTTTTTCGAGTCTCTTGCTTGTTTCTTTCATTCCATGCTTTCTAATATGACATGAGGCTTACATGGGATTTAAGGTTTATTCTAAATGTCACGTGCTGAACGTTTATTTTCCGGACAAGAACTCGGTGCCCGGGACATGAGCGTTATATAACATTTAATATTTGTAGGTGAATTTCATATTTCAAAAGAACTTATTATGTGATAGAATTATATGTTTATTATTAATTAAAATACAACACATTAAATTAATCTTTTAATCCATATGAAAAAATGGATATTTTTTATGCGACGAAGGTAGTCAAATCAATCGCAAGAGTCTGGATTTGAGTTTTCAGAACTGGGCCATGGAGTCAGTGGAAGGGTGATGTAAGCCAATTTTACATATGTGTTTATCGATAATTATCCCTTATTATTGAATAATTATAAGATTGTTAATGGAATTATATAGTGTGTAATTGAATTTATGTAGTTACATCTTTCATTATCGTCCAGATGCAAGTATTGAATCACCATGTCATCATTTTCAAGAAAATCAATTGATGGTTATTTCTAAAGGTAGGGGTCCATTTTTAAAACAATAATTCTTATTGGTTATAGACCACCAAGTATGATTTGGTTCATAACCAACCTAAAATTTGTGTTCAGTATATATTTTTATTTTTTTTGGGAGGGAGCATCTTTCATTACTAGACATGTGCAAAAATTGTTACATTTTATGCGTCATTTATGAAGTTTATTTACATAAATTAAGAATACGTACATAAAATCACTTGTGAACAATCCAAGCAAACTTTTTGCATAAATGTAACGAAAATTCAGTGAGCTATTCAAGCCATTTGAACCATTTATTTATTGATGAATGATTGAAATATTCTGATTAAGAAACAATATAACATTAAAAGAATTCAGTAAACATGCATGCATGCATGACAGAAAAAAGTCTACAGTAACCCATTTCTCCTTCATTTACTTAAAGTATCGTCATAGTAGTTCTTCTCAGCATATAATTCATTTTGTAGTTCATTTTTCCAGCTTGAAATGAGGCAGCGAAGCATACCCATCAAGGCCTTTGGAAGTGTAGTAGGCTATATATTCATCAATGGTCACCGGACGGTATACCGGAGGATTATCCGCCGACAAAAGCTCTTTGATTGGCTCAAAGATACGAGAAGCATACCCTTCTCCATGACATGGTCTTAAGAAACTTGCTACGTTGACTCTTGGGCCAATATCTCTTGCCAATGCTCTATGATATACACTTTTGAACTTATTATTAGATACTATCTGCAGTAAAAAGTGAAACATGTTAATCACCATTGCATGCATGGAATTTAAGATATGAAAGTGAAAATTGAAAGCTTGCCTGAAATATGTCTCCAATGTTAATGACTAAAGCTCCCGGAACATAAGGAACATCAACATATTCGTTATCATGAAGTACTTGCAAACCTTCTACCTCGTTTTGCATGAGCAAAGTAAGAAATCCAAAATCAGTATGGGTGACACTAGACAAAGTCAGCTCTGGTTCAGGGCATGGAGGAGAGTAGTGTCCTTTACAATATAGTCCTTCGGCACAACCCATATTTAATAGATAACCCTTCTCGAGTCCTAGAGCCTCCGAGAGTAACTCAAACAGTGTGTGGCCTACCCTGGTAAGGTTTTTTGCGTACTCATTCATTACATCTCTGTCACAGAAACAAAATTTAGAGGGATAAGAATGTGACTAAAGAACAAAAAGGCAACCAAAAAAAATGGAAGGAAGCATAACATTAGTAGCTTTAAAAGTGAAATGACTAGTTATGAATATATACCTGAAGATCTCAGGCAATTCGTCCCAGTTAGGATCAACAGGAGCCATTTTGCACAAAAATGTATCTTTCCACGTGGCTGCAGTAGTATTATACATGAAGAAATTGCTGGTATATATAACCCTCCGTGAGCTGTCACGGCTATAATATTGCTTCTTAATCTCATGATCTTGTTCATGAAACGCGATGGTGCTCCGTATCATTTCCTTCATAACATCCAGAGGAATCCCATGATTAACAATCTGAAAGAATCCCCACTCTTCACAGGCTTTGCTAATCTGTGAAACAATCTTAGCCCTTGTGTTTGCATTATCACTTGCACCATCGACCATAAGGTCAATAAGTGGAACCTCTAGTTTCTTTGACATATTGGTACGCCTCTTTTCAGTCTTGAGGTTTTCATGATGAAAAAAAGAAGGGATCTTTTTCACACCAGAATCAACGAGTCCCTTTACGCCGACCATTGAAGCATCGAAGGCTTTCACATCACTGTTGGAATCTTTTTGAGGAGTGCTTATCCATTGGGCTGCTTTCTCGCATTTGATTGCTTTTCTTACTACAGTCATAAGTTGCGGTGATCCGCTGCGACCATGAGGGCCATTCTTCAGTAAATCCAAAGATTTGCTTTGAAGGAAAGTTTGTGAACCGGAAAATATAGAGGCCATAATGGATGGGAAAGAAGGAGATCGACGATCTTGAAAGCAGAGGATATTATAATGAGAAAATACACTCCAATATGGTGGGAATTTGATGTCACCAAACGATGCTTTTTATAGGTGTTTAAGGCTGAAAAGTCAAGCAAAGAACCATTGTACACGGAGGTTGTTGGGTGTGAAAATGAAATTGTTCAACTTGCTGGTTTGATTCCTTGGTTTTTTTTTTTTTTTTTTTTTTTTTTCAGCATGATTCCTTCGTTTTTTTTAAAAGTATTTCTCTGCATTTTATGATTTAATAATTAGTTGTCTACTTTTACTTACTAACATTAAAATGCCAATTGTATTTGTAAATAATTAAGTAATTGACTTATTAACGTTAAGATGCTAATTATATCATTACAAATATTTACTTAAGTTAACAAGAATGATAGTGCTGGTCTAATGCAATCTCAACCACGGTGTGAAAATCCCTTGATTTGCTTATTAAAGGGCCTCCAAAAGCGAGGAAACATCCTCAATACGTTGAACTATTTGACTTAATTATATAATTACTTGTTAATTCTAGCTTATGATTGCCTCCTTTTGTGTATATACATATAGGTGTATTATTGAAGATTATTGACGATACCGAATTTTACCACGCCACGTGTCACGATAAAAATAAGTTAGAAAATTAACTTTAAGGACCAAGAGTCCCTTTGGAGGCCTAAGGGCCGATCTACCCCTCCAAAGGAGGGGGCTGCTCGGGTCGTTCCACGATCCGCCGCAGGTCGGTCAGGGCGAGATAGAGTCAGACTTGCCCAGCTCGGTCATACGGACCTCGGCTACTCGCCGCAGGTTGGCTAGAGCGTATAGTAATAATAACCTGCTTATCAGATAATTATGGAAAGAATCCTAGGCCATTAAGAGTCTGATCTTTATCGGTTAGTCTAATATTTAAATGCCGAGATTACTTCCTAAAACTAAGGGATAATTATGGTTTAGTTGTACTTGTGAGACCCGAAAGAAAGGTCCATGAGGGACACGGCCCATGAAGGCCTAGGGCACAAATGTCCCCTATAAAAATGTTCATAAGAACTACGGCAGACTTGATTTAAATTCATACTTTGGATACGTAGGCAACATAGAGAGAAATCCCAAGCTTAGTCTAAATCACCCCTAAAAAATCTTCCCCATATTCATACTTTTTCTACCTGTTTTTCCTTGATTCAATTACCACTAGATTAAACGGCCCAGATTTTGTACCCGGCGGATTTCATTTCGTCAATTGGGGCTAGAAGGAGGGTGGACCGCTGGATGTGCTGAGATCCGCAGGTCGGACCAGTGTAATTTTATCTAATTCCGCAGGATGGACGCACTAATATCCGCAGGTCGGACCAGTGTAATTTTATTAAAGTCCGTAGGAAGGATGCGTTGAGATCTGCAGTTCAGACCAATGTTATTTTATTTAAGTCCGCAGGATGGACGGCTGAGATCCGCAGGTTGGACTCAGAGTAATTGCATTATGCTCGCAGGACAGAAAAACCTGGCTCTGCAGGACAGAAGCAGATTCAGCACATTTCCATGCATGAAGACAATGTGATACAATGGATCTTGTAGAGAATACCATTGCTCAAAGTTTAATGTACTTCAAGATTGCACATGCTGTTTGGAAGAATCTTACAGCTAGATTTTCTAATGCTGATGCCTTGAGTCTTTCAGATCTTCTTGAAGAGATGCATCTGCTGAAACAGGTTAGTGACTCTGTCAATCAATATTTCACAAAATCGATGGTTTTGTGGGAAGAAATCAAGACTATTAGCCATGTATCGGTTTGTTCTTGTCATCCTTAATGTCAGTGCAATGCAATCAGAACACTATTGGATCATATAGAGAAACATGTTATGAAATTTCTAAAAGGTTTAAGGGATGATTTTGAGCCAATGGTTTCACAGGCAATGCTGATGGTCCCTTTCCCAGAAATCCATGATTCCTTTGCAATGGCCATTAAATTTGAAAGACAGAAGTTGTATGTAGCCAATAGGGCCAAGAATCAAGATTCCATGGTTTTCTTGTCCCAAAAAAGTGGCCAAGGGCAAAATCAGATTGTCAGCAGACCTAGCTCTATATCTGCTGCAAGTTCCAGACCTAAAAATCCAAAGAAGATGCAATGCAGTTTTTGTGGATTCAATGGTCATACTGATGAGACTTGATACAAGAAACATGGCTATCCTCATGTTTTCAAGTCAAAAAAGGCTAATTTAGCAGAGGAAGAACAGTCAACAGAAGAAGATCAGGCCCAAAATAGGTCTGCTGGACCAGGGTTTCAAATCTTACTGCACAACAACTTGATAAGTTGATGGCTGTGCTGAGTGTTGATCCTCAAAGACATGAAAGATTTGCTATTAGATAGCCTGCTGAGATTCTGACACACTACTCACATGCTACAGGGACAGGTGATCTAAATTTAGTAAGATCTATACAATGGATCTTGGACTCTGGTGCCACAGATCACATTGTAGGATCATTAGATCTGTTAAGAAATCCCAAAACTTCATCTGGTATAAAGATGGGATTACCTAATGGAAATAATGTTTCTGTCACACATTTAGGACATGTAAGGGCAAACCCTCAGCTGGTCCTACATGATGTGTTTTGCATTCCTGGTTTTAAATACAATCTTTTTTCTTTACCTGCATTTATTAATCATACAAAAGGTGCAACTGTTTTTTCTGCTAACAAGTGTGTTTTGCAGGACAAGAACAATAAAGTGATTGGTTCAGTTGAGTTACACAATGGGCTATATGTCATGAATCAACCAATAAGACTCTCGGTTGCCAATGAGGTAGAAAATCACACATTGTCTGATAGATTAGATGATGCTCTTTTATGGCATTACAGACTTGGACACTTGCCAGATAAGAGACTGCAAGTCATTAGTTCACAGTCTGCTGATGTCAAGTTTTGTGATCAGGACCTCTGTTATGTTTGTCCCGGGGCAAAACTAAAGAAACAACCTTTTCCATTAATTACCACTGTTGTACATTCTATTTTTGATCTTGTTCATATGGATATTTGGGGTCCTCTAAGACAGCATACTGTGAATGGCCAACAATATTTTCTTATTGTTGTAGATGATTTTTCTAGATTTATTTGGGTATTCTTATGAAGCACAAATCTGAAGCTTTTGACCTTGTTAAATCTTTTGTTAAATTTATTTCTACACAATTTCACAAAATTATGAAAGTTATTAGATCTGATAATGGAGCTGAGTTCCAGCTCACTGATTTTTATGCTCAGTAGGGCATCATACATCAGACATCCTATGTCAGCACACCTGAATAGAATGGTATTGTTGAAAGAAAAATCAGCATCTGCTGAATGTTGCCAGGGGACTAAGGTTCCAGAGTGACTTACCCATTGAATATTGGGGATTCTATCTTTTACATGCTATAAAATTAATTAATGCTACACCTACACCACTACTGAAAGAAAGCACTCCACATGAAATGCTTTATGGCATTAAACCAGACTATTCGGTGTTTAAGGTTTTTGGTTGCTTAGTTTTCTCTTGCACACTTCAGCAGTACATGACAAAGTTTGACTCAAATGTAGGACTTGTGTCTATCTTGGGAATTCATATACGTCCAAGGGTGCTATTCTCTTAGATATTACCAACAAAGACATCTTTGTTGCTAGAAATACTCAATTCCATAAGACTTATTTTCCTCTATTTCATCAGGTGCTGGGAAAGGCTAGATATCTTGCTGACATGCCCGTTCTTTTACCAATAATGGACACTTTTGATGATCTGCTGAATGACTCAATAGACCAGCCAAACATAGGGTCACCTACAGCTGAGGCATCTAATAAAGAGCATACACCAGTCAATCAGGCACCTGAACCCACACAATTAAGACGGTCCACAAGAACAAGGAAATCACCAACTTTTTATCAAGAGGGTGCTCAAACTGCTCAACAGAATCCGCACCTGCTGAGTGCAGTCATGAGTCTGGACAATCTCTCAGTAGATTATGCTAGATTCATTAATGCTATTGATGTTGTTAAAGAGCCCAAGACATACAATCAAGCCATCAAGCATGATGAATGGAAAGAAGCAATGCAAAAAGTGATTGAAGCTCTACAAAAGACTCATACATGGGAAATAGTTGATCTGCCCCCAGGAAAGAAACCCATTGGGTGCAAATGGGTGTACAGAATCAAATACAACCCTGATGGTTCAGTAGAGAGATATAAAGCTAGGCTAGTAGCAAAAGTCTATACTCAAACATATAGGATTGATTATCAAGAAACTTTCTCACATGTTGTTAAGATTACTACAGTTAGAGCCTTACTTGCAGCAGCAGCATCCAATAATTGGCATCTACATCAAATGGATGTCAATACTGCCTTTTTACTTAGAGATTTATATGAAGAAGTATACATGCAGTTACCCCCCAGGTTGTGCAGCAACTAAACCAAATCAAGTTTGCAGACTTACTAAATCATTGTATGGCCTCAAGCAAGCCAGTAGACAATGGAATTGCAAGTTGACTGAATCCTTTGAGGCTCAAGGATTCATTCAATCCAAAAATGACCATAGTTTATTCACAAAAGGGTTAGGACAGTCCTTTATTGCTTTGCTGGTCTATGTAGATGACATCATAGCAGCAAGCCCAAATGAGAAGTTGATTCAGCAAGTCAAGAATGCCATACACCAGCAATTCACTATCAAGGATCTTGGAAATTTGAGATATTTCCTAGGCATTGAAGCTGCTAGGACACCTGCAGGCATATCAAGCTCTCAAAGAAAATACACCCTCAATCTCCTAGAAGAATATGAATTTTTTGGAGCAAAACCTGCTAAGACACCTATGGAGTCTAAGCAAACTTTATAGCATGTTGATTCACCCTTTTTGGAGGACAATACTTCATACAGATCCTTATTGGGCTATCTATCTTACCTTCACCAGACCATATATTGCCTTTGCAGTTCAGCAGCTGAGTCAATTTCTAGACACTCCTATTGAAAATCATATGAAGGCAGCTTATAGACTGCTGAGGTATTTAAAGACTAATCCTCAACAAGGAATCTTATTCCCAGTAGACAACAAGCTTAAACTTAAAGGTTTTACAAACAATGATTTGGTTGGTTGTCCTGAAACAAGAAGAACAGTATTAGGTTATATGATGTTTCTAGGAGATGCTTCAATTTCCTGAAAGGCCAAGAAACTATACCTAGACGATCATTAGAGGTTGAGTACAAGGCTATGGAAAATGCAATTCGTGAAATCCAGTGGCTGATTTATATGTTAAAGGATCTGCAGGTTCGAGTTATGTTGCCTGCTGTGTTATTTTGTGACAATGCTAGTGTAATGCACATTTCTCATAACCCAGTCTTTCATGAATGAACAAAACATATTGAAATTGACTGTCATGTTGAAATAACAAAGTCAAATCAGGACTTGTCAAACTTCTTCCAGTAAATACAAAAGAACAAGTAGCTGACATCCCCACCAAGGCCTTAGATGCACCTATTTTCTCCTATCTACTAAACAAATTGGGAATCTCAAAGATCTTCCAGAGTTCAAGTAGCTGAAGGGAATGCTGAGTGCAAGTTGTTCATGTACCACTCTCAGCTTGAGGGGGTGTTACAGTATAGAGGCTGAAGGGAATGCTGAGTGCAATCTGCTAACACAATCAGCTGACACACAGCAGCCTACTGACAGTGTAGAGACACAGCAGTCTGTTGAGTATAATGTAGATTCTGTTTTAAGTTTGTTGTAACCGTTAACTTACTTCCAACTGATCAATGAGGTGTATGAAGCTATAAATACCCCATAATCAGCTACATTGTTAAAACACTTGTAATTTTCAGATTATCAATAATAATTCTGCATTTTACTTTCAATTTATAAATCTATAAACTTCATCAATTATCACTACAAAATAATGATGCATGATGTATGTTAAGTGTCACTGCATTTGGCGTAGTATATTGTCACTGAAGTGCATAAGGTGTTACTGCATATGTGAATGTTGATGTCATTGCATAAAATGTTGTTGTCAATACATACGGTTTCACTGCATCTTCACATATCATTGTATCTTTAGCTGTCACTGCATCGTGTCGAAGTTATGAAGTAAAAAATTGGATTCATAATTAAGTTGGAAAATAATCCAAATGAGATATTAGAATAAAGGGGACTAAAAATATGAATTAAGGTGAAAGAATTACGATGATCGGAGTTTTAGATCGAAAGATATGATCGTTAGAAATATTGAGTATGAGAGAAAAAATGACATTTTTTATGTGATTTGCCACCGATTTCAGTGCCTTTTTTTTTTCCTTTAGTTGATGTTAGGTTTGTCCTTATGCTAATTTTTTGTCCTTATGAATAATGAAAAAGTTGAAGTTGTCATATATGCCTAATTAAGTTGATTTTGTGTCATTTTGGTCCATTACCCCTTGAAATGTTTTGTTTTTTTAAAGGAAAAAGAAGGTACTTATAAGAAAGAACGACTTAGAATGATGTTACAAATCAAGAATTAATTAAGGTCGAAAAGAATGATAAATCATTTATTCAAACCGATGAAATTCCCCGAGAAGAGTTAGGTAATGTATTTCTAAAATTCGTGGAAAGTAAGTAAACCTTGGCCAATCTAGCATTAGTTGCACAACGATCAAAGTAAAATTTGCATGGTGATTGTATGCGGTATGACATATCCTTCAGTACCTCATATGCGACAGACTGGTTCGTATGGGTTGGTCCATACTGTGAATTTAAAATGTGCCTCAATAGAGATCAAGTGCATTAGCTTTTAGACACATCAATTATGCTTATTATGATGTTAATCTAGCTGCCTAGGTTCATTCGCGTACAAGTCTTCCTAAAGACATCTAGTCCTAGACATTCTGCATTATCTACCTAACATATTGTCAAGAGCAACATTGGCTACTAAACCAATATTCAACAAGGCATAGACTTTGCCACATATCATTCATGTATAAGGCTTCCAGTGTTCACACCTTCTCCCCGTAAAGGGTATCAATTGTAGTGCTGAGCCGAGACTACCATAAATCTAATGCTAGACTTTGCGACATATTAAATATCCCTCTAATGAACAAGCATAACACATGTATGCATGTTACATAGCTTGAAACATACTTAAAACATGATTTGCATGCTCAGAAGGGTTAGGCCCACGCCAGGACACCTTAGTCGCACGCTTAAGAGGTCTGCAACCCTTCCAAATTTTGGCTTCGTAAGGCCCGTGCCTGGGGGCTGACCTAACAAATCTGGAACATTATTCCTATGTTTTCTTCATTTGTTCGAATCCAGACTTAACCTAAACCATTTCATCACCAACAGGGTATAAAAATACATTAAGCACTTGCAATACATAATATATATGCATCTTTTTATCATCAATTAAACAATTCAACATGAATCTAAACCGATTAGAACACCCTCTTACCTTAATCAATTCGTAGAAAAGCTTGAAAACATACGTGAAACTGAAAATCCAAGCAAACTAGGGCCAAAACGTCGATTACTACGATTAATCTACAACACATATTAACTTCTCATTCCTTAGTTCTCAAGTAACCCTAAAGATTCCAAAAGAGGGCTTTTCGAATTACCATTCTATTGAGGGTAAATCGTGTCAAAAGATTCCTCTCGATATCCTAAGCGTTTTGGTATGAATTAATTAGAAAACGATAATATGAGTATGTCTCTAGGATGAAGATTCCGTCAAGTTCTTCTCTTTTCTCCGTTCTCTGTGAAAATCGACTCCTCCCCATTTTTCAATAGATCAAAAGTGCAAGGGTGGGGAGGGGGGAGGGTTTTTTTTTTTTAAAACTATTTTTTATTTTTTATTTTTAAAGAAACTTTATTTTATTAAAATGAAAAAGAATAAAGTGCTACAAAGTCAATGCCACATCCCGGCCCGCCCCAAGTACGTGATAGAGTGCATAGCATGGCCTCCTTAAACCCTATGCGTGGCAAACCCAAAGTAGGAAAATCCAAAGACATAGGGAAGAATACGCGCTCTATGCACCCCCAAAATCCCGACACCTTAAAAATTACAGTCAAATACATCAAAATTGTCCTCCACTCGAGACTTGTCCTTGCCTAAGCACAAAAGATGGCACAGTTGAATCCGCAAAGCAATTCCAAGGAAAAATAGCATGTGTATCCGGCCAAGGTATGAGCCAAAGCCTCCGAACAAGCGCATGAAGCACGAAAACTATCCTTCTCCACCTTGTCCTTGTTACTACAACCCAACGGACGGTTACACCTGGCATAGAAGAAAGATGATAACCCCAAAAATAGCCAAAGAAGATAATAACCCAAAAAAAGAACAAGGACACCTGGATTGCACCCCTAACAAGATGGTAGGGGTGCCTCCAAAGTTGAATGCCAATCCTGGTCCTTAGCAATGAGCCCTTTCTGTCGACCGCCAGAATTCTGATTATATGCGTCACCTTCAAATAAAAATGCCCGGTCCAAGCTAGCCGAACATGAATCCTCAAAATGCAAACGCCGGTTAAAGCAAAGAAATCGAGAGAGCCATAAAAATAAATCATTATAAAAAAGAATCCAATAAGGGAACATGTACACTGAATTGCACCCCTAGCATCATGATAGGGGTGCTTCCGATATTGACGCCGCCATGTCCTGGAAGAGGTGCCTGAATCGCCCGCGACATAAAAGCACAAAAAGCGGTGAAAAAGTGTACTATGTGCCAAGAAGTGAATAGATGATGGCTAGAAAACACTGATTTGCACCCCAACTAGAATAGGAGGGGTGCTTCCAGCTGGAGGAGCCATTCAGTAACAAACATGACAACGCCGATGTGGAAAAGTCGTCTCCCCTCTTTCACAAGTGAAGAGTGCTTCCCTAGTTTTCTGCAACATGTCGAATAAGAGGAGGTCCATGTAAATCATCACTAATAAGATGTTGAATATGATCAGGTACGTCACTGAGATGATTAAACGTCATATCGTCTCCTTCCATAGCTGCAAAGCTGTCCGCCACTCTATTACATTCCCGAAACACATGAGAAATATTGTGTGGTATTTCTCGAAGACAAGCCGAAATCTGACCAATCGAGATGCAGAGGGGCCAACCTCCATTGTGATTTCCGGATATCACACGAGAAACATAAAAGGAGTCAGTCTCAATATCAAGAGGCAAAACATGTGGACGCAACCGAATACCAAAGAGCAGCGCTTTACTTCGCATCAAGAACATTTCCATGGCGGGCAAGCATGAAACGCATAGCGACAAAGTTGCCATGCGAATCCCGAATAATTCCACCCCATAAAGCAACCCCATTCCCGACACTACCGTCTACATTGAGCTTCACCCGACCGACATGGGAGGATTCCACCGTAATTGGATCGATCGATGCTTGGGCGAGTTTTACCTTGAAAGGCTTGAAAAAGGAACATCCCAATCAATCCCAAAATGTTTACGATCAACAACCTTGCGGAAAGCTACTGCCTAATCATTCTCTCAATGAGAATGTTGGTACAATGAGCAGACGGACAAAAATCTTCATGTCTACACTTATTCCTCTCCGTCCAGATGCCCCAACACACAATAACCGGTACAAGAAGGCGCATATTATATATGTGGGCCGAAGAGTTAATCCAGAAATTAAACATAGGAACAATCCCAGTAGTAGGAGTGAAACGAAGGCCAAATTGATTCATAAAGTGAGTCCAGATAGACTGGGCAAAAGGACATTCAATGAAAATATGACGAAGATCTTCCCCTTGCTGGCACGCGAAACACTTAGAAACCAAAGTAATACCATGCTGTTGAGGGAGGGGGGAGGGTTATGAAAGGGTTATTATAGAATTAACTTCCTATGATTAATCCTATGTTAAGGGAGGTCACCGGTTCGATTCTCCTCTGAGCTGTCATGTTGTAAGAGTTCTTCGGGCTTTACCCCTGAGTAAGAGTTAGACCCTGCAGGCACAACCCGGCCGAACTCCGGATCAGTCAGACCAGTGGGTTCCGGGTACCGGAGGCTTTAAGCAAAAAGAATATTTGTAAAATAAAATAAAATTAGGTATTATAAATACTACGAGTTACCATTTTACCCTTTCACCGAAATGAGAGGTATTAAAAAATTTCATCACAAGAATCAATTAAATATGAATGCATGGCTAAATTGTTTATGCTTACTTTGAACCGGTCAAAATGTATATGAACATGCAATAAAATTTCTTTATAATTTTCCGTGCCTTGAGAAACTAGGCCAACTAGCTAATTAAGTCTTCCCTTCTTTAGGAAAATAAAAAATAAAAAATAAAAATAAAAAATAACTAAATAAAAAAAGTCTTCCTAGTTCCTATGCTTACGCCTTTGAAATCCAAGTCGAATCTCTATCGTGAAGATTGAAGATTCTGGCTACCAACCCAACGGTCAAATGCAATACTATTATGATTCAGATGGGTAGTGTATACCACCATTGCCTTTTAAAAAACGGTTAAACTCTAACCGTGAGGGTTCCCTACCCCCGATCCCACAGAAATATGGGGAGATGTTAATCAGGTAACCTAGAGATTAGAGTCAGGGGCTTTGCTGGTTCCCCATCACTGAAGGGTGTTATCAATCGGAAATCAACCCCTTCTACGGAAATTGAACCGCTGACCTCCAGCTTAGGGTCCGGCTGTCATTATAACACCCCGCTCCTCACCACTAGGCCATATCCAGGGGATACCATTGCCTTTTAAGTTATGAGGAGTGGCGGAGTTAGGATGTTCGTTCAGTGGTATAATTCAAAATATAATATAATAAAGCAAGCGTTCGAAAAAATAAAGATCTGCAAAAATACAAGTAAGAACGTGGTTATTAATTTAGATTATGACGCTTATATATGTCAAAAATGGTACTTCTTCCGTCCCAAAATACTTCATCCGTTCCATAGTAAGTCACACTATATCCTTTTGTTTGTCCTAGAATATAAGTCAATTTACGTTACCAATAAATAATTTATTACTTTTTTCTTTATCTTACCCTTAAAATCCAACTACTTTTTCTTTTTTTGAAAAGAAATCCAACTACTTTTCAATGCTTTAAAATCATTTCATTAATGATAGTCAAAAGATATTTTACGCATTTCTCCTTAAAAATTATGACATTCAATCATTGACGAGGGTTGAACTGAGCCTCGACATGTATCATCTCCTAATTGATTAAGAAATAAATGAAGACAGAGAAACTGCAACATTAAGGGCGTGGAGCCCCACTTTATGCCTAAGGGCAGACCTGAACCCCAGGTGAGAGGTCTTACCCGTTCTTCCGAACATGACCACCGCAGATCGGCTAGGTTGCTGAGGAGCTCGGGTCAACGTAGTACGGGCCGAGTCGGTCTAGAGAGGCTCGACGCAAGTCGGCCAGAGCCTCACTTATCCGATATTACCAACTTCAATAATATGTAAGATAAACATGGAAATAATCTCAAGTCATTAAGACTCTGATCATGATATTCAAAATAGCCATAATTATCTCCTAAATAATAGGGATTGACACAAGATAATTGTAACATCCCGAATTTTCAGAAAGGGTAATATGGTAATTGGATATGTTTATTATGACCTAAATATTATTTAATCTATTTATTTAATTAAAAAAAAGATTAATTTAAAAGGATTTATTTTACTGCATTTTAGTTAATAGGTATAAAAAGAAAATAACCTCTCATTCTCATTTATATTTGACGGACGGCAACTTACCTGAGAATTAAGAAGGGGGCGACGCATAAAAGAGAAAAAAGAAAAAAAAAAAAAAAAAAAGTTCAAACGCCGTTTTCCAAATTCAGGGTTTAAAGGTTTATTTTCGGTGTAGACCATAGTAGAAGGAATTGATCACCGCGAGGAGGCGATCGTTTCGATACCAACCGTTCTTTTTTTCCGGTAAGTTTTCATTCCTAACCCTAATTATAGATTTCGTATGTTCTTGAGAAAATCCTAGCTTTGGTGAATTAGAAAGTTGCCTAATCGTAGTGTAATGGTAAATTATCATAGGTGATTCGTCGACGTTATTGGAATCGAGGATTGAAGCTTTTCACTATCCGTTTTCGCTTTCAATCGTTTTTGGAATTGCTAAGGTAAGAGGGTGTTCTTTAAACGGATTTTTGGGTGTTCTACCATATTTAATAATGTTATTATTATGTTTCTTTCCCGTTTGATTTTGCTGCGTACGTATATATTCTCTTATGGGTAGCTGCCGAGGGTAGTAGAAGGACAGCTTTGCTTGTTACTGTCGAAAAGTTATGATATTTAATCATGATAAGTAGAACACCATAATATGCAGCAGAGTGTATTATATATAATAATAACAAAAAGAAAAGAACTAAACTATTCCTATACTGCTATTACCGATGGTCCCCTGAAAATGAAAAAAAAAAAAAAGGACTACTTATGTTTTTGTTTGTTTCCCTTCCATATGGCAGTAAAAATAATAATAATGATAATAATAATGAAATACAAAGGGCAGTATTTATGTTCTTAAGTATTGTATGAGGTGATAATATTCGTGTACAATGTGTTATGATATGGTATGTGTGTCTTTGAAGACATTAAATGTTAATTGACAAAGTCTAACTTCCAACTTCAGTCTTTTTAAAGATCAATCGCCATGGCCCCGAGACCTGCTCATGGAGAAGGTGGAAGCCGTAGAATGTTGTTTAGGCCTTGCGGGGTCATTGATTTAGTAGTCATTGATGCCTTTTACAACGTGCTAGGTAGTTAATTTAGATTGTCTAGGACTAGATGTCCTTAGGAAGCCCTTTTAAGTGGAATGAACTTAGGTGGTTAGATTAACTACGTAATAAACATATGTGATGTGTCTAAAAGCTAAAACGTTGTAATTCTTGGTGAGACACATTTATGATTCGCGGCATGGAATCATTTCTCATACGTAACGGACAATATTCGGGTTTTGGGAAATGTTCCACACGGAACCATCCATGCCATATGAGGTGCTGAATATGTCCCGGTGCATACCTATCATTCGGGCATTGTGTCCTTGAATTACAATGTAACATAGATAATTGCTCGTGACGGTGCTAGCAGACCTAGCAGAGGGGAGTGTATTTTAATGCAACATATGTGGTAGATGTGTAGATTATATATATATGTGTTACCGGTCTTCTACCCCTTACTAAGTACAAAATGTACTTACCCCTTTTCCTTATTGTACCCCACACCGAGAAGATTGGCAGGTAGGTGAGTTTGGCTATGCCGATAGTCAAGATGCAGACGTTTGAGCTTGGAGTTCGAAATGAAGTTTAATTTAATTTTCATTGTTTCAATAATACTTTGGAATTGTAAACGTTTAATGTTTGAGATGCCACTAGTCTTTTAGCTTCCCATTTCATCATTTTTTTTATTTGGGATTGTAATAGTTTAAACAACATTTAATTCTGTTGTTTCTTTTGAGGATGTTCTTAGACTTGATCTGAAACTTTGATCGATCTGTTTTGTTTGTCGTTTGACATTCCCGAGTTGTTCTTTTAAGTCTTCCGCTTTGCAATTGATATTAATGTATGATGACGTAGGCTTACGTATATATACTTCTTTGTTTTATTAAAGAAAAAAATATATGCGTGCCGGGCGTTCTTTCCGGATAAGGACTAGTGGCATATAAGAGAATGCTCACCCCCATATAAGTGTGAGACATAAAGGTCTTGTCAACTCGGGTTAGTCCTTTTAGACCAAGCGAGGACGGCGGTCTAAGCAGTTGACCGGACATTTATGACTCATTTAGGCGCTACCAGGCCCGGGTGCAGGGCGTTATAGAATAGTATCGAGCCGACTATCGAGATGGAACTATGCGCGCGCACCGTATAAGAAGACGGTGTAAGGATGGCCTCTAGTTACCTCTGGTAGGGGCGATCCGAAAACGATCTCGGCCGTCTGGCGAGGACGCCACCCCCTATAAGGGGAGAATGTAAAGTCCCACATCGGTAAAATAAGAGAATGCTCACCCCCATATAAGTGTGAGACATAAAGGTCTTGTCAACTCGGGTTAGTCCTTTTAGACCAAGCGAGGATGGCGGTCTAAGCAGTTGACCGGACATTTATGACTCATTTAGCGCTCAGGCCCGGGGTCTGGGGGCGTTACAATAATCCTTGGTGAACACGAAACAGAGTCCTTGAAGGACACGGCACAGACTGGCGGGGTCTGGGGGCGTTACAATAATCCTTGGTCAACACGAAACAGAGTCCTTGAAGGATACGGCACAGACTGGCCTTGGACGAGATGTCTTCTATATAAACAATTTCTAAAGAACTATGAGAGACTTGATTCCTGCTTAATACACATGATACGTAGGCAACTTGGGATTTATAATCTCAGGCTCTGTCTAAAAATCACAAACACCACCTCCGTTTTACATCTTGTTCTTAGGGAATATTCTTGAATTAGTTGTCACTATGTAAAACCGGCCCCGGATTCATACTCGGACAATTTCCAGCATCATCAATTGACGGTAGAAGGAGAGCCTCCTACTGACAGTTGTTCAAGATCATCATGCCACCGAAAATGAATAACAAGAAAAAACCAGAGGGAAACCACCAACGATGGTGGTCAAAACTCTAGAGGAGGAGTGACAGCAGATCCTACCACCAGTAGCCAGCCTCAGCGGGAGTGCGGAAACTGCTTTAAATCCGCCACAATAAGCGCTGGCAGGACAACCGGCTGTAGTTGTGGGACCAGCCTTAAAGGCCATTATCCCGACAATCTTTGCAAGTTCTATGTCTAGTACAAGTTCCAGACTTTATTAAATTGCCCTATTTTTCAGTTTCAATTTTGCTACTCTGCATTATCATACTTATGCTATTTTCAATATAAATTTTCCTTTCCCATTATTGATCGAGTTTGCAAGACAAACATACACGCACAAAGTTTGCAAAAGACAAACTCATAAAGTCACCAGAACTGACAACTGAGTTCCGCAGGTTGGACTCAGCAAAAAATTATGTCATAAGGACTGACCACTGAGCTCCATAGTTCGGACTCAGCAAAAATTATGTCAGCAACACTGACCACTGAGCTCCGTTTGTCGGACTCAGCAAAAATTATGTTAGCAGGATTGACAACTGAACTCCGTAGGTAGAACTCAGCAAAAATTATGTCAACAGGACTGACCACTGAGCTCCGCAGGTCGGACTCAGCAAAATTATAAGTCAGCAGGACTGACAACTGAGCTTCGCAGGTCGGAGTCAGCAAAAAAATTGAGTTTGCAGGTCAGACTCAAAAAATTAAGTCTACAGGTCAGACTCTAATAATTAAGTCTGCAGGTCTGACTCAAAAAATAAAGTCTGCAGGTCTGACTAAAAGAATTAAGTCTGCATACAGACTCCAAAAATTAAGTCAGCAAGACAGACTAAAAAAATTAATTAAGTCTGTAGGTCAGACTCAAAGAATTAAGTCTGTAGGACAGACTCCAAAAATTAAGTCTGCAGGATAGACTCAAAAATTAAGTCTGAAGGTCAGACTCAAAAAATAAAGTCTACAGGTTAGACTCAAAGAATTAAGTCTACAGGACAGACTAAAAAAATTAAGTCTGCAAGATAGTCTCAAAAAATTATGTCTGCCGGTCAGACTCAAAAAAATAAAGTCTGCAAGCAGAATACATGGCTCTTACTAAAGCAGCCAAGGAGGGCATCTGGTTGAAGGGACTAGTTAGTGATTTGGGGCAACATCAGGATCAAGTAGAGATATATTGTGACAGTTTGAGTGTAATATAATTGGCTAAGGATTAGGTTTATCATGAGATAACCAAGCATATAGACATCAAGTATCATTTTCCTAAGAATGAGAAGAAAATCCAAGTGAAGAAGACCAGCACGCATGATAATCCTGCTAATCTGCTCACTAAGTCTGTTCAGCATAGAAAGTTCCAGTTGTGTCTGGACGTTTTTAAGATCCGAAGGTTATAGTCTAAATCTGAGAAGACTCTAGTCAGGGCTGGTAAGCTGAGTTCTTCAGCAGGAAAGTCTGGTGTAATGCCCCGCTCCCGGATACCGAGTCCTTATCCGGAAATGAAACGCTCGGCACGTATAATATTAAATAAATTCAATATTATACGTAAGCCTCTACTACGTCGTATCGAGTTTAGCAAACGGAAGCTAGAAAAGACTCGGCAAGCATCATAAATGCTGCTAAGAATATATTACAAACCGACTAAAGGTAGAAAGGTAAACTTACAACAACTAATTTCCCAAAGTCTTGTAAAAGTACGATGTCCAAAAAAAGATACAAAAAACTTATCTTACAAACTTGAAACAAAAGTACAACATGTTCTTTAAAATAAATGATACAACATAATCGAGTACAATGTTTATAAACTAAAACAACAAGAAAACGTCATCAAGCATCTCCGTCACATATCATCATCGAACTCCTCAACGAACTCAAGGATAACCTGTTCGTCTTCTCACCCCACAATGCATACAAAAAAAATGCAAAGGAGGTAAGTATAAAGTACTTAGAAAGAGTGAGAAGCTAACGTATAACTAAGGTTTATCACAAAAGGTTTAATAATTATTATTAAGTTATCTTTGTAGGACCGACTCAATTCTAGGGTTCACTTCATGCTCATCAACATGTCGTGACTATTAGTTTCTAGCCTAGCTTATCTTTGTTACATCAGCATTCAAGGGCACTATGCATGGTGCTACTCACCATGAAATATCAGGGTGCAACCTATTGGTGGATCACACCAACAGCCACGAGGGAAAGCCCGATAGCGTACACGTTCGTTGAAGTCCCTTTACTCCTAGTGCCCCTTAGAGGTGAATAAAGATATTCATTCTCGAGGACCCTCCACTCCTAGTGCCTTTTAAAGGCCAACAGAGTTACTCGCTTTATTCGAATAGCCCACACATCGCGATATGAACTTGTGCCTTACCAAGAATGGATTGATGTTTAATCTTTTAACTACACGAGTATGTTTGTTATTATGTTGTTAACTAGCCATCTTAGTGTTTTCAAGTAAGCTCCCTCCTAGCTCCTACTCTCTTTCCTAGACCACTAGACACGGATATGGCCTAACACATACACAGACAATAATGGATACTAATCCATCAAAGCACAAGTCAATCATACTCTTCCGACGGTCCCAAACTTCAACTCTTAGGAAGAGTACATTTGGTGCCGGAACTAAACGCATCAGAAGCTTAATCAATGCTTGTTCAAGTTCATATGTTGTTATTGGATCAAGAAACAACCTTCAAAACTAGATTCAAGGCTAAAAACAAGCTAAACACCAAGAAACAAGGTCAGTACGCACGCACCATACTCAATGCGCTCGCATTGAGCAACCAGAAGCTCCGTAGAACTTTCTGCTGAGCCAGTACGCTTGCACTGGCCTCTGGTGTGCTTGCACCAGGCATCAGAATTCAAAAATAGACTCTCCACCTCCTCAGTGCGCCTGCACCAGCTTCTGGTGTGCTTGCACCGAGCGTAGAAACTCCAAAGCACTCAGTTTTCTGCACTTTAACAACCTTCACTCAATTCCTAACAAGTTTAACATCATTAGGCACAGCAAAACAGCAGAAAAGCATCACTTTTACATAACTAAACATCACATACTTCTCTAACAACAAGTTGGCTTGATTTCTAGCATTAAAACACCACAATCACTCAACCTTAAACATCATAATCCTAATTACACATTAAGAAGAGCCCCTTACCTTATAAGCAAGCAAAACCAAACCGAAACCTTCAGATATTTGTAGCATTTGAGAAGACTTCAACTAAAACCTATTTGATCACAATTAAACTTGATTTAATTGATGATCAAAAGCTTCTAAACTATTAGAACTATGAATTCAAACCAAACGATGCCTTGAAACTTGATCAACCCCTGTCAAAACCATAATTAGGGTCAGATTCATACATTTTCAAAGTTCCAACTTTTCTGTAACAAAAGAATGCCGTTGTTGGAAATAAAATTTATGTTTTGATGATAATTCATCATATTTATTCAAAGTATTATCTAAACCTCATTGATGAAGTGCTGAAGCCAGCAGTTATAGTGAAAAGCTAAAAGATGTCTAGAACTGAATGTTTAGGTTTTACTAGAGTCTGATATTTGTATAAGTTACATCAGACAAGCACTTGTAATTGTTAGTGTGTCGTAAAAAAGCTGAAAGCGGAAGTCATCTAAAAGCTCGAAATCACTAAGACAAACAAACTGACTCAGAATACACCAGTATTGAACTGAAAAAAATAAGTTCGCTGAGGGACACAGACTCAGTTGGCTTATCTAGAAGACTGAAGAACTGAGGGTTCAAACTCAGTTATTGAAGATTGAAGAACTGAGGGTTCAAACTCAGTCATGAAGATTACAAGTCGAGACTATGAAGTTAGACTTCAGGCAAGTTTGTGGTGACCTGAACTGACTTTATGGATCTTGTATGAAGACCTAAGATTCATAAGGACAATGAATTCTTAGAAGATATTTGCTTTTGGTGTACTATGATTAAGTCAATTATAATCAGATGTAAACTGGAGTACTGATATTTGAAGAAGAGTAAAAATCTCAGTTAATGCTCCAAGTCGATCAAGAAACGACAAGCGATAAACTCGATATAAAATCGATCGAAAACTTCGATTTTACATGTCGACCATCCAACAAACCGATAAATGCAAATCGAACGTTTAAAAGGAAGCGATTTTATTGGATGAGTTCTTGTGATCGAAACGGTCGAAAAATATAGCCGTTACAAGATAGACGTTGATACAGTTCGAATTCAAGCCAGATGAACGTTGGATCTCACACTATATATAGAGGACTTTGCACCAAGGATTATATACGAAGATTTAACAGATTTACAAGCATATTTGTGCATTAGTCTTTCGAATTGCTATCATCTCAGTTCTATAGAATATCCAGTTCACAAACTGACATTCTTCATAATTCAGTTTAACACACTCAGCTTTCACATAGAATAACAAGATCAAGAAAAAGGCTAGAATTATATCCGCTGCCGGTTGACTCGGTTTTAAGCTTAAGTCAGTTTGACTTGAACTCAGCTTAACTTCCACACAAGTTTTTTTTGTTTTAAATCCAGTTTTAGGGACGAGTTTATTCACCCCCCCCCCCCTCTAAACTTGTGTTAGCCTTTCAAGGGACCAACAGCCCTCTTGTCGCTGATTCCAAATCTTCAATCGGTTCCGAAAATGGATACCAGACTTGTGAGAATTTTGGAAGAATACTCCTTGCCCTTTCTTTTCATTTCTTTTCTCCAGAGCAGCAATGTTCAAACGTTTGTTTTTCTGAAAACCACACTTGACAAAACCTCTCCCCTAATGGGAGGTTACTTATAGGAAATAACTTCCCTCATAAATTCACATTTACTTCTTTTAATTGCTAAATAAAAACCCTTAATTTAAATCATACTTAAAATCCTTAATTTATTTAATATAATATTTTGTTTTCGTAAAAATAAACGTGTGCCCTTTTACGAAAAGTCGGGATATTACATTCCTCCCGTATTAAGAGGAGTTTCGTCCTCGAAACTCAAACGTGCTCAATCCATTGACCTTCCTTAGCACTCTTTCTTCAGCACAAACCAAACCGAAGCTTCACTTCTTTTCCCACGGACAACACTAACCGATTCTGACCTTACTAAGCACTGAACCAAAACTCTACCGATTCCCAAACTGTTTGAACCCGTGTACACACAACCCATAACTGACCAACCACAACTTGAACTGCTGAAACTGCACTAGCCACTCTTCTACTCGGTGCACCCTTCACCGGAAGATGCTTTCTTATGTCCATAATCCAAGTAGACAATATCCTTGGATAGCTGACCTATACCAAGAATCATACCGAAATCCGTAGTGTCCAAAACTTTAAGACCCCTTTACCATAGTAGATTCCAACATGATCATCAACATCTTCTTGAGGAACCACAACTGAACTACCTGACCCCCATCTTGAACCAAACCACTCGCTTCTGCTAAGCCCTAGAACTTCTTATACCCCCTTTACCAACACCGGGACATCTGAGGTCACCTACCATTCTGAAGGATAAATGAAGGATCAGAACGGTTCTATGTGGTCTAAAGAGATCTTATCTTAAGGAAGGAAGCCTAGGAAAGCAAGGAACGCTTCGCACTGATACCAACTGTAACGCTCCGCTCCCGCATACCGAGTCCTTACCCGAAAATGAAACACTTGGCATGTATAATATTAAATAAATTCAATATTATACGTATGCATGTACTACGTCGTATCAAGTTTAGCAAATGGAAGCTAAAAGAGACTCGGAAAGCATCATAAATGCTACTAAGAATAGATTACAAACCAACTAAAGGAAGAAAGGTAAACTTACAACAACAAATTTCCCAAAGTCTTACAAAAGTACGATGTCCAAAAAAAATATACAACAAACTTATCTTACAATCCTGAAACAAAAGTACAATATGTTCTTTAAATAAATGATACAACATAATCTAGTACAATGTTTATAAACTAAAACAAAAAGAAAACATCATCAAGCATCTCCATCACATATCATCATCGAACTCCTCAACGAGCTCAAGGCTAACATGTTCGCCTTCTTGATGACGCTCTAAATGGTACCAATAATTATACCTATATTCACCGTGAATTCTGCTCAAGAGAGGATAGATAGGCTCGTTATTGCTAAGAATATGTGTCAAATGCTATGTGAGTGTTTCCAGGATCGTAATTCCGCATCTATGCCATTTTCCCGATGTTTTGGTACTGTTTTGTCTCGTTTTGTGTGTTTTATAGGATTTACCGAATTTGGAGCATTGGAGAATGGATCTGGACCAAAAGGAATGCATTGGACTGAGTGATTGAAGCCCAAGGAGAAGCCTGTTGAAGAAAAAGAAGAATAGAAGGCCCGGTAACCCGAGGGTTAGGCCCGGTATACCGGCGTCTTGTGGAACATGAAATTGATTCTACAGCATTATCTAGGTCGGTTAGGGTTTTAGAGAGTCTTAAGTCGGCTATTGTATCTATATAAAGCCGCATATACTGAGAGCTTTCATATGATGCTTGATAGAATCTTCAATTTTATATTTTAGATTACAATTATTATGAAATAAAGTTGTCTTGAGCTTTGGAGAGTTGTTTTCGGTTTCCTCCTTTTTTCCATCATCTCTTGATGGAGTAGATCGAGCTAGATCTCCATCGTTGAAGGTATGAAGCTTTGAACGTTCCTTTATTGTGTTCAATATTGTAGATCTGTTCGTATTTATGTGTTTTAGTTAATCTGCATGTTTAACAACCCCATAATTTACTTATTTTAATCATACTGAGCAATGTAGATCCCGAAATTAGGAAAAGCCGCCCCCGGTAAACCGGCGGTCTATACCGGTTTACCGAGGCATATTTTAGAAAACCTAAACTGGGATTCACTACAGCTACGTTGATCGGCAGGAACAATTAAAACGAGTAATAGGTCTGGCCAATCTAGATTTCGTAATTCATAAATCAACATGAAGGACCACATGTGAAGTGTTAATTAGGACATAGTCTTGATGGACCCTAGGAACGTGTTGGTCAATGTCGACAGCTGTCTAGGCGGATTAGCGGTATGAGGTAACGCTCAATATCGGCAGTTCTAGTTCTTTATGCGTATGGGCTATTACAGACTAATTAAGGAGGGTAGCTTGCGTATAGTTGTCTACTGCCATTGTCGGAGTAGATAGGAGTAGGAATTACACCCGTACCTGATAAATATGATAATAATCATTAAAAGCTCGCGATTAATCTAAGGAAATTATGTGGGGAAGTAAACATAATGATTAACTAATCCAAGTTAGTTGATTGATGAGGAGAGGGAGAGGTATACCTTGTTTGTTTTCTTTTACGTTATTGTTGGTCAATGACCGCCTCTATGTTGCTTCTTAATTAGGTTAGAATCGTTTATATGTATAAGTTGCATTGTCTCGGTGGGATCGACCTTGACTCACATTTACTAAACTACGATGTACCTAGTATTCTTGCTAGTAATATCGACGTTGGTGACTTACACGCGATCAATATTTTTGGCGCCGTTGCCGGGGACAATGGCCAATTTTTAAATATAAACGTTTTAATTCTAATTAAGAAGTCATTTTTATTTTATTTTATTTTATTTTGAGTCTTGAGTCGTTCTGTATCAATCCTGAACATGTTAAACTGCCAGAATTAGAAAATTTAGGGCCGGTATCCCGAAGGTAACCTCCGAGTTACCGAGGCCTGAAAAATCAATTTCTGAACAGTTCATGTTATTCTGTGTTATTCCCTGTTGATTTTAGTTAGTAGGTCTACAACAGTTGGGGTCACACCCAGCTGAAGTGGAAGTTGCTAACCTTTTCTTTGTTTTATTTTGTCTTTTTTCAGATTGATCAGAACACTTCAGAAATTTGATCGATTCAGAGTTGAAAAAGCACACACAAGTCGAACAATATGCCTAGAACAATCTTGAACATCACACCGATTTCCATGTATCCCGGAACTGAAGCACGAGAGCATTATGAGACTACAAAGAAATGGTTGGAAAAAGAGGAGAAAGCAATCAAGCAAGAGCCTGAAGATGACATGAAGGAGTATAGCACGTATCGTCCAGGTGAGTTTCCTTGTGAGCTAATTGAAATATCATCTTCAGATTTTGATTCTGATGATCCTGAAGAGGACCCTGACACGATGTTTTCTGAGCTTGAGGATTACCCAGACTCAGACACCGTGGTGACGTTAGGAGACCCTGGAACGTTCAGACTCCCAATTTCTGTTAATAGAATATCCGTAGGATTACGTCTCTGCAACTCTGGCTCGAGTTGCAATATTCTTCCTTTTTCCCTCTGTGAAAAGATAAAACTTCCGGTCGTGATGAATCAAACCAGGACCATGACCTTCGTAGATAGAACCAGAGACATGCCTACTGGTTTGCCTAAGAAATGCACAATTAAGGCAGGAGGGTTCACGTATCCTATCGACTTTACGGTCATAGATGTACCTGAAGATCCTAGTGCCCTAGTTCTCTTAAGACGACCTTTCTTAGCAACGATCAGGGCTGTTATAGATTTTGATAAGGGGGAGATCACTCTAAGGATGAATAATGATGTTGTATCTTTTAGGATTTTAGAACCCATAGAAAACCGACCGGAGAGTTGTAAGATGACGTATGCTTCAGGGAAAGCGGAGACTTTGGAGATTGATGGCATAAGAATAGAGAGGTTGTCATAAAAACCATTGAGCAAGAGTTTTTGAGATTAATGCTGAGAGAAAGAGAAGATAAGGACCACGACAAGATGCTCACGGAAGCCAGTCCTTCCGTGTTGCATAGTGAACAAGTCAAGTTAAAAGTGGAAAGCGTGGAGTCCTTGGGTTTAAAGGCTACTTCTCAATGCATAGGCAGACCTAGCACACAAGCTAAGAGAGAAAGGCGTGCTAGGAAGAGGGCTCAAAAAGGTTCTTTAAAAGAGCAAACCGCTGGAGCGAAAGTTTGGCAAGTTAAGGCTCCAACCCTTGATTGATCGATGATCTGGAGAAAGTCGAGCTGGCGACTATAAACTCAGAACTATTTCTTCAAACCCTTAGGTAGTTTAGGATTAAATAAAAGTGGCCAGATGAAGGGATGAGCTTTTTTTCATCCTACAACAAACTTAGGCTTGAAACCGAATGGTTGTGGAAAGGTTTTTTTTACTCGTTGTGGATTCTAGTGAAGTAGGTTAGGTTTTGAGTTGGAAATGACAATTAAAGAATAAAAGGGTAGTCAATTTGAGGTCAGAATTGAGCAGAAAGGTTGAGTAAGAAGTGCAGCAAAGGCAGATAAAGAATCTGGGGAAAAGATACCCCCGGTGTCTCGAGGGTAATGGCTTGATTTTCAGATTTCTGAACGTCAGTCCATAAAGCTAAATTTTTAGAGACACGTGGAGGACACACATTGCACAAGATACGGCCAGTCAGCAGAAACCGAACCATTTTCCCCTCTTTTCAAATTTTCATCCTTTCCCACACTCCACCATAACTCCACCTCAATCCCATCAATCACCTTCTCAAATCCCTCACCCTAATAGCTTCTATACCCACAATACCACTAAAACCATCCACATTCACTCCATTCTTCCTATTTAAACCACCCCTTCATCACCATTATCATCATTCTTATCATTTTCATCTCTTTCATTCACCAAACTTCTTCCATTTCTTCTTCCTTTCTAAAATCCGGCCACCATCACCACCACTATCACCACCAAATCACCACCATAGCCAAACCAGTTCCTTCTATTTTCCAAACCCTAAACACCCATTTTCAAACCCTGTTGTTGTTCTGAAGTGCTGCTGCAACGGTGAAGTGCCTAAAATTCTTCATCTTTCATCATCAGGAGCACATCCCCAGAAGAAATCCAGAAAAATTTAGGCCGGTAAACCGTACCCTACCTCCGGTTTACCGAGGGTTGTTTTCGAAGCGACTTACAGATCGGGTTTGTACTCATTCAGGATGGGTCCTAAGCGTCAACGGTCAGCTGTTCGTCCCAGTGGTTACCAGACAGTGTATGGAGATGCCAATCCGCTGATAGACGGGGTTGCGTGGTTCCATTCTCTAGCTATTTACGAGTCATTCCAAGGCCATTGGAACGCAGGGCCAGTGGCTCGAGACCGAGGGGTAGATTTGGACGACTGCAGGTTGATATTGCCGAAGGCCCTACAAGCACAGGATTTATTGGACATGGTTGAGGCACCGGCAAGGTTCAACGTCACGGTGGTAAGGGAATTCTATGCATACGTTTCACATAACCCCGGAGCCACATTTGCTATGGTTCGTGGTGCTCAGGTTGACTTTTCGATTGAGCAGATCAACACTCATTTTAGGGTTAGACATCCACCGGTGGGCCCGGATGAGTACACATCCTCGAGCAACATTGCCGATTTCGAGAGGATGGATATGGTTACTGAGTTCTTAGGGGTGCAATAGAAGTGCAATCCTGCTGGAGCCCCCACCATCTTCCTAGAGAACGATTTATCTTGGGACCGGAAGATGGTCAATCGATTTGTTTGTGCTCGCCTTCTTCCGACGAAGCACACGGTCTTTATCACCACTTCGAGGGCAGAGTTAATGTTCTACCTAGAGACGGGTGCCCCGATCAACATCGGTCTACTGATGCATAGCCGTATTCATGAGCTTGCCACCACTTCTGAGCGAGAGCTGCTACCATACTGGCCGATGATTGATATGTTTGCTCTAGAGGCCGAGGTGAAGATGCTTGTCTGTGATAATTGGGAAGATCCTGAGCCACAGCTCAGTTCCCTATCAGTTTTGAGAGTTCAGAGACGGGTTAGAGCAAAGAGAGAGCGTACTCCGGTGCATGGTGCACCGAGGACTCAGAGAGCCTTGCTTGAGGAGCACTCGCGAGAGATTGCGAGTCTACATAGCAAGATGGATAGGATTATTGACTTCTTTGGCATTCCTTCCTCTACCCCACCACTAGGACTGCCCCACATCATAGAGCATAATCTTCAGCTGCCGCCGCCTCAAGTTCTACACCACCTCCCGGCTTTGAGCCTAGAGACGACTGGAAGGGTGATTCTGATGAAGACTAGATTTTATTTCTTTTTATTGTTGTTTTCCATTTTTCTTGTTTTTCTTTTCCTTTTCTTTTCCTACTGAGTTGATGTAGCGGAATAAAATTTATATCATGATTTTGTCGGCTTAAATTGTTTTGGAGTTATTGATTTTCTCTTTTACTGCCTCGCTTTAGTTATACAGTTTCTTGTCACCGCTATTCTTCTTGGTTTTTCTTGAGTTACTTAGCGCAGATTCTTCATGGACTACTTACATGAGCATGATGATTTATACGAGGATCCGATTCTTCTTTGGTTCCGCCCTTAACCGAAGTTAAGTTACTTTTTATTTTTAGTTTTCATCTTACACATTGGGGACAATGTTTCGATTAAGTAAGGGGCAGAGGAACGTCACTTAGCTTCTTAGCATTATATTCCATGAATTGCGTGATTGTCTTGATTCTCTTTGATGCACGATTCACCACTTAGACTTTGATTCGTTTTGACAGAATTTCACAAAATTATGATATCTTTGATCTTTTCGAGTTAATTGACTTCATATTTGTTTTACTTTGCACGAGTAAGAGAAAGTGTCCACTTCTGAAATAGTGGCGTATAAGCGCATATTCTGTTATGAGACACCATTTTAAGCACTTATAACTCACTTCCATTGGTGTGTAGTCGATAGCATATTGCTTTGACTAGAGTTGACCCTGGCTTTATCATGAATCATGTTTCACCAATGCTTAGAAAGGCAATGGAATTTCAGATTCGGTAGTTTGTCATGAGTGGGGCCGTGAGGATAGATAAATCAATGAGAGTTCACCCACCAAGAAAGAGAAGTGCATTGAAATATATACATCTATATTCTCTTTGGCAATATTTTAGTCGATGGAGAGTAAGACGCACGACTTTTGCATAGACCGATTAACGTGAGCCTAAGAGTAATATATGCTCGGTTCTCGATCCACCTTGCCAGCTCAATTAATTAATGAATAACACATTCGAGACTGGTTAGTTCGACTACGGGTTGACGTAAGCTATTGCACACACACATTGGCTCATGACGTGAATAGTGTTTAATATGTTACTGATGGATACGAGTGGCATGATTTTGATCTTGGCTTAGTAAGGCATAGTTGTTTTTAATTAACTTGTGTATTGATCAGAGTGTTATTTTCTTTTCGCCTTTTTGCTCGGGACGATCAAAAGCTAATGGGGGGTAGTTGATGGCGCTCTAAATGGTATCAATAATTATACCTATATTCACCCTGAATTCTACTATAGAGAGGATAGATAGGCTCGTTATTGCTTACAATATGTCTCAAATGCAATGTGAGTGTTTTCAGGATCGTAATTCTGCATCTATGCTATTTTCCTGATGTTTTGGTACTGTTTTGTCTCGTTTTGTGTGTTTTATAGGATGTACCGAATCTGGAGCATTGGAGAATGGATCTGGACCAAAAGGAATGCATTGGGATGAGTGATTGAAGTCCAAGGAGAAGCCTGCTGAAGAAAAAGAAGAATAGAATGCCCGGTAACCCGAGGGTTAGGCCCGGTATACCGGTGTCTTGTGGAGCATGAAATTGATTCTGCCGCATTATCTAGGTTGGTTAGGGTTTTAGAGAGTCTTAAGTCGGTCATTGTATCTATATAAGGCCGCATTAACAGAGTTCTTCATATGATTCATAAGTTACAACAAGTTTTGATAAGCACTCAATTATATTATACAATTATTATGAAATAAAGTTTTCTTGAGCTTTGGAGAGTTGTTTTCAGTTTCCTCCCTTCTTCCATCATCTCTAGCTTGAGTAGATCGAGCTAGATCTCCATTTTTGAAGGTATGAAGCTTTGAACGTTCCTTTATTGTCTTCAATATGGTAGATCTGTTCGTATTTATGTGTTTTAGTTAATCTGCATGTTTAACAACCCCATAATTTACTTATTTTAATTGTACTGAGCAATGTAGATCCAAAAATTAGGAAAAGCCGCCCCCGGTAAACCGGCGGTCTATACCGGTTTACCGAGGGATATTTTAGAAAACCTAAACTGGGATTCACTACAGTTATGTTGATAGGAAGGAACAATTAAAACGAGTAATAGGTCTGGCCAATCTAGTATTCGTAATTCATAAATTAACATGAAAGACCACAAGTGAAGAGTTAATTAGGACATAGTCTTGATGGACCCTAGGAACGTGCTGGTCAATGTCGACAACTGTTGAGGCGGGTTAGCGGTATGCGGTAACGCTCAATATCGGCAGTACTAGTTCTTTATGCGTAGGGGCTATTACGGACCAATTGAGGAGGGTAGCTTGCATATAGATTGTCTACTGCCATTGTCGGAGTAGATAGGAGTAGGAATTGCACCCGTAGCTAATAAATATGATAATAATCATTAAAAGCTCGTGATTAATCTAAGGAAATTATGTGGGGAAGTAAATCTCAGAAACTCTTGCTCAACGGTTTCTATGACAATCTCTCTATTCTTATGCCCCTCAATCTCCAAAATTTCCACCTTCACTGAAGCATACGTCATCTTACAACTCTCCGGTCGGTTTTCTAGGGATTCTAAAATCCTAAAAGATACAGCATCATTATTCATCCTTAAAGTGATCTCCCCCATATCAAAATCCATAACCGCCCTGCTCATTGCTAAGAAAGGTCGTTCTAATAGAACTGGGGCACTAGGATCTTCAGGTACATCTATGACCGTAAAGTCGATAGGATACGTGAACCCTCCTGCCTTAATTGTGCATTTCTTAAGCAAACCAGCCGGCATGTCTCTAGTTCTATCTACGAAGGTCATGGTCCTAGTTTGATTCATCACGACCGGAAGTTTTATCTTTTGACAGAGGGAAAAAGGAAGAATATTGCAACTCGAGCCAGTCGCGAGACCTAATCTGCGGATATTCCATTAACGTAAATTGGGAGTCCGAGCGTGCAGGTCTCCTAACTTCACCACGGTGTGCAGTGCAGGTAATCCTCAGGCTCAAAAAACATCGTGTCAGGATCCTCTTCAGGATCATCAGAATCAAAATCTGAAGATGATATTTCAATTAGCTCACAAGAAAACTCACCCGGACGATACGTGCCATACTCCTTCAGGTCATCTTCAGGCTCTTGCTTGATTGCTTTCTCCTTTTTTCCAACTGTTTCTTTGTAGTCTCATAAAGCTCTCGTGCTTCAGTTCCGGGATACATGGAAATTGGTGTGATGTTCAAGATTGTTCTAGGCATATTGTTCGACTTGTGTGTGCTTTTTCAACTCTGAATCGATCAAATTTCTGAAGTGTTCTGATCAATCTACAAAAAGACAAAATAAAACAAAAAAAAAGGTTAGCAACTTCCGCTTCAGCTGGGTGTGATCCCAACTGTTGTGGACCTACTAACTAAAATCAACAGGGAATAATACAGAATAACAGGATCTGTTCAGAAATTGATTTTTCAGGCCTCGGTAACTCGGAGGTTACCTTCGGGATACCGGCCCTGAATTTTCTAATTCTGGAAGTTTAACATGTGCAGGATTGATACAGAACGACTCAAAACTCAAAATAAAAATAAAAATAAAATAAAAACGACTTCTTAATTAGAATTAAAACGTTTATATTTAAAAATTGGCCATTTTCTCCGGCAACGGCGCCAAAAATCTTGATCGCGTGTAAGTCACTAACGTCGATATTACTAGCAAGAATACTAGGTACTTCGTAGTATAGTAAATGCGAGTCAAGGTCAATCCCATAGAGACATGCAACTTATACATATAAACGATTCTAACCTAATTAAGAAGCAACATAGAGGCGGTCATTGACCAACAATAACGTAAAAGAAAACAAACATGGTATACCTCTCCCTCTCCTCGCCGATCTACTAACTTGGATTAGTTAATTGTTATATTTACTTCCCCACATAATTTCCTTAGATTAATCGTGAGCTTTTAATGATTATTATCATATTTATCAGCTACGGGTGCAATTCCTACTCTTATCTACTCGGACAATGGCAGTAGACAATCTATACGCAAGCTACCCTCCTTAATTGGTTTGTAATAGCCCATAGTCATAAAAAAACGCCGATATTGATCGTTACCTCATACCGCTAACCCACCTAGACAGCTGTCGACATTGACCAGCAAGCTCTTAGGGTCCATCAAGACTATGTCCTAATTAACACTTCACTTGTGGTCCTTCATGTTAATTTACGAATTACGAATACTAGATTGGCCAGACCTATTACTCGTTTTAATTGTTCCTGCCGATCAACATAGTTGTAGTGAATCCCAGTTTAGGTTTTCTAAAATATGCCTCGGTAAACCGGTATAGACCGCCGGTTTACCAGGGGCGGCTTTTCCTAATTTCTGGATCTACATTGCTCAGTACGATTAAAATAAGTAAATTATTGGGTCGTTAAACATGCTGATTAACTAAAACATATAAATACGAACAGATCTACTATATTGAAGACAATAAAGGAACATTCAAAGCTTCATACCTTCAACAATGGAGATCTAGCTCGATCTACTCAAGCTAGAGATGATGGAAGAAGGGAGGAAACCGAAAATAACTCTCCAAAGCTCAAGAAAACATTATTTCATAATAATTGTATAATATAATTGAGTGCTTATCAAAACTTGTTGTAACTTATGAATCATATGAAGAACTCTGTTAATGCGGCCTTATATAGATACAATGACCGACTTAAGACTCTCTAAAACCCTAACCGACCTAGATAATGCGGCAGAATCAATTTCGTGCTCCACAAGACACCAGTATACCGGGCCTAACCCTCAGGTTTCCGAGCCTTCTATTCTTCTTTTTCTTTAGCAGGATTCTTCTTGGACTTCAATCACTCAGCCCAATGCATTCTTTTTGGTCCAGATCCATTCTCCAATGCTCCAGATTCGGTACATCCTATAAAACATACAAAACGAGACAAAACAATACCAAAACGTCGGGAAAATAGCATAGATGCAGAATTACGATCCTGGAAACACTCACATAGCATTTGACACTTATTCTAAGCAATAACGAGCCTATCTATCCTCTCTTGAGCAGAATTCGGGGTGAATATAGGTATAATTATTGGTACCATTTAGAGCATCATCAGAAGTCCCTCTACTCCTAGTATCCCTTTGAGGCCAATAAAGTTATTCATTAACGAGGACCCTCCACTCCTAGTGCCTTTTAAAGGCCAGCAGAGTTACTCGCTTTATCCGAATAGCCCACACATCGCGCTATGAACTTGCGTTACCAAGAATGGATTGATGTTTAATCTTTTAACTACACAAGTATGTTTGTTATTATGTTGTTAACTAGCCACCTAAGTGTTTTCAAGTAAGCTCCCTCACAACTCCTACTCTATTTCCTAAACCACTAGACACGGACAAGGCCTAGCACATACACAGACAATTATGGATACTAATCCATCAAAGCACAAGCCAATCACACTCTTCTGACGGTCCCGAACTGCAACTCTTAGGAAGAGTACATTCGGTGCCGGAAATATACGCATCAGAAGGTTAATCAAGGCTTGTTCATGTTCATATGTTGTTATTAGATCAAGAAACAACCTTCAAAACTAGATTCAGGGCTAAAAATAAGTTTAACACCAAGAAACAGGGTCAGTGCGCACGCACCATACACAGCGCGCTAACATTGAGCAACCAGAAGCTCTCTAGAACTTTCTGTGGAGCCAGTGCTTGCACTGGCATCTGGTGCGCTTGCACCAGGCATCAGAATTCAAAAACAGCCTCTCTGCCTCCTCGGTGCGCCCACACCACTCTGGTTTTCTTGCACCGAGCATAGAAACTTCCAAAAACTCAGTTTTCTACACTTTAACAACCTCCACTCGATTCCAAACAAGTTTAACACCATTAGGCACAGCAAAACAACAGTAAAGCATCACTTTTACATAACTAAACATCACATACTTCTCTAACAACAAGTAGGCTTGATTTCTAGCATTAAAACACCACAATCACTCAACCTTAAACATCATAAACCTAGTCACACATTAGGAAGAGCCCCTTACCTTATAAGCAAGCAAAACCAAACCGAAACCTTCTGAAATCTGCAGCACTTGAGAAGACTTCAACTCAAACCTATTTGATCACAATTAAACATGAATTAATTGATGATCAAAAGCTTCTAAACTATTAGAACTACGAATTCAAACCAAACGATGCCTTGAAACTTGATCAATCCTTGACAAAACCATAATTAGGGCCAGATTCATACCTTTTCAAAGTTTCAACTTTTCTATATCAAAAGAACGCCCTATTGTCGCTGATTCCAAATCTTCAATCGGTTCTGAAAACGGATACCAGACTTGTGAGAATTTTGGAAGAATACTCCTTGCCCTTTCTTTCCGTTTCTTTTCTCCAAAGCACCAATGTTCGAACATTTGTTTTTCTGAAAACTTCTCCTGACAAAACATCTCCCTTAATGGGAGGTTACTTGTAGGAAATAACTTCCCTCATAAATTCCCATTTACTTCTTTTAATTGCTAAATAAAACCCTTAATTTAATCATACTTAAAATCCTTAATTTATTAAATATATATTTCGTTTTCGTAAAAATACACGTCTGCCCTTTTCGAAAAGTCGGGACATTACATCTGGTACAATACATCCCGGCTTTGACGAATGTATCTGGTACAGTACATCTGATTATGCAATATGTTCTGAGTTTGAACAAAGTTCAAGTCAAGGTGGAGATTTTTTATCAAGTGTGACTTGATCACTACGTCTTGAATATGGAAAATCTATCAGGTAGTCAGCTGAGGTGATGTGCTGCTGACTAGAGTATTAAAATCTATGAAAGTCAGCTGGTTTTAAGTCAGCTGAGATACTTCTATCAACAGAGTAGTCTGCTGAGCTGTTGAATGCTGCTGAGCTGAGCATCTGGGCATTGGTTAGCTGGTCGGGTTAGTAGTGCCGGTGCCCACATCTGGGACATTTATGGCAGTTCCGACAAAGATCCTATGTCGGCTATGGTTTAGGAACATGTACTATAAATACCTGTCTTGTAATCAATGTAAATGTGTGAAAAACCTTTTACACTTCAGTGCATAATAAATATCTCTTTTTTTTTTGTGAAGTAGTCGTCACAACGGTGCAAACAACGTTAAATCCCGTGTTCTTCTTGTTTCCGTTTATCTTGTTGATTGTTTACTATTTAATTGCTTCTATTTGTTGTATTTCTTTGCTATGCGTTATAACAGAGGGCTTCAGATTTAACCAAGGTTCGTTCAAATGCAAACCGATTCACCGTTCCTGATTCTGTATAGAAGGCCTTTGGTTAAGGGGTTTTTTCCGTGTGAAAGACTCATCCATAGGAAGAAAGGTTGGGATACAACCGGTGCTTTTAGGAAGGTGGATGTAGGGTGATATTGTGCTTTGATATTTTTGGCAGTGAGGGAATTTGGGTTGCAGGATATTCTCCAACATTGTTTACCGAGAAGCGTTTGATTAAAAGATACCAGGTTTCTGAAATCGAAACCTCCTTGGATTTAGGCTTACAAAGGTCGTTGCAAGACTTCCAGTTTATAGGTTGAGAGTCCTTCGATGTGGTCCACCAAAAGTGTCTTACAATCTGTAGGATCTCGCTGCAATATTTTTGGAGAGATGGAAAGATTGAATGACATATGTTGGGATTGCTTGGATCGATGACGACCTTGATTAGGATTTCCGGCTGCAGTCAGAAATCGTGATTTCCAGCAACATAGTTTCTTCCAGATTCGGTCTTTGAGGATACTTAAAGCCTTTTTTTGTCCGGCATGTGATAAACCTGAATCAAATATAGTTCCATACTTCCATGGTCCTGTTTTACGCTGAATATCAAGCTGTTTCACTTAAAATCTTGGGTCTTTCATCAGAAATGGTCTTGCTGAAGAAGACATATGATATGTTGTAGTTTATGGTTTGTCCCGATAAATTTTCATAGTCGGCGAGGATCTTCTTTAGGGTATTTATAGACTAATCTGTGGCTTCTGCAAAGAGGAGAGAATCATTCGCAAACAAAAGGTGGGTAAGAGAGGGTCATGATGTTCCAAACTTTATGCCGGTTAAGTTCTCTTCCATGACTTCCTTCTTTAAGAGGGCTGAGAAACCTTGTGCGCAGATAATGAAAAGGTATGAGGATAGCGGGTCTCCTTGTCGAATTCCTCTTGAGGGCTTGGAAGAGGTTGATGGACTACCATTTATGAGCACCGAATAGGCGATCGGTATGAACATGGCGTTTTTTGTTATGAACAGGGCAAATGTGTCGCTAAAAATATTTTTAGCGACACATTTGCATCTTATTTGCCCTGTTCATACCAAAAAACGCCCTGTTCATACCGATCGCCCACAGAATATGATGCGGACTTTAAGTAGGACATGATCCTGTTGATGAAAGAAGATGGGAATGCCAGTGCTTGCATCACCTGTTCAATGAAAAACCATTTCATACGATCGAAAGCTTTGGACATATCTAGTTTGATCGCCATGTGATTCCTGCAACATGCCATGTTAGTGCACTTACGTATTTATTTTTACGCACAAAATGTTTTTTTTTTCGTCTAAAAATGTTTTTTTTTTCTCGGAAGAACGAAAGTAGTATAAAAGAAGGCCCGCAAGAAAACAAAGCTAGCTGTAGAAGGCTTATTAGGAATCCAGACAACATCTGTCCAAACTGTAGAAGAGTGCAAAATGGAAGCATCAGAATTAGAATTTGATTTTCCAAAAGAGGTCACGTTTTCGCCGTAAACAATATCAATAGAAGATGTTCAATGCCCAGAAATCATTAATGGCACAGTTATAAGTATCAAATGGAGACCAAACATTATGCTTTTCAAGACGAAAGAAGAATTCCTTTTGGGAGAGGCATTGAGAATACTACAGTTAGGAAAATATTTTACTTTGAGAATTTTAGACATCAGAATGTTGGGATTTTATGAATTCTCCACATTAACCTAGCCAACATAATATTGTTAACAACTCCAGGATTTTTAAGATCTAAACCAACCATTTTCATGGCTTAACAAAGTTCATTCCACGCTATCCAGATTGCCTCACCAGAAAAAATAAATAAGAGAATTTATTCCCTTAATAGTGGTCTGAGGAAATCTGATGCATGACATAAGATAATTAAAATAATTAAGGACTGAAGTTAAAGATGAAGTCACCATGACCGCCTTTCTTCCAAGAATATTTTCCATTTAGTTCTCTATTTTATATAATGCGGTAATGCGGTAATTATAAATGAAAATTTGCAAAATTTGGATTATTGCAATTGGTGTAAAAGATTTTTTTACATAATCTGTATTTTACAGTAATAAAAATAAAATATTTGTTCTAGTATTATTTTTCCTATATCTAAATGTTGTAGTATCTATAATACGGGTTTAAAAAGGATTGACATTATCTATTGCAAATACTCTTATACATGTTGAAATTCATATGACTTAATAGATTATAAAACTTTTTTTGTAAAAAACATGATGTATAAGATGTAGGCTGGGGTTGGGTCGAGTTGGGTGGGTTCTCTATGGTTTTTACAATATTGAGGGTGATAAGATACTTTTCTGTTTTGAGGGAGATAATATGAGTGGAGAAAGATCATTGAACAGTCATCAATATGGTTTAATCAGTACTCTTAAAGGAATATCATTTACACTAACCGGTGTACATAGTTCTTGAATGCTAATTACATAATCACGTAAAAATTGATTCAAACTATCACATGCCTCAAAAAAAAAAAAAAAAAAAACATATGCATACTTAACCCAAATAATACCATTTTGTGTATGGATAAACAACTGGTTTGAGTTTGGGTTTGTTTGGAGCAGAGTAAAAATAACCAAAACCAATTCAATGTAATTCAGTTTAGTTTGGACCAAAACAAATAATTCGCTTTACAACTGGTTTGGGGTATTTCATCTTGGGCCGGTTTGGTTTCTGGTTTGGATTGATTTGTTGTTTTCTTTCCTCAACCCCTCATTAATAACATGTTGATTAGTATTTTATTTTGGAGCGGTGATACATCCACTACATAATATCTACACTACACATTCACTATAAAATTTTAAGCGAGAGCCTTCACAAGGAATCTATCACACAAAAAACTCTATTTGTGGCACCGGGCCGCCGTTTTTTTTTCCGGATAATCCTGGCCAAATGATGCAACCGAACCGGAACCGGACCGGGCCTCCGGTTTTTTCCATTTTCGTTCTTTTCACTAAATAACAAGGGAATTATGTTAAAAATATTTCATTCGAGTAGAAGGCACAATTTTTGAACGGTTCTATTTATTCACTGAAATTCACTTTCACTGTTCAAATTCACGGTTCTAATTTTCAAAATTATTAATATTTTTTTCCATTTTCCAAATATTCAAATTTATTCTTTTCATTATAATAACAAATTACTATTAATTAAATTTGAATGTAATATAAAATAACCAAAGCGAATGTAATATATAGTTTCTTATAAATAGTTTTTTCTTCGGTTTTAAATATAAGTTGATTATAAATGTTGTTTTATTAAGTATAATATTATGTGTTATTTTTTTATATGTAAATTATGTTATTTTTAAAAATTATGTTATTTTTTCAACGCTTGTACCGGAAATTCGGTTGTCTACGTATCTTTTATATGTATTGTGTCGGAGGCACGACACATATAAAAAAATCAAAGCGAACATAGTTCTTATAGTTTTTTTTAGTCTTTTATAGTTTTTTTTATAGGTTTTTATAGTTTTTTTATAATTTTTTTTATAGTTTATATTGTTTTTTCATAGTATTTTATAGTTTTTTTTTCAGTTTTAAGTATAAGTTGATTAAAAATGTTGTTTTATTAAATATTACATGAGATATATTTTGTTATTTTTGTTATATGTAAATTATGTTATTAACGCTTGTACCGGAAATTCGGTTTGCTACGTATCTTTTATATGTAATCGTGTCGGAGGCACGACACATATAAAAAAATCAAAGCGAACGTAGTTCTTATAGTTTTTTTTTAGACTTTTATAGTTTTTTTTATAGGTTTTTATAGTTTTTTTTTATATAGTTTATTCATAGTATTTTATTGTTTCTTATAGTTTTTTTAGTCGGTTTTAAGTATAAGTTGATTAGAAATGTTGTTTTATTAAATATTACGTGAGATATATTATGTTATTTTTCTTATGTATAAATTATGTTATTAACGCTTGAACCGGAAATTCGGTTGCCTACGTATCTTTTATATGCAATCGTGTCGAACGCACGACACATATAAAAAAATCAAAGCGAACGTAGTTCTTATAAGACTAGAGAAGTAGAAGTGTAGAATTGAGAGGAGTAGGTGTAAATAATTTGGAAAATGAATGGGGTATTTATATGATTTTTTGAAATGTTTGGAAAATAAAAAAAAATAAAAAAAAATAGCCGTTGGAGCCGGTCCGGTTCCGGTTACAACCGGTTCCGGCCAGTTGCCGGTCCGGTTCCGTTCTGAAAATACACGAACCGTCCTTAAACCGGTGAACCGCCGGGCCACCGAACTACCGGCCGGTTACACGAACCGCCGGTCCGGTTCCGTTCGGTTCCGGGCCGTTTCGCCGGTTCCAGTTTCATTCGGCCAGGTTTAACCACAACAAGGTTTAAAAATGTATATGAACTGTGGTGCCCTTAAGGTAATAGTAGATTTAGTGTGGTACTCCTTAAAGACCCACACTTTTATCCATTGATTATGATAAGACATATTTTAATCAATGACCCTAATCTTTTATTTATGGTTAAGAAATATTGTGTAGTGCACATATCATTTTCCTCTATTTTGAAAGTTGTACATGGTTTATTTCCTCAAAAAAAAAGTTGTACATGGGAAAAATCTCCTTTCCCGCGGTCAATTTGCTATAACTTAGAATGGGCAAAAGTCCCGCGGTCATCTTTGGAGCCTAAAAGTTAAGTCTCAAATTGTTCATTTTATGTTGATAGATTTAGATGAACAACAATGTATTTGTCATTAGGAAAACTCGAACCATTACAAAGTGTTTATATAGTGAGCCACAAGGGCTATAAACAGAAATACAAAAATAAATATAAAACTATCGTCTAATACGCTCCTTCAAGCTGACGGCGCTGTGTGAAGGCCAAGCTTGGAAATGAAAGTAGAAAAAGATAAACGTGGCGTTGGCTTGGTGAGAACATCACCAAGGCGATCGGCGAAGCAGACTACACGAGCAATACGAACAAGTCCTCGCTCAAAATGCTCACGAATGAAGTGATAGCGATAGCAACATGCTTCATTCATGAGTGAAAGCTCTTGGATTAGCGCTTAGACGAAGAGCACCTAAATTATCGCAAAAAATCACTGGTGTAGAACGAACCGAAAAACTGAGATCTGCAAGCAGATAGGTCGATAAGCAATTTACGCGCGATGTCGACGCCAACACATCTGTATTCGACCGGTGGATGAGCGAGAGAGCGAGTTTTGCTTCTTGGAGCTCCAAGAAATCGCATTCCTACCCAAGAAGACTATATAAGCAGAAGTAGAAGTATAGCCAGGCATGTACTCAGAAGTCGCTGAATCATGATAACCATCTTCCTTATTGCCCGCCCAATCCGAATCAGAGAAAGCATGTAGGGCCAAAGGCGAATCCCGATATAACTGTAAACCCATAGTGGAGGTGCCAGACAAGTAACGCAACACACGCTTGACTAACATCCAATGGTACTCAGTCGGTGCATGCATAAACTGAGCTAGCTTATTAACAGCAAACTGAATATCAACACGTGTAAAGCATAAATACTGTAAAGCCCCCAAAATTTGGCGATTCTGAGTAGGATCTGAAAAGGCTGGAGAGACAATAGGATCACCTGAAAAAGCATCAGTAGGCATAGGCGTGGAAACTGCCTTTGATTCCTCCATATGAACCTGAGACAGTAACTCACGAGTGTACCTGGTTTGCGTGAGTAGCATGCCCATAGCAGAATGAGTGACCTCAACACCCAAGAAATAAGATAAGAGACCCATATCCTTAATAGAGAACCTAGAGCCAAGCTGATCAATGATACTCAACTCACCTTTCAGTGAGCTACTCAGTAACAATGATGTCATCGACATATACCAAGAGCATAGTAATATTGGTAGACGTGCGACAAACAAACAGTGACGGATCTGTCACAGAATTAACAAAACCCATAGTAAGAACAAAAGTTTTAAGCTCATGATACCAGGCACGAGGTGCCTGCTTAAGGCCATAAATTGCCTTGCGAAGCTTACACACAAGCGTGGGTTTTGTAGCATCCTCAAACCCAGGCGGTTGACGACGTATAGGCGTCTTGACTAGTGTCCCTGCGAGGAAGGCATTATTGACATCAAGTTGGCGAAGGCACCAACCCAAGGAAACCGCAATACTAAGAACAAGGCGAATCGTGGTAGGCTTAACAACGGGACTAAAGGTCTCAAAATAATCCAAAGCAGGTCATTGTGTAAACCCTTTGGCAACTAACCGAGCCTTGTACTTATCAATCGAGCCATCCGGTTTCCGCTTAATTCTGAACACCCACTTACAGCCAACAATATTCAAATCAGGTGACGGTGGAACCAAGGACCACGTATCATTGCGAAGAAGCGCACTATACTCGTCAGACATTGCAACACACCACTGCGGGCACTGCAAGGCCTGCTTAAGGGTATATGGTTCTGTTTCAAGGTAGCGATCGTGTAACTGAGCTTGGAGGTTGAAGAGCTTACGAGTTTTGTATATTTGGTTTCGAGAACGAGTAGTCATAGGATGTTGTGGTGGTGGTGGAGGAGGTGGAGATGAGGTAGAGGTAGAAGCAGGAGAGGAGTTGGAATCACTGCCGGAGTCCGGGTGAGAGGAAGCAGAAGATGGAGATGGAAGAGGGCTTTTGGGTTGAGCAGTGTTGCTCTCGGGTTGAGCATTGTTGCTCTCGGGTGGGGGAGTTTCCGTGGAGGGAGAGTGATGGACTGGAACAGCAGTGGGTTCATAGTACTCAGGAGGTAATAAAGCAGTCAGGGGAGGTAGAGAAGGGTCGAAAGGGATGCTAGCAAATGGAAATATATCCTCCACAAAGCGAACATCGCATGATGTATACATACGGGACGCAGATAAATCATAGCAAAGGTAGGCACTTTGTGTGAGGGAGTAGCCAAGGAAGATGCAAGGTTTAGAAGGGGACTCAAGTTTGTGATTGTTATATGGTTTAAGCCATGGATAACAGAGACAACCAAAGACTCGAAGCTTGGAGTAATTAGGAGGATCCGAGAAGATTTTAAGATGAGGTGAGAGCATGTCGAGATTTTTTGTGGGCATCCGATTAATGAGATATACAGCTGCACTGACTGCATATGACCAGTAGGTGATGGGCATGGAGGCATGAGAAAGAAGAGTTAAGGCAGCTTCAATAATGTGCAGATGACGGCGTTCAGAAATGCCGTTGTGCTGAGGTGTATAGGTGGGAGATGTGAAGTGAGAGATGCCGTTGGCAGCAAGGAAGGGGCGCAGTTTTATATACTCGGTTCCGTTATCAGAGTAAAGAGTTTTGATAGAAGTATCTAATAGTTTTTCTACATATTTTTTGAATTTGACAAAGGTGGCATAAACATCGGATTTACAAGCTAACGGATATATCCACATGAATCGAGTAAAATGATCAACAAACAAAACATAATACTTGAAATCATCAACTGAATAAAATTGGGATGTCCAAACATCTGAATAAATAACCTCCAAAGGTTTAACAGTACATAATGTCGAATCTGAAAAAGGGAGCCGGTGGCTCTTATTACAAAGGCATGAATCGCAATAAGTAGAAGAAACAGAAGATAATTCTAAAAAATTATTTTTTTGCAAGGTTTTGAATGACAGGAAAAGCTGGATGTCCGTAGTGACGATGCCAGGTAGCAGCAGAAGCTTTGGACGCAGAGAAGGCGAAGAGAGCTTTGGAAGACCACAGATAGGCTCCATCACTGACTTGTCCTTGGTGGAGGCATTTGCCCGTCTTCAAATCCTTCACCAAAAACGAATCAGATAAGAATTCAATAGATACATAATTATCACTACAAAATTTTTGAACCGAAAGCAGATTACGAGAAAGAGAAGGTACACAAATGACTTGATTTAATTTAAAAGAAGAGAGGTAAGTAGAGCCAATGTGGGTGATAGCCAAGGAGCTACCATCACCAATGACTATACGATCCGTACCTTGATAAGGGGAGTGAAGAGAGAGCAGGCTGAGCTCCTATGTCATGTGGTGAGAGGCACCACTATCAAGCATCCATGGAGCAGCAAAATCAGAGTGTTGCACATGAGCACTAGAGGTGGAAGTTTGAGCAACATGAGCATAAGGGGTGGATGGTGGAGGAGGCCGAGAGCCAGCTAGGCTTCGGGTAGGACGGGGAAGATTGGTATAGTGAGTATAGGTGGTGCAACGAGTTGCAACATGACCTTGACACACCACAGAGTTGGATGAAGCCACGATAGCCTTTTGAAGCGCGATAGTTTGTGTTTTTGGACCGATTGGAGGTGTTTGAGCTGGCTGATTGTGCTTGGGATTAGTGTTAGGTGTGTGAGGCATCAGTGGAGGTGAGGGCCGTGGTGCTTGGGAATAAGGGGAATAAGATGTATTGGCTGAAACAGGCATATGACGTGGGTGATGATAGGCAGGGAATGCAGTATACGCAGGGGGTGTAGTAGACTGACTTTGTGCAAGAGATACTTCATGCATTAATAATTTCTCATGTAACAGTGGCAGCGAGATAGTATCATCATGTGCCTGAATAGCACTTACAAGATTCGCATAATCACTACCAAGATTTTTCAATATTATCTCAACCAATTCATCATCAGGCACTTTTGAGTCTAATGCAGCCAAGTCATCTGTAACATTTTTTATGGCAGTAAAATATTGAGAAATCGACATCGTACCTTTCGAGATAGAATTCAAGCGCAGCCTTAGATATCTAGTACGCCCCTTACTCTGTTTCCCATATGTATCAAGAAGGGTGTCCCAAGCTTGCTTCGAATTATCCGTATGCTGAATTGAAGCAATATAATCCTTGTCAACCGAACCAAGAATAAGATGATAGATTAGTGCATCCTGTTGAACCCATAGCAAGTGCGCCGGATTAGAGACAGCTGCGCCGGCGGTATTTATGAGAACAATGGCAGGCTTGGGTGTATCACCGGTGATGTACCCGATAAGACCATGACCGGTGAGCAAGGTGGTAATCTGCAGCTTCCAAGTAGTGAAATTTTTGTCATCAAGTTTAATCGGTGCATTGACGGCGGGGTTCAGGGCAATGACGGATGGTGCAGCGGAAGTGGGAGCAGTGGAGATGGTGGAAGAGGACGAATCAGAGGTTGAAGAAGGAGTTGTCATCGCAGCGACGGTGGAGGAGGTAGCCTAGCGGCGGCAGCGGCAGTAGGGTTCGATTAGCAGAAAAAGTTTTTGGTAGATCGGGAGGCTTTGATACCATGATAGATTTAGATGAACAACAATGTATTTGTCATTAGGAAAACACGAACCATTACAAAGTGTTTATATAGTGAACCACAAGGGCTATAAACGGAAATACAAAAATAAATATAAAACAATCGTCTAATATATGTGGAAGGTTCTTTCTAATGCCCTTCTTACGGCCTCTGGAATTCATGCGTGAGGTTTAGGTGATGGATTGTGCCAGTTGTGCCAAAAGTCCATTGAAACGACTTGGCACTGTCTGGTAGAGTGCGACTTGACTAGTACTCTATGGAAAATGATCCCTTTTGGTAATCATCTCCACTGTCTTTTCGTCTTCATTCTCTCTTGGATTTTTTTGACTGGATGATAGGAAAAATGAAAAAGTTGTATGTTACTTTTTATGTATGCTTGCTTTGGAACATATGGAAGTCGAGATGTGATCGGATTTTTGAGCAAAAAGAGGTCCGGGTTGAGTCCCGAATCGGAGGAATACATGAGTGCTTCACAAAAGTTCTTTAACTTCACAACTTCGCCGCCTTCTCCTATCAAGTGGATACCACCAGATCCTGGCCTTCACAATTTCAATGTGGACACTGCTTTTGGAAATGGTATTGTAGTGGTAGGCGGGCTTCTAAGAAATAGAGATGAAGTTATCATAAAGAGCTTTTCTAGAAAATTGGAAAGAGGGTTTGACGTGAATTCAGGTGAAGCATTGGCTTTCTACCACGCTTTGCTTCTTGCCATCAGTTGGGGATTTTTCCGAGTTATCTTCGAGGGAGATTCGCTCACTACTTATCATCGTCTTCTATCTCATAGTGAGGATCTCTCACCAGTAGGATGCATTATAAGCGATTGTTATAATCTGTTGCCAACTTTTGTTTCTGTCTCCTTCTCCTTTGTTAAAAGGTAAGGAAATATTCCTGCCCATTTATTAGCACGAGAAGGTCTTAGGCTAGTAGGTCATGTAGAATGAGGCATCTCCCTGCCCTCTCATGTACTCTTGGCTAGTTCTGCTGATTGCAGTTGATAAAAAAAATTCATTTTCCCTCAAAAAAAAATGGGCAAAACTGAAGGGAACTTTTGGAAAATTGATTGGAAATTGAGCTTCACCCTTTTTTTGGAAATTAGGGATAAAGGACACGATCAAAATATTTTTAAGAATAAGATCAACTACATATTTTTTTATAGGGAGAAGAACAATTGCATAATTTTATATAGCGAAGACAAACAATGAATTCAAAATCGGTGAATCTCCCAAATGAATCCCGAAACCAATGAATTTTGACGATGAATCCCTAAAATCGGTGAATTTAGACAATGAATTTTGAAAATTAGTGAATTTAAACGTTGAATTTCGACGAAATGAATTTAAACGATGAATTTGAGCAGTGAATTTAAACGATGAATAAATAGTTTTGTCCTTTATGCAAAAGTTTCAAAAGACTGTCATTCTACTCAATTGATGAAATATTTTTATCCTTATCCCTCATTCCCTCTTTTTTTTTTCCTTCTCACGAGTCACGACTTGAATGAGTTGAGAATCAATAGTGCAATGAAGGTTGCTCAATAAGTTTAAGAGTGACCACATTGGTGGCCTTTTTACCTTCATTAAATATGTTATAGGATGAATACTCAACACCCAAACCCACAATGACACCCTATTAAACTCTCTATCCTAATTAAAATTAAGACTCACCTAAAAAATATGAGACTGTTAATATTAATATGAACAGTTGCCCCATTTCTATCTCCACCATTATAAAAAATGGAAAATTAGGGATAAAGGCAAAAATTTTCCATATTTTTAAGATTATAATGGACAAAACAAATTTTTTTACATATTTTTTATAGGAGAAGATTCATCCAGATGCAATAATTTTTATAAGCGAGAAGAATGACAAACTGAATCCTAAAATCAAAGCACGAATCTCCTGACCTGAATCGCCAAATCGGTGAATTTTGAAAAAAAAAATTTAGACGGTGAATCCCTTAAATTAGTGAATTTTTTTAATCCTGTTGAATATCAATTTTGAAAATTAGTTGAATTTGAATACGCAGATAATAATTTCGACGAAAATTAATAAATAGTTTTGTATTGTTTTTTCTTCTACAAATATTAAAAAAAAAGTCTTCTACTTTGCGATCCTGATTTAAATATTTTTGTCTTATTTAAATATTCCCATATAAAAAATTCATTTCAACTCCAGCATTTAGCATCGTTTTATTCAATTCAAACTCCAGTTGTTTTCCCCAGATCATTTCCAGACCGCCGGCGATTTTCTCCCGGCGGTGGTACGGTTGCCGCTTATTAGATGAACAGACGCCTCCTCATTTCACCATCCAACAAGTTGCTCAAACAACTCTCTTTCTTAGTTCCCTTCAATTTCTCTTCAAATCTTATCCATTCCGAATCATTTCAAACCTCTTCCCTCACATCTTGCATTTCACTTCTTCAATCATGCGCCCAGGAAAGCAATCTGCAACAAGGCCAACAAATTCATGCGCATTTACTCAGAAGTGGACTTTTCCACTCCTCCCCACTTCCCACCACCAGTCTCATCAACATGTACTCTAAATCCTCGACTTCCGTCTCACACGCACTGGCCGTGTTCTTGACATCACCACACGTAGATAATATTTTTGTTTTTAATGCCATTATATCTGGGCTCGTTTCTTTTGACTTGTTAGACCAAGCTTTTAGCTTTTATTGCAGCATGAGGATGTCGGGTTTAGTCCCTGATAAATATACCTTCCCATGTGTCATTAAATCTTGCTGCGCTGTTGTTGATGTTAAAAAGATGCACGGGTTGGTTTTCAAACTTGGGTTGCAGTTGGACTTGTATGTGGGTAGTGCCTTGGTGCATAGTTATTTAAAGTTTTGGGTCTCTAGTGATGCATTGTTACTGTTTGAGGAATTGCCTGTTAGAGATGATGTTGTTGTTTTTAATGCCATGATTAATGGGTTTAGTTTGTCTGGGGAGATTGACAAAGCACGGATGCTTTTCAGGAGTATGCTTGAGTGTGGGATTGTCCCAAATTTGTATAGTATTACAGCGATTCTGTCTGTTTTCTCTGCAGTGGGAGATGTAATTAATGGACGGGTAATACATGGTTTTGTGATAAAGTTGGCGTATGACTCTGGTGTTGCTGTTTCAAATGCATTGATTGATATGTATGGTAAATGTAAATGTCTATCTGATGCTGTGGAAACTTTTAATTCTTTTGTTCAGAAGGATATGTTTTCATGGAACTCGATTATTTGCGTCCACGAACAATGTGGTGAGTATGAGGAAACATTGAGGTTTTTCAGGAGGATGTTGTGCTCTCATGTTCAGCCTGACATGGTTACTGTTGCTAGTGCTCTTCCTTCTTGTGCTTGTTTGTCTGCAATATTTCAGGGTAAGGAGATTCATGCCCACATGATTGTCAGTGGCTTGCAGAAGTATGCAATCCATGGGGAGTTTGATAATATCTACATTGATAATGCTGTCATGGACATGTATGCAAAATGTGGGAGTCTGAGGGAGGCTGTCTTAATCTTTGATAAGATGAGATATAGAGATATTGCATCTTGGAACATTCTGATAATGTGTTATGGTATGCATGGTTTGGCCATTGAAGCATTAAATATGTTTCACCATATGTCTCAAACAAAACTGAAACCAAACGAGATCACGTTTGTTGGTGTTTTATCAGCTTGCTGCCATGCCGGCTTCATAAGTCAAGGGCAGGATTTTCTTGCACAAATGCTACCAATCTACGGTGTCATGCCAAGAATTGAACATTATGCTTGTGTGATCGATATGCTTGGTAGGGCTGGGAAGCTTAAGGAGGCTTACGAATTGCTCTTAACTATGCCATATGAAGCCAATTCTGTGATCTGGAGGGCTTTTTTGGCTGCAGCTCAGCTTCATGGCAATTCAGATCTAGCCAACGTTGCTGCGCATCGAGTATTTGAACTTGAACCAGGTCATTGTGGTAGCTATGTTATACTCTCCAACGTGTATGGAGCTTCTGGTCGATATGACAAGGTACTAGGAATAAGACACACAATGAGACAACAAAATGTGAAGAAAACTCCAGGTTGTAGTTGGATTGAACTTAGTGATGGTGTTCATGTTTTCGTTAATCAAGATCGAAATCATCCTGAAGAATTAGACATCTATACCGAGTTAGAGTCACTTACTGCTTGCTTACAGGGGTATGGTTTTATACCTTCTGTCTTAGATTTTAGCATGTGATTCTTCTTAGCACCAAAGCTATTTCTTCAGCTCTTTGTGTAATTTATTGAAGTGGTCAGAAGGTAAGTTTCGATCTCCAGATACTATCTTTTCGAACAACATTGAAGGTCCTATGTACTCGAGCACCATTTTTTGTGGAAACAGGAGACTATCAAGAATTGCATCTCAAGCGCCATTTTTCTGATCTTACTCCTTGTTGAAATATGTAGAAATACTTGTATTTAGTTCCGTGTATTGCTGTATTTTGTTTTGTGTACATATTAGGAGGGTTAAACCTAATTTTAACAGCTAGATTAGGAGATAAGGGTAGTGTGAAATCTTGCTGCCAGAAATGGGGGTAATTTTGCTGTAGGGACTCCCTATTAGAATGGACCGTCAGATGACTGCCACGTGTACAAACAAAACAAACGTAACAGTTTTTTTTTTTTTTTTTTTTACACATGGGATCCGTTCTAATAGAGAATCCTTACATCAGAATTTTTCCCAGAAATGATATATTAGCCGTTATGGCTGGGTGTTGTACTCTATTTATTTCTATCAGAAGATTAACAGAGAACATTCCTTTATTTCTTCCTTATTCCAAATTTCTACCATGCTTTTGTTACATTTTTAGCTGTTATCTCTGTTGCTGCGGATTTGTTCTGTTCTTTTTGACAAGCATGACAACCATCCTGTCCTCCCTCCGATAGATAATTTGTAGAAATGAGTAGGAAACTGTAAACAAACGTTAGAAAAAAAAAAAAAGATAACTTTATTCAGAATCCCTATCTAGTGAGTTAAGGGACCTTTGGGACTTATAGGATCACTTACAACTGCTAGTTCTAGTGAAGTTGCATAAGTGCAACGGCTATGGATAGTAAAAGCAGTTGAGATTAGTGTAGACTAATCTCCTTAGGAAAAACAACACTAAACCTAAAGAACTAAATTCAAAGAAGGAAGGTTACAAGGCATAATTACATAAACTAAATTACATAGTTCAACACTCTCCCTCAAGGTTGATTGTATATGTTGATGCAACCTCAAGGTTGATTGTATATGTTGATGCAACCAAGCATGTAGTGAAGATGTTAAAACACTTGATCAAATGCAACCTTGGTAAGTATGTCGGCTACTTGTTCTCTTGAGGACACTTGGTTTTGGGGGATGTCTCCTTTATCCACCTTTTTCCTTATGAAGTGTCTCCACTTCAACATGCTTCCTTTTGTCATGATAGGTAGGATTCTTAGCAATACAAATGGCTGAGATGTGGCTTACGACTTGTTATCCCCAACTTATTTAGGAGTCTTTTGACCCATATTCCTTCACAGATATCTAAGGCAAGTGCTCTTAGTTCTGATTCTGCACTGCTCCTAAAAACCATATGCTGCTTCTTGCTTCTCTAAGTTACTGGGTTACCCTATACATAGGTGCAATATCAGATATAGATCTTCTGTCAGATATTGCACTTGCACAATCTGCATCAGCGTAGATCAATATCTCCTCTATTTGTTCTTTTTTAATAGGAATCCTTGGCCAGAATTCTTCTTGAGGAACCTTAGCACTCTTTCAACAGCTTGCATATGCCTTTCAGTAGGCTTGTGAACTGAATCACTAGATCTTTAACAGATTATATGTCAGGTCTTGTGTGAGAAAGGTAAATCGACTTACCTACAAGCCTTTGATACCTTTCTTAGTCCACAAAAGGACTATCACATTCCATCCCAAGTTTTCAGGCCTGGTTCCACAGTGGCGTCAGCTGGTTTACAACCAAGCATCAGTGTTTCTCTTAGGAGATTCAATGTATATAATTTCACCTCTATTCCTAGCCATTTCCATTCTTAGAAAGTACTTTGGATTCACAAGTCTTTTATTTCAAACTCTATTGCAAGAGCTCTATTGATTTCATTGATTTCATCATTGTCATTTCCACTCAGGATGATATCACCCATATAGACCACAAGTGCAGTTATCCTCCCAGGGCCATTGCTTTTGGTGAAAAAGAATATAGTCAGTATGGGAATGGACAAAACCCTTCTTGATCATAAAGTTTTTGATTCTTCCAATCAAAGTACAATGTGCCTGTTTAAAACCATACATGGATTTTTTTTAAGTTTTCACACATCACTAGTCCTTCCTAGGTTTCTCAAAACCAGGAGGAAGTTGCATGTAAGCTTCTTCTATTAGGTTCCCTTAAAAAAGGAATTCTTAATGTCAAGTTGTGTTAAGGACCGATCCATGTTAACAACAACACTCATAAGTATTCTGATGGTGTACAATTTGGCAACACGAGCAAAGGTTTCATGGTAGTCAATTCCATATGATTGAGTGAAACCTTTTTCCCACAAGTCTTTGCCTTGTGTTTGATAACAGGCCCATCTACATTATTCTTCATAGTAAAATTCACTTACATCCTATAGGGCACTTCCCTTTAGGAAGCTTGGTTATGTTGCAAGTTTCATTTTTGTTTAGAGCCTCCATTTCTTCCCTAGATCTTTGCTCCACTCAGTGGTTTATACAACCTCATGAACATTTCTAGGTATTTGGACAGAATCCAAACTACTAGTGAATACAAGGAAATCAATATATAGTTGCTTATAAGATAAGAAGTTGTAGATGAGATGAGATGTACAACTTCTTGTCCCATTTCTTTGAGAAATTGGCATCTTATCGTGTTTAACTTCTTCTTTAGAACTGTCAGAATCATCCGATTCATGATCATTTGAACTGCCAGTAACATCAGGACTCAGATAGGAGTCAGAAACACAAGTATCAGGGTTTTGAGACAATGCATTTCTCTTTTTAGAGTAAACAATGACGTTTGGCTTGGTTTCATTGGTATGTTATTTTTGACTATGTTCAGGAGAAACTGTGATGTTTTGTTCTTTATATTCACTCTTGATACGTGTGTAGTATTTCTAAATATATTCAGGAGAAAGTGTGTTGGTTTGATCCAACTATACGGTAATGTCTCTCGGAAGTAACGCCCGAAAGACAATTTATATAATTGTTTTTAGAATTAATAAATGACAGATTTTATCATCTTATTATTTGTTTTGTGCTTATAAGAAATGAACTACTGAAAACCCCAAGTCGTATCATATGTAGCCATATAACTTAGTGTATGTCATACATGAGGATTAAGTTTATGGTTATACACTCGAACTATTAGTCCGTGATGAACTTAATCAAAGTATGGGGTCTATTGATTAAACCACCATTAATGCGCCCAGAACACTTTATGGTGTGACCGTCTTATCCGGACCGTCGACATTGGTTGTCTAAGTGGGGCTTTTATATATGATGAGAGTCATATAGGACTGGACCGATTTAATATGAGTTTCTCATATAATTCCGTGATTGAGAAATCTTATTAAATCACAAGATGATCATATATGGATTAACCTTAATCCTAAAGTGATTACAGACTCCTACTTGTTTCAGGATATGGTTTGATGTGTTCGTTAAGGATCGCTAAGAGGCGCGGTCCGAATCACTTTCACGTTGGCACTATTCTGGGATGAGTGAGAAGTGTGTGTCTCACAGCTATGGAATCCATTCCTTCCTGCGGGAAGTCGAAAGACAATCTCCTTATTTGTTAATCCTAGAAACTGATTGATCCGCGGAGTTCGTATTGGTTATGAACTAATTGATCACTAGTGGGTTAATTGTAAATAATGATAAGATGTATTGATGAAGGTTTACGGAAATAATCCCGCTTTATTACGGATAGTCTATGGAGAGTTAGTCTGTAGGTAATGATTGTATCAATGGACACTTATCGACTCGACGTTTTGAGAATAAGTTATATCTATAATCGATAGAGTTCAATTTCGGATTTATGGTGGCGTAATTCCGAAATTAATGAGTTGAGTAGAAATATTATGTTCGATGAATATTTTATTCAATTTATTGTAGCTACTGGTTATAGGTCCATAGTACCCGGGTTGGCTCCTAACACGCGAGTGTTTTCTCGTTTTAAGGAACCTCGGAATAAATTAAATAGTTGATCTATTAATGAATATGCAATATTATTTATTTGGTAAATAATATGTAAAATAGAAAAGACATTTTCTATTAAACTTAATGACTATGTTGGCGCCATTTTGTGATAAAGTTGGGAAAAGAAATTTTCCAAGATTATGTCACATTGTAATTAATTAAATTTGTTGGATAATTAATGGAAAAATAAGAGATTGATTTTTTTTGGCAATTATCTCTTATATTTTGGCAAATATATTTTCCTTATAGGAATAGGTAATTGTGGTGTGAAAAGGATAACTCTCTTGGCTAGTTATTTTCCTATATAAAGAGAGTTCCTCCAAGCACAAAATACACTACAATTTGCGCCATCTTCAAAATAAAAGAAGGGAAAAATTATATTCTTGTTCTAGTCATTAAGAGAAGAAAAACCTAGGGTTTTTCTTGTGCATATTCAAGGAGGTTCTACGGCGAGGATCGACGTCCACCAGTCGTCTCTAGGAGATACAATCCGGAAGACTGCGGCTTCTCTCTTTTGTCGACTTCTCATCTCTCTCCTGTTTGGGTAAATCTACTAACTTTCTTGTAGTTATTAATTAATCATGCGAATCGAATCGTGGTATTATCGCATGCGAATTTATTCATAGCTTCCGCAGTGCATGATCGAGTGTCTCGATCGGTGCTATGAATCAGATCTGACGATCCAATTATTGATCGGATTCGGATTCGGGTTTCTGTATATCCAGCAATGTCAAGGTGCCATACTGGTGATATTCAACAAAATCCTACCTTATTACTAGGTTGACTTTCAAAAAATGTTACATCCATGGAGTGGTAAAATCTCCTTGTGGATGGACAATAACATTTGTAAACCTTTTGTGAGGGTGAGTTGATCGCATATAAGTCGCTTCTACTAGTAAGAGGATTAGGTTCATCATAGTTTAGCGAATGTGCAATGGTCGATCCTATTACAGTATATAGGCTGAAAGGAATGCTAAGTGCACAAGCTGTTAATAGTATAGAAGCCTGCTGACAGTATGAAAGCCTCAGCAGCCTGCTGATCACTTTCAGTATGATGTAAACTAGAAAGCGGTTATTCTGTTATAGTTTGTTATAACCGTTTGTAACTTACTTCTGACTGATCCATGAAGTGTATGAAGCTATAAATACCGCATGATCAGCTCTATTGTAATTAACTTGTAACTTTTACTTGATCAATAAGAATTCCGCATTTTATTTTGTGTTGATAATTCTACAAACTTCATCATGGTATCAGGGCAGAAATTTGAGAATTTCTAAATGCTTTCCTGCGTTTTTCCTTCAATCTATGAAGAATCTTGAGAGTTTTCTTCATCTTTTCTGAGTTTTCCGTTTCTTGAGAGTAAACTGTCATATCTTTCTCTGTTTTTTGATCAATTCTTGATCAGTTTTTCATTATCATTGTTCATTTGTGATCAATTTTGGAGTTCTTGATAGCCATGGCAGCTAAGAAACAAGAAATAAGTCCCTTCAATCCATTCTATGTTAATTCAAATGAGAATCCTTCTCTGGTTCTTGTTCAGCCATTGATGAATGGCAACAACTATAATCCATGAAAAATGTCCATAGATATGGTGTTGATCACCAATAAAAAAATTGGCTTCGTAGACGGCACTATTAAAAGGCCAGAAACAGATTCAGCAGACTTCCATGCATGGAGATATTGTGATACAATGGTGAGATCATGGATCTTAAATTCTGCTGAAAACACCATTGCACAAAGATTGATGTATTTCAAGAATGCACATGCAGTTTGGAAGAATCTTGCAGCAAGGTTTTCAAATGTTTATGCATTAAGACTTTCAGATCTTCTTGAAGAAATGCATCTACCTAAACAAGGCACAGATTTTGTCAATCAGTATTTCAGAAAATTGATGATTCTTTGGGAAGAAATCAAGACCATCAGGCATGTAACAATCTGTTCCTGTGATCCTCAATATCACTGCAATGCAATCCGGAATCTGATGGATCATATGGAGGCTGAACATGTCATGAAATTCCTTAAAGGTTTAAGGGATGAATTCCAATGGTCTCACATGCAATGTAGATGGTGCCCTTTCTAGAAATTCATGATGCCTTTGCAATGACAATCAAGTTTGAAAGACAGAATTTGTATGTGGCTAACAAGGCCAAGAATCAAGATTCCATGATTCTAATGTCACAGAAGAATGGACAGGGACAAAATCAGATTGTTAGCAAACCTAACTCTGCTGCAAATCCCCGGTCTAAAAATCCCATAAAGATAATGTAGTTTTTATGGATTCAATGGTCATACTGAGGAGACTTGTTACAAGAAGCATTGTTTTCCTCCTGGCTTCAAGTCAAAAAGGGAAAATATGGTAGAAGAGGAGCAATCAGCAGAAGAAGATCAGGCACCAAGCAGGTCTGCTGGACCAGGGTTTCCCAATCTTACTGCACAACTACTTGACAAGTTGATGGCTCTGCTGAATGATCCTCCTAAAAATGCAGGGTTTGCTGTTGGCCAACCTGCTGATGTTGTTACACACTACTCACCCGCTACAGGAACATGTGACGTAAATTTAGTAAGATCAATACAATGGATCTTGGACTCTGGTGCCACAAATCACATTGTAGGATCATTAGATCTGTTAAGCAATACCAAACCTTCCTCTGGTATAAAAATGGGATTTCCTAATGGAAATAATGTCTCTGTCACAAATATATGACAAGTGAGGATTAACACTCAACTGGTCCTACATGATGTGTTTTGCATTCCTGGTTTCAAGTATAATATTTTATCTTTACCTTCTTTTATTAATCATACAAAAGGTGCAACTATATTTTCTGCTAACAAGTGTGTTTTGTAGGACAAGAACAAGAAAATGATTGGTTTAACTGAGTTACAGAGAGGACTTTATGTCATGGATCAACCAATAAGACTTTTTTTGCCAATGCTGTAGGAAACAACACCTTATATGATAAATTAGATGATTCTCTTATATGGCATTACAGACTAGGACACTTGCCAGATAAAAGATTGCAAGTCATTAGTTCCCAGTCTGCTGATGTCAAATTTTGTGATCATGACCTCTGTTATATTTGTTCCATGGCAAAATTAAAGAAAAAAACCTTTTCCATTAAGTACAACTACTGTTAATTCTATTTTTTACCTTGTTCATATGGACATTTGGGGTCCTTTAAGACATCATACTGTAAATGGAAAACATTATTTTCTTACTGTTGTAGATGATTTCTCTAGATTCACTTGATGAGGCATAAATCTGAAGTTTCCGACCTTGTTAAATCTTTTGTCAAATATGTTTCAACTCAGTTTCATAAAATTGTTAAAGTAATTAGATCTAACAATGGTGCAGAATTCCAACTTACTGACTTTTACGCTCAGCAGGGTATCATACATCAGACATCCTGTGTAAGTACACATGAGCAAAATGGTATTGTTGAAAGAAAACATCAGCATCTGATGAATGTTTCAAGAGTTTAAGGTTCTAGAGTAATCTACCAATTGAATATTAGGGTTTTTGTCTTTTGCATGCTGTAAAGTTGATTAATGGCACACCTACACCACTGCTGAAAGAAAGCACTCCATATGAAGTCCTTTATGGCACCAAACCAGACTATTCTGTGTTTAAAGTTTTTGGTTGCTTAGTTTTTTCATGCACACTTCAGCAGTATAGGACTAAATTGGACTCAATATGTAGGACTTGTGTCTATCTTGGGATTTCAACCACCTCCAAGGGTGCCATTCTCTTAGATATTACCAACAAAGATATTTTTGTTGCTAGAAATACTCAATTCAGTGAAACTTATTTTCCTCTTTTTCAGCGGGTGTTGGGAAAGCCTAGATATCTTACTGACATGCTTGTTCCTTTGCCAATAATGGACAATTTTGATGACCTGCTGAATGAGTCAACATACCAACCAGCAATGGGATCAACAGTAGCTGATACAGCTAATGAAAGTCATGAACTAGTAAATCAGGCACCTGAAACCACAAATTGATCACGGCAGCAAATTGATCAAGGCAGCAAATTGATCAAGGACAACAATTGATCAGGTCCTTCATCTTTGAATTTAAAAAAAAAAAGGAAAAGCTTCGAAAGGACAGCAATGGATCAGGACCTTCGTCTTTGGAAAAACACATAGGAATAGCTTCGAACACGGTCTGGCAATAAGAGAGGCTACAATTGTGGACAAGTTCGGCAAAGAAGACTGGTTTTTGCGTCAAGGCGTAATTCTCACTGCTTTTTTTGGCAACTAGGTTCTTTTTCGACAAGGCGGGATTTCGTTGCTCGGTGGGGCTCGATGACGGAGCCACGACTTTGTCCGATCGTCCTAAACCTCCGGACGCCATCGCCGACCTACAAAATCTATGTCATGGTGCCACAAAGAAGCCCGGCAAAGAGATACCAGATTTTGGCGTGTATGGTACGTGCAAAGGTGAGCCAGCTTTCTTCGTCTCTCGTAATGAACTAGAGATACTTTCACATCCATTTGCGAATGCATTGGTAGCCCGATTCCCTGACTACAGGCCTCGTATCGAGGATATTCGTAAGTTTTTCTTGCGTCTTGATCTTAAAGCTACTTGCAAAGTTGGTCTTCTTGATACTAAACACGTCCTTGTCCATCCGGGTTGTCAAGAAGATTATAATAGACTCTTTACTCGTCGTGAATGGTTTATGGGATCAAATCGTTTTGTGCTTTCTAAGTGGACGATAGATTTTCACTGCAATGCTGATTGCTCATTGGTCCCTATTTGGTTTGAACTCCCGGGTCTTCCGCTTCCTTACTTTAATCCGAAGTATGTGAGTAAGATAGGTGGATTGATAGGTAGACCATTACAAACTGATGCTGCTACCACTGATTTGAGGAGACCGTCGGTCGCTCGGGTTCTTGTTGAGGTTGATATTTTAAAACCACGGTGTACTCGTATTTGGTTGGGTGAAGATGTCCATAATGGCCAGTGGCAAGAAGTCAACGCAGAATTTTGGCCGGATTATAGTACTTTTTGCCATCGTATTGGTCATGCTGAGGTGAAATGTAGGCGGAAAAATCCACCACCGGAGAATATGCGGAAGAATTCGGGCATGAGCAATGGTCAACCGAGGAAGACTGACAGGCATAATTCTGAAACAAATCCGACTAAGCCTCAACAAGTCTATCAAGTGAAACAACATAGCACTGTAACTCCGATTAATCCGTCTGATATGCACATAAATAGTGTGACTACGGCTGCTGGACCATCTACGAGCAATACTTCTCTTCCTTTAGCCACAAGTCCGCAACCTGTTAATATTACGCATAATTCATTTAGCATCCTTGAGTCACTTACTGAAGAGGAACTATTGGAGACTTCTCACCAATCTCTTCTTAAAGAAGATCACGAACGACAAAACGAAAATCGCCCCCATTCGGCGGGCGATGGATCCTCTCGCACGTGGACCTCACCGAATTAAAGGATTTCCATGGGACGCTAGAGCTACGTTTTAAGCAGTCGGGCATTAGACCGGATCAACCAACCAGCCCGGCACCTGATATTGTGGGGACCGCACTCGCTATTTTTCTGATTGGAGCCGTGTCCCGTGGAGGATCACCGGCGTTGGCTTTAGTTCCGCCTCTCACCGATCTTCCCGGCTCTCCTATGAAGGATGGTGAGGACATTGACACGGCTGTGTTAGCAAATGAGGATCAGCTTCCTGAGGAAAACAAATCGGATGGTCCCTCTACGATCAATGCTACGGCTAAAAAACGGAGGAAAAAAGGTAAATCAACAACTTCTTCGGATTCGGCTCCATCTCAAGCTTATCAACTTCGGTCTTCCAATGTTTAGTCCTATCAACATTTTATATTGGAATGTTCGAGGTATTGGTAATGTCTCTTCTCAAACTTGTCTAAAAAATATTTGTAGACGTAATAATGTTAAGATTTTAGTGTTGATTGAACCTTTGTGTTCTGCTAATCTTTGTTCCACCATTCGGCTTAAACTGGGATTTGATTACTCTCAATCTCTGTTGCGAGGTAAAATTTGGTTTCTCTGATCAAGGTTACTTGCTCGTTGTCCACGGACTGTGATCAATTGTGTACGGCTGAGGTCACGGATCAGAATGGCGACGTGTTTTTGGTGTCTGGCATTTATGCGAAGCACTCTCGTCAAGCTCGTACTCCTCTTTGGCACGCGGTTAAAGCTCGGGCAGAGGTTAACACATGGCCATGGCTTCTAGGGGGAGATTTTAATATTGTTCGGATGCTAGAGGAAAGGAAGGGCGGAGCCTCCCCTAGGGCTAATGACATGTTGGACTTTAATGAGTGCGTTCAAGTGGCTAATCTTACCGAGGCGTGCTTTGAAGGCTCGCAATTTACTTGGCACAATCGGAATATGTGGCAACGTCTTGATAGGGTGTTCCTTAATGAGGCTTGGTTGGACCATTTTAATATGACAAAGGTTTTACACTTATCAAGGGTCCACTCGGATCACTGCCCTTTGCTCGCTACTTGTGGCTCTATTACCGCTCGTAAGTCTTCATTTCGGTTTCTTAATGTGTGGACGGATGACAGATCTTTTTATGATGTGGTTAAATCTGTGTGGGCTGAACCGGAAGTTGGTCAAGGAATGGGGCTCCTGGCAACTAAATTGAAGAAGCTTGGATATAAGCTTACTGAGTGGAATCATACTGTTTTTGGGAATATTTTGGATAACACACAGAAAGCGCTGGCGGAGGTCAATGTTAAAACGTTGAGGCATGATCAAGTCGGGTCTCTTGATACCCATACGGATCTCGATAGGGCTATTATGGATTATGAGAGATGCAACAATATTGAGACTCGATTTCTTAAGCAGAAGGCAGCAGTTAAATGGATTGAGGCGGGGGACGCCAATAGTAAGTACTTCCATGCTATTTGCAAGCAAAGGCGGAACCATAACTATATCCATCGTATTAAGGCAGAGGCTGGAAATTGGATTGACAATCAAGACGAGATACGGATTTCTTCGAAGACCTTCTTTGAAAACCTTTTCACGGCTAGTCGGACAGGGATTGGTGCTCCTTTGAAGTCGTTTATCCTCCCTCAAATCTCTGAGGATCAGAATGCGAGCCTTATTGCGACCCCTACGAGTGAGGAAATTCACAATATTATTCTTTCCATTGATCCGGATAGTGCTGCGGGTCCTGATGGCTTTACCTCTCACTTTTTCCGATTGTGTTGGGACATCATTAAGCATGACATGACTAATGCGGTTTCTGACTTTTTCCTCGGTGGCCACCTTCCACGATATTTTTCCACGTCCTCGATTATTCTTCTTCCAAAGAAGGTGGGGGCTGATTGTTGGAAAGATTTCCGTCCTATTAGCTTATGCACTGTCTTCTCCAAGATCATCACTAAGATAATCACTCAACGGTTGAATGCGTATCTCCACTATCTTTGGTGGCGGACCACCGTCGGGCTTTGTGCCAGTCGTTCCATTACGGATAATATTCTTTTAGCTCAAGAACTGTAAGGATGTGAATAAGAAGATCCGCACCACTTAACATTTTGCTTAAGCTTGACATGGAGAAAGCTTATGATCGAATGGAATGGGGTTTCATTATGCAGATTTTGAGGATGTTTGGCTTTCAAGAGCTCTTTGTGGATCTCATCTTCCGGACTTTGGCGGATAATTGGTTCTATGTCCTTCAGAATGGCATTCCGTCACCCTCCTTTCATGCGACTCGTGGTGTCAAACAAGGTGACCCTCTTTCTCCCGCTCTTTTTGTTCTTGCAAAGAGAGTATTTTGGGAGGCTTATTAATCATTTCATGAACGACAACCCGGGTATGCATTATCATTCAAAGTGCGGGGATACATTACTTGGCTTTTATGGATGATACGATTCTTTTACTCGATGCAATAAGAAAGGTCTTAAGCGTCTTAAGGAGGTTTTTCAAAGACTATGAAATTGTTTCGGGACAACGAATTAATGCGAGTAAGAGCACGTTCATTGGTCATAAGTTGGCATGCCACTCAACTCCGTTGGATCCAGGATGCTTTGGGTTTTATGAGGGAGAATATGCCTTTTCGCTATCTTGGTGCTCCTCTTTTTCGAGGACGGAATAGAATTAGCTACTATCAAGACATTATTGACAAGGTTCATCATCGGCTTTTTCATTGGGGAAGTCGGCTGCTGTCGTTTGGAGGTAAACTTATATTGCTTAGGCATGTGTTAACTTCTATTCCGGTTTTTATCCTTCAAGTTTTGGTCCCTCCTAAAGAGGTTATTCATCGGTTACATCGTCTTTTTAATAAGTTTCTTTGGGATGGAGGAACCAACGGGAGCCATATTCATTGGACATCGTGGGAAAGTGTTTGTAAGCCTACGGAGGAAGGGGGTTTAGGGATGCGAAATCTTTTTGAAGTTATGGATTCCTTTGCGGTTAAATTGTAGGTTCATCTTCGGATGAGACAGGGGATTTGGGCCCAGACAATCTATAATACCTATATTGCGAATCAGTCGCCCCTGCAAGCTTCCCTTCCTAGAAATCCGACGCAGATGGTTAAGAAAGTTTGGCAATTGCGTGATATTGCTGAATATGCTATCACGTGGAAGGTCAATGCCGGTAATATAGATTTCTGGAGAGATAAATGGGTGAACATTGATTTGGGCGATCCCCCGGACAACGAATTTAGGAAGGTGAAAGATTTCATTGTGAATGGGAGGTGGAATGTTCCTCTTTTACAAGAACATCTTCCTCTACATATTGTGGATGAGATTTTATGCATACCATTTCGACCTGACCAGGACGACGAATTGATTTGGATTTTAAATTTGGATGGGAATTTCAGTACTAAGTCGGCGTGGAATATGCTACGGGCTCAAAAACCGGTTCGTCCTCTCTTCAAGTTAATTTGGAACAATATGTTACCTCTAAAGATTTCTTTCTTCCTGCTGAGACTAGTCAATAATGTTCTTCCTACGGTTCAACATTCAACGGCGTGGTATTACTTTGGTTTCTAAGTGTTTTATGCGTGTCGACAAGGGGAAGATCTCCGTCATATTTTCATTGAGTGTCCTTTTGGCCGTCTATCCGAGTCACTTTATGAGTCAATTTGGCCTTCGTTTCACTCCTACTCTTTGGGATTGTTCCTATGTTTAATTTACGGATCAACTCTTCGCCCACATATATAATATCGCCTTCTTGTACCGGTAATTGTGTGTTGGGGCATCCGGACGGAGAGGAATAAGTGTAGACATGAAGATTTTTGTCCTTCTGCTCACATTATTACCAACATTCTCATTGAGAGAATGATCAGACAGGTAGCTTTCCGAAAGGCTGTTGATCGTAAACATATTGGGATTGATTGGGATGTTCCTTTTTTCAAGCCTTTCAAGGTGAAAACTCGCCCCAAGCGTCGCTTGATCCAATTACGGTGGATTCCTCCCCATGTCGGTCGGGTGAAGCTCAATGTAGACGGTAGTGTCAGAAATGGAGTTGCTTATGGGGGTGGAATTATTCGGGATTCGCATGGTAACTTTGTCGTTGCGTTTCATGCTTGCTTCGGCCATGGGAATGTTCTTGATGCGGAAGTGAAGGCGCTGCTCTTTGGTATTCGGTTGCGTCCACATGTTTTGCCTCTTGATATTGAGACTGACTCCACATTTGTTTCTCGTGTGATATCCGGAAATCATAGTGGAGGTTGGCCCCTCGCATCTCGATTGGTCGATTTTGGCTTGTCTTGGAAATACCACACAACATCTCTCATGTGTTTCGGGAATGTAATAGAGTGGCGGATGACTTCGCAATATGGAAAGAGAGACGATATGACGTTTAATCATCTTAACGACGCGTGCTGATCATATTCAACAGATTATTAGTGATGATTTACATGGCCCTCCTCTTATTCGACATGTTGCAGACAACTAGGGAAGCACTCTTCACTTGTGAAAGAGGGGAGACGACTTTTCCACATCGACGTTGTCATGTTTGGATGCGAATGGCTCCTCCAGCCTGGAAGCACCCCTCCTTTTCTAGTTGGGGTGCAAATCAGGTGTTTTCTATCCATCGTCTATTCACTAATTGGCACGTAGTACACTTTTTCACCGATTTTTATGCTTTTATGCTACGGGCGGTCGGGCACCTCTTCCGGGAGATGGCGGCGTGGATTTTGGAAGCACCCTATCATGATGTTAGGGTGCAATTCGTGTACATGTTCCTTTATTGGATTCTTTGCATAATGATTTATTTTTTATGGCTCTCTGATTTCTATGCTTTATCCGGCGTTTGCATTTTGAGGATTCATGCACGGCTAGCTTGGACCGGGCATTTTTATTTGAAGGGGCGATATAAGCGAGAATCTTTGGAGGTCGACGAGAAAGGGGTTCGATGCATAGGACCGGGATTGGCATTCAACTTTGGAGGCACCCCTATCATCCTGTTAGGGGTGCAATCCAGGTGTCCTTGTCCCTTTTTTGGGTTATTATCTTCTTTAGCTATTTTTGGGATTATCATATTTCTCATGTGCCAGGTGTAACCATGCGTTGGGCTGTAGTAGAAAGGACAAGGTGGAGAAGGAGTGATACCGTTTTCGTGCTTCAGGCGCTTGTTCGGAGGCTTTGGCTCATACCTTGGTCGGACACACGGGCTATTTTTTTCCTTGGAATTGCTATGCGGATTCAACTGTGTTATCTCTTGTGCTTAAGCAAGGACAAGTATCGAGTGGAGGATAATTTGGATGTGTTTGACTGTAATATTTATGGTGCCGGGATTTTGGGGGTGCATAGAGCGAGTACTCTTCCCTATGTGCTGGATTTCCTACACTGGGTTTGCCACGCATAGGGTTTAAGGAGGCCATGCTATGCACTCTATCACGTACTTGGGGCGGGCCGGGATGTGGCATTGACTTTGTAGCACTTTATTCTTTTCTATTTTAATAAAATAAAAATTTATGGTTAAAAAAAAAGGGGGTGCTCATAATGTTCAGCAGACTCCACATCTGCTGAGTGCAGTAATGAGTCTGGACAACCTTTCAACAGACTATGCCAGATTCATTAATGCTATTGATGCTGTTAAAGAGCCTAAGACCTACAATCAAGCTATCAAGCATGATGAATGGAATGAGGCAATGAACAAAGAAATTGAAGCCTTACAAAAGACTCACACATGGGAAATAGTTGATTTACCCCCAGGCAAGAAACCTATAGGGTGCAAATGGGTTTACAGAATCAAACACAATCTTGATGGATCAGTAGAGAGATACAAAGCTAGATTAGTAGCAAAAGGCTACACTTAGACATATGGGATTGATTATCAAGAAACCTTCTCTTCTATTTTCAAGATCACTACTGTCAGATCATTACTTGCAGCATCAACAGTCAATAATTGGTATCTACGTCAGATGGATGTCAATAATGCCTTTCTACATGGAGATCTACATGAAGAAGTATACATGCTGTTACCCCCAGGTTGTGCAGCAACTAAACAAAACCAAGTCTGCAAACTCACCAAATCATTATATGGTCTCAAAAAAGCCAACAAACAATAGAATTACAAGTTGACTGAATCATTGGAGGCTCAAGGATTCATTCAATCCAAACATGACCACGGTCTATTCACAAAAGGGTCAGGACAGTCATTCATTCATTGCCTTATTTGTATATATGGATGACATCATAGTTGCAAGCTCCAACGAAGAGTTAGTTCAGCAAGTTAAGGATGCTTTACACCAGCAGTTCACCATCAAAGATCTTGGAAAATTGAGACATTTCCTAGTCATTGAGGCTTTTAGATGTCCAAAAGGCATATCCATTTCACAAAGAAAATACACACTTAACCTCCTAGAAGAATATGAATTTTTGGGAGCCAAACCTGCTAAGACACCTATGGAGTCCAAGCAGACTTTACAACACGGTGATTCACCACTTTTAAAAGATAACATTGCATACAGATCCCTAGTGGGTAAATTGATTTACCTCACTTTTACCAGACATTGCCTTTGCAGTAAAACAACTAAGTCAATTTCTGGACACTCCTACTGAAAATCACATGAAGGCAGCTTATAGACTACTGAGGTACTTGAAGACCAATCTTGGACAAAGAATCTTCTTCCCAGCAGAAAATAATCTTGTACTTAAGGGTTTTACAGATAGTGATTGGGCTGGTTATCCTGAAACAAGAATATCGGTATCAGGTTATATGATGTTTCTAGGGGATGCTCCAATCTCCTGGAAGGCAAAGAAACAAACAACAATTGCTCGAAGCTCATCAGAGGCTGAGTATAAGGCCATGGCAAATGCATTTTATGAAATCCAGTGGCTTATCTATATACTACAGGATTTACAAATTCCAGTTCAGTTGCCTACTGTGTTATTATGTGACAATGCTAGTGCAATGCACATTGCTCACAATCCTATCTTTCAGGAAAGAACCAAACATATTGAAATTGACTGCCATGTTGTGAGAGACAAAGTCAAATCAGGGCTCATCAAACTTCTTCCAGTCAATACAAAATAAAAAATAGCCGACATCCTCACAATGGCCTTGGATGCACCTATTTTCACTTATCTACTAGATAAATTGGGAGTTTCCAAGATCTTCTAGAATTCAAGTAGCTGAAAGAAATGCTGAGTGCAAGCTGTTCATGTACCACTCTCAGCTTGAGGGGGTGTTACAGTATATATGCTGAAAGGAATGCTGAGTGCACAAGTCTGGCGATAGTATAAAAGCTCTTGACAATGAAAGCCTCAAAGCAACTGCTTGTCACTTTCAGTATGATGTAATCTAGAAAGCGGTTATTCTGTTATAGTTTGTTATAACCGTTTGTAACTTACTTCTGATTGATCCATGTGGTGTATGAAGTTATAAATACCCCATGATCAGCTGCATTGTAATTAACTTGTAACTTTTACTTGATCAATAATAATTCCGCATTTTATTTTGTGTTTGTAATTCTTCAAACTTCATCAGATCCCTCAGAGAACAAATGACCAATTCAAATACAATTAGGATTAAAAACACATATAGTGGTGATTGACCAACAATAAAGAAATGAAAGAAGAAAATAAAAGAAAAAAGCATACAACAATCAACCTCCTAATCAATCTAATTCTAGCTTGATATTAACCAAGTAAATATTGCTAATGAATCCCTTAATATCCAAATATATCAGTTTCTTAATTATACTCTTTTTTATTATTCAGCTACGGGTGTAATTCTTAAAACTTGTTCCTACTACCTTGCAAAATTGTAGAACCCTATGCTCAGCTATGTGTCTACCGTGAACGGGCTAGTGTTGGCCCCTAGAAAGGCTTTGGTTAAGTTTAGGAAGGGTGAATAAACTTAACACTTAAAACTTTTTCAGAGTTAAAAACAGATCAGCTGATCTATAGTCTGTTGACTATAGGGTCTGCTGAGTCTGGTGCAACGGAATAACACTTAAGCCTTTTTAGTTGTTGCAAACTTGATGATACTAAGTATTTGATACTCAACATTGTAGTGTGTGGGTTCAGTAGCTAGTTCAGTAGATTGATGTGAATATACTTGCAGTATATTAAAATGTAGAAAGCTAACGCAGTAAGTAAAGTAGACCAAGATTTATAGTGGTTCCAGGTGGTGTAATCCTGTCAGTTCACTCTTCTCCTGTGATGTTGGAGGAAATTCACTGGACTTTTGAGGTATAGTTACAAAATCCCTAGGTACATAGTCTTTCACCAATAACTATGGCATCACAATCTGAATACTAAGAAACATGTAGATTGCTGCTCCCAAGTACTCAACTGGTCCTTGAAGGGTAGACTGCCTCTTCACCAGCTCCACCACAAATCACAACAGTCCTTGACACTTCAGCAGTGCTTCACTATCTTTAGGTTCCTTTGATAAACAAAAAGGTGAATCAAGAAAGTGATTATGCTTTAACAAGCCTTTGATCAGAATGGAGTGATCAGCAGCTTAGGTTCTTCAAGTGTTTATACTGGATGATACTTGAATGCATGAACACTTGAAGAAATTATGTATGCAGCAGTTAAGTTCAGCAGAATGCAATGAATAATTCAGCAGAGTAACTTGCTCTTCATTTCTTGATAATTCGTGCATGTTTCTGGTTCCAGGGGTCCTTTATTTATATATGAAAATCCAATGTTGGAAATTGAATTTTGAATATAACCATTTTTGGATTTTTCTGAATATTCCCCTGAAATTCTCTGCTGTACATCCTGGTGTCAGTGTCAGTGTCCTTCTGACATGACAGACTGTTAAGCAATGAAAATGCTCCATTTTATTTGGCTCTGAAATCCTTGAAACGTTCCTTTAATATCCATCATTGATTGACTGATTAATCCAATTCTTGATATCCATTCTTATCCATTTAATCTTCCAGAATAATCCTTGAATCAGATTAATTTAATTTATGCATACTCAGCTGATGTCTAGAATATTAGCCTGCTGAGTATTACACTGGGTCAACTGAACTTTGGTCTGCTGTGTTCTTGAATGAACACTTCAGCTAACTGCTTCTCATTTAACCTTTATTTGTGAGGTTAGAGTACACCATTTGAATAATAACTAAGCCCCATTCATCACATGTCCTTTTTGGGAACTTAGACCTTCAATAAAAGGTATATAAGATCAGTTTAGGCCATCACAGACTTACCTAAAGTCTACTGCTATATCCTTGGCTTTTAAATCTTCATTATTGAGTTTGAAACCTCAGCCTTTAGTCTTCATTACAGAGTTTGAACCCTCAACCTTCATTCTTCAACAGGTCCCAGACACTCTACTGAATTCTAACCTAGAATGGTTTGCTGAGCTAGTCCGCTGAGCTCTTTACAATGCTTGTTTGATCAAACCTATTCAAATAACAAACCATAGTAAACCTATACATCAAATATCGACATATTTTTGCACTGCCCTATAACAGCTAGTTTGTCACTCAACATTAAAACTGAATTATGTCTAACAATTTCCCTCTTTTTAGTGATGATGCCAATACCCTTCTTACAACAAAGGAAAAAAGATAAAGACTATAGAAACAGAACACATTTCATTTATATATATCATTTGAAGTTCAAATTTGTTCAAAAATTACTACAACTACAATTCAACAGTAAAGTAAGAAGTGTAGGTCTGCTGAACTAGTCTCCTCATTGTCTTTCTCTCTGTTCTTCCTCCTGTCTTCTTCTGTTAAATTCTTGTTGCATTTCAGCCATCCAAGTGTTTTCAATCGAAGTAAAATCAATCCAGAAGTTTATGTTCTTCCAGTAGACCCAGGAATCAGCAAGGTTCAGTTTAATGTTGTTGAACACAAATCCTCCCCTGAAATAAGCCATATTGAATTCATTTAGGGACTCTTTGGGTGATAACCTCTTCAATCTTTGTTCCTCTATCAACCTCTGTGAATTTGTCCTTGCTTTGATTCTTTGTTCCAGTAGCATTGTTTCTAGAAATAATTTGAGTCCTTCTTGAAAGATTTTCCCATGATAAGGTTTATTACCAGCATTGTATTCCTTGTTGAATTCCTTCAGCAGATCATCAGTTAGTGTCACTCTACCAAGTGTAGCATTTCTTAGTTTAGAAAGTTCTGCTTCGTATTTCTTCTTTTGATAGATTCTTGCTGCATATTTTGCTTTTTTGTTGTACGTTTTCCCCCTTATTGACATTATCAATAAAACGGTTCAGCATAGCAACTATTCCTTCATGAGTGTTAACAATATTAGTCAGTTGTCCCTCCATGATCTCTGTTCTTGTATCAACAGAAGTAATCTAGCTTGAAATGTCTGAATCAGTAGATTCAACCTCTCTTCATATTTTGGATTAGTAGTGGCTTGCTGAGTTTGTGGATGTTTACTCAGATGATCTACCTTTTTGTGTAAACTGCTCAGTTGATCAGTGAAAAACTTATCCCTAAGAGTGTTAGATGTGTTTAGTTCGGACATCTCAGAGTAAAGATCATTGCATCTGATCTGTAAATAAGTTAGACTAGAAGCACTTGCTTCAGTTGTCCTTCCCTTGTTTTCCACCAAATTCACCAAGTCTTCCGACCTCTGTTCACTTGCCCTCAGTTGTGCAATATCAGCTCTGACAGCACCAATCTTAGCAGCAACAAAACTAGGCTTAAAAGGTATGTCAGTTCATGTATCATCATCATCCTCTTGCCTTGGTTGTCTTACAACTATTGTCAACTTTCTATCCTATGCAAATATTGGCCCTAGATGATTTTCCATATTTCCAACTTGTTATGTATCGAGTGCAGGTACCTGCTCTGCATTAAGTATAGGTTCTTGCTCAGCAACTGGTACAGGTTCCTGTTCAGCAACAAGACCGTGTGCACCATCCATAGGTTCATTGTGCACATAATCAACATCTGACATTACAACATTTGGATCATCATACTGACTTGCTGGTTCTGGACATGATTTACTGTGTCCAGGTGATCCAATGCTAATGCCAACAGTTCTTGTGATAATCCCCCCAGGGAATCTTGGCCTGATCTTTCCACCTAACTATGCTTCCCTCTCAACAGAAGCACTTGTCAATCCAACAACAACTTCCGACCCGTGTTCAGTAGCTGTCTGATACTCAGTCTGCTGAACCTCAAGTTCTAACCTTTGCTCAGGAGCTGTCTGTGACATAGCTTGCTGAACCACCACTTCATCAGTAACATGAATCTCTATAGGTATAGCAGTATCAGATCCAATTACCCTTTACAGAATTTCTTGTGTGATCATAGGAGTCACCAATTAGGCTTTATTGGTGTGTCTGGAATCACAACTACTGGAATCGGGAGTCCAGCAGGTGCAACCACACCTAAACTTCCAGGTTGTTCAACATCTATCTGAGGAAAAACTAACATATTTTTCCTCCAATACTCCACCTTGATCATCTATAATCTGCAAGTCATGTGCAGCTCCATTTAATGTGCTCTCTGTGTCAATTCTGTCTTGAAATCTGATTGACTATTCAAATATACCATATGTCAGTGCACTTCCCTCTGATATTGACATTTTTCAGATTTAGCATCTATACCACTAATAATAGAAACCATTAGCTCATCTTTATATTCCAATATCATGTTCCTATGAACAATCACTGATGTTGCTTGCTCAACATCTTCATCAATATCAGCAGCCTGCTGACCTTTAGTTGATTGTTTCGGGTCCTCAACAGGTTGTTCCTTTTCCTTATCAGTAGGTTATTCTGTGTTTGCTGATTTTCCTCTGGTTGATGCTGCAGTGCTTGCCTCTCTAGGAAACAAAGGAGGATCATCATCTGTGTCTGATGAGGAAGATGAATCATCATACTTAAAAGGTTTATAAGTAGGATCCTTGAATAACATACTTCATTTCCTTCTTCCTTCCTCAATAGCATCATGAAGTCTCCCCAAAAAATCTATAGGATCCCCCAAATCCAGTAGATGTTTCACTTTGAGAGTATCAAACACCCATTCCTCAAAACTTGTCATTTCCTTAGTTGCAGGTTTCTACTTCTTGTAGAAACCAAACTTCCATTGTATATACTTTTGTATTTTTCTTAATGCAGGGTCTTTCTTATTCTTTCTTGGTTTTGGAACATAAGGTATTGATGGATTTTTAGCAGCAGGGAGAGTTGTAGTTGTTTGTCCTGCTGATTTTGACAAGGTTTCTTTAGCAGTATGAAAAGTGTCTGTTGTTTGCTCTGCTGTAGGTTTTGTTGTTGCATGATTATGAGTGGCAACAACATCCATCACTGTACAATCTTTCTCCTGTGTCTGATCATCACCAAAAATAGACACATGTTCTTTCACAGCATCAGCCTTTTCAAACCCCTCTTCTTTATCTTCCCTTTGTTCTTCCAACACTCTTATATCTCTCCCAATGTCATACTTCACCTTTTTCTTGGCAATCTGCTTTCTTCTTTTTGTTGTGTTTGGGTTTCAGCCATAGCTAATTATGCCTTAGTCAAATCTTCCGGAGTGATTGGCATTATTTTTCTTGTGAATGTTCAACTGACTACTGACTTGGCAGGATCAGCGGGCTTAGGTGGGTCTACTGACCTCCTAGTCTCAGCAGCATCAGGTTGGGCGTATGATTTTCTTGACTTAGTAGCTTCAAGTCCAATCTCAATTTGGTTGTTCTTTCAGCAACAATTTCATCTTCTTGTACTGGTTAATCTAATCACTAACGTCGATATTACTAGCAAGAATACTAGGTACATCGCAGTATAGTAAATGTGAGTCAAGGTCGATCCCATAGAGACAATGCAACTCATAAGTATAAACGATTCTAACCTAATTAAGAAGCAACATAAAGGCGGTCATTGACCAACAATAACGTGAAATAAAACAAATATGGTATACCTCTCCCTCTCCTCACCAATCTACTAACTTGGATTAGTTAATCGTTATGTTTACTTCCCCACATAATTTCTTTAGATTAATCATGAGCTTTTAATGATTATTATCATATTTATCAGCTACAGGTGCAATTTCTACTCATATCTACTCCGACAATGGCAGTAGACAATCTATACGCAAGCTACCCTCCTTAATTGGTCCGTAATAGCCCATAAGCATAAAGAACTAGAACTGCCGATATTGAGCGTTACCTCATGCCGCTAACCCGCCTAGACAGCTGTCGACATTGACGAACACGTTCTTAGGGTCCATCAAGACTATGTCCTAATTAACACTTCACTTGCGGTCGTTCATGTTAATTTATGAATTACGAATACTAGATAGGCCAGAACTATTACTCGTTTTAATTAATTTTGCCGATCAACGTAGCTGTAGTGAATCCCAGTTTAGGTTTTCTAAAATATGCCTCGGTAAACCGGTATAGACCGCCGGTTTACCGGGGGAGGCTTTTCCGAATTTCTGGATCTACATTGCTCAGTATGATTAAAATAAGTAAATTATGGGGTTGTTAAACATGCAGATTAACTAAAACGCATAAATACGAACAGATCTACCATATTAAAGATGATAAAGGAACGTTCAAAGCTTTATACCTTCAACAATGGAGATCTAGCTCGATCTACTCAAGCTAAAGATGATGGAAGAAGGGAGGAAACCGAAAACAACTCTCCAAAGCTCAAGAAAACTTTATTGCATAATCATTGCAATGTAATATATTCAAAGATATTCAAGATGTATGAATCATATATATGTTCCATGTAAGCTCTCAGTATATGCGGCTTTATATAGATACAATAGCCACTTAAGACTCTCTAAAACCCTAACTGACTTAGACAATGCGGCAGAATGAATTTCGTGTTGAATAAATCACCGGTTTACCTGGCCTAACCCTCGGGTTACCGGGCCTTCTATTCTTCTTTTTCTTCAGCATGCTTCTCCTTGGACTTCAATCACTTTGCCCAATGCATTCCTTTTGGTCCATATCCATTCTCCAATGCTCCATATTCAGTACATTCTATAATAAAGCCAGGGTCAACTCTAGTCAAATCAGTATGTGAAACATAATTCATGATAAAGCCAAGGTCAACTCTAGTCAAAGAAATATACTATCGACTACATACTAAGGGAAGTGAGTTATACGTGCTTAAAATGGTGGCTCATAACAGAATATGCGCTTAATACGCCACTACTTTAGAAGTGAACACTTTCTCTTACTCGTGCAAAGTAAAACAGAGGTGAAGTCAATTAACTCGAAAAGATCAAATATATCATAATATTTCAAAATTCTGTCGAAAGGAATCAAAGTCTAAGTGGTGAATCGTGCATCAAAGAGAATCAAGACAATCACGCAATTCATGGAATATGATGCTAAAAAGCTAAGTGATGTTCCTCTACCCCCCACTTAAACAAAACATTGTCCCCAATTTGTAAGATGAGAAATAAAAGATGAAAAGGGACTTAGCTTCGATTAAGGGCAAAACCAAAGAATAAACGGATCATCAGATAAACCAGCGGGCTCATGTAAGTAGTCCATGAAGAATCAGCGCTAAATAACTCAAGAAAAACCAAGAAGAATAGTGGTGACAAGAAACTGTATAACAAAAGTGCGGCAGTAAAAGAGAAAATAAATAACTCCAAAACAAATTAAGCTGACAAAATTATTACAATAATATTATTCTGCTACATTAACTAAGTAGGAAAAGAAAAAAGAAAATAAAATAAAATAAAAATAAGAAAAAAGGAAAACAACAATAAAAGAAATAAAATCTAGTCCTAATCAGAATCACCCTCCTAGTCGACTCCATGCTCAAAACCGGGAGGTGGTGCAGAACTTGAGGCGGTGGTGGCTGAAGATGATGCTTTACGATGTGGGGCAGTCCTAGGTGGTGGGGTAGAGGAAGGAATGCCAAAGAAGTCAATAATCATATCCATCTTTCTATGTAGACTCGCAATCTCTCGCGTGTGCTCCTCAAGCAAGGCTCTCTGAGTCCTCGGTGCACCATGCACCGGAGTACGCTCCCTCTCAGCTCTAACCCGTCTCTAAACTCTCGAGACTGACTGCGAACTGAGCTGTGGCTCAGGATCTTCCCAATCATCACTGACAAGCATCTTCACCTCGGGCTCTAGAGAAAACATATCAATCATCGGCCCGTAAGGTAGCAGCTCTCGCTCAGAAGTGGCAGCAAGCTCATGAATACGGCTATGCATCAACAGACGGATGTTGATAAGGGCACCCGTCTCTAGATAGAACATTAACTCTGCCTTTGAAGTGGTGACAGAAACAGTGTGCTTCATCGTAAGAAGGCGTGCACAGACAAATCGATTGACCATCTTCCGGTCCTAAGATAAATCGTTCTCTAGGAAGATAGTGGGGGCTCCAGCAGGATTATGCTTTCAATGCACCCCCAGAATTCAGCAACCATGTCCATCCTCTCGAAATCGGCAATATTGCTCGAGGATGTGTACTCATCCGGGCCCACCGGTGGATTTCTAACCCCAAAATGCTCATTGATCCTCTCAATAGAAAAATCAACCTTAACTCCTCGGACCATAGCAAATGTGGCTCCGGGGTTATGCGAAACGTCATCATAAAATTCCCTTACCACCGCGGCGTTGAATCTTGCCGGTGCCTCAGCCATGTCAAGTAAATCTTGTGCTTGTAGGGCCTCTGGAAATATCATCCCACAGTCGTCCAAATCTACCCCTCATTCTCGAGCCACTGGTATTGCTTTCTAATGTCCTCGGAACGACTCGTAAATAGCTAGAGAATGGAACTGCGCAACCCCATCTATCAGCGGATTGGCATCTCCATAGACAGTCTGATAACCACTTGGACGTACAGCTGACCTTTGACGCTTAGGACCCATCCTGAATGACTACAGAACTTGATACAGAAGCTGTTTCGAAAAAGAGACCTCAGTAAACCGGTGGTAAGGTACGGTTTACCGGCCTGTGTTTTTCTGGATTTCTTTCTAGACCGTGCCTCTGATGGTGGAAGAAGAAGAATGGCAGCACCTCACTGTAGCAGCAGCAATACAACTCAGCAACAGGGGTTGGAAATGGTGTTTAGGGTTTGGAAAATGGTTGGAAATTGGTTTGGTTATGGTGGCTTTTTGGTGGTGATATGGTGGTGATGTTGGCCGGATTTGAGAAAGGGAGAAGAAATGGAAGAAGTTTGGTGAACGGAAGAGATGAAAATGATAAGAATAATGATATTGGTGATGGATGGGTGGTTTAAATAGGAAGAATGGAATGAATGTGGATGGTTTAGTGGGATAATGGGTAGAGAAGTTATTAGGGTGAGGGATTTGAGGAGGTGATTGATGGGATTGAGGTGGAGTAATGGTGGAGTGTGGAAAAGGATGAAAATTTTGAAAAGAGGGGAAAATGGTTCGGTTTCTGCTGACTGGTCCGTATCTGGTGCAACATGTGTCCTCCACGTGTCTCTAAAAATTCAGCTCTATGAACTGACGTTCAGAAATCTGAAAACCAAGCCTCGGTAACCCAGAGGTTTCCATCGAGATACCGGGGGTATCTTTTCCCCAGATTTTTGATCTACCTTTGCTGCACTTCTTACTCAACCTTTCTGCTCAATTCTGACCTCAAATTGACTACCCTTTTATTCTGCAATTGTTATTTCTGACTCAAAACCTAACCTACTTCACTAGAATCCGCAACGAGGTAAAAAAACCTTTCCACAACCATTCGGTTTCAAGCCTAAGTTTGTGGTAGGATGAAAAAAAGCTCATCCCTTCATCTGGCTACTTTTATTCAATCCTAAACTACCTAAGGGTTTGAAGAGATAGTTCTGATTTTATAGTCGCTATCGACTTTCTTCAGATCTCTAATCTATCAAGGGTTGGAGCTTTAACTCGCCAAACTTTCGTTCCAGAGGTTTGCACTTTTAAAGAACCTTTTTGAGCTCTCTTCCTAGCATTCCTCTCTCTCTTAGCTTGTGTGTTAGGTCGGCCTCTGCCTCGAGATTTAGACTTTAAACCCAAGGACTCCACGCTTTCCATTTTTAGCTCGACTTGTTCACTACGCAACACGGAATGACTGGCTTCCGTGAGCATCTTGTCGTGGTCCTTATCTTCTCTCTCTCTCTCAGCATTAATCTCATAAACTCTTGCTCAACGGTTTCTATGACAACCTCTCTATGCTTATGCCATTCAATCTCCAAAATCTCTACCTTCCCTGAAGCATACGTCATCTTACAACTCTCCGGTCGGTTTTCTAGGGGTTCTAGGATCTTAAAAGATACAGGGTCATTATTCATCCTTAGAGTAATCTCCCCCTTATCAAAATCCATAACCGCCCTGCTCGTCGCTAAGAATTGTCATCCTAAGAGAATTGGGGCACTAGGATCTTCAGGTACATCTATGACCGTAAAGTTGATAGGATACGTGAACCCTCCTGCCTTAATTGTGCATTTCTTAAGCAAACCAACAGGCATATCTCTGGTTCTGTCTATGAAGGTCATGAATCTGGTTTGATTCTTCAGGACCGGAAGTTTTATCTTTTGACAGAGGGAAAAAGGAAGAATATTGCAACTCGAGCCAGAGTTGCAGAGACCTAATCCTACGGATATTCCATTAACAGAGATCGGGAGTCTGAATGTGCCAGGGTCTTCTAATTTCACTACGGTGTCTGAGTCTGGGTAATCCTCAGGCTCAGAAAACATCGTGTCAGGATCCGCTTCAGGATCGTCAGAGTCGTAATCCGAAGATGATATATCAATTAATTCTCAAGGAAACTCACCCGGACGATATGTGCTATACTCCTTAAGGTCATCTTCAGGCTCTTGCTTGATCACTTTCTCCTATTTTTCCAAACGTTTCTTTATAGTCTTATAATGCTCCCGTGCTTCTGTTCCGGGATACATGGAAATTGGCGTGATGTTGAAGATTGTACTAGACATATTGTTCAACTTGTGTGTGCTTTTTCAACTCTGAATCGATCATATTTCTGAAGTGTTCTGATCAATCTGCAAAAAGACAAAATAAAACAAAGAAAAGGTTAGCAACTTCCACTTCAGCTGGGGGTGATCCCAACTGTTGCTGACCTACTAACTAAAATCAACAGTGAATAACACAGAATAACAGGAACTATTTAGAAATCGATTTTTCAGGCCTCGGTAACTCGGAGGTTACCTTCGGGATACCGGACCTGAATTTTCTAATTCTGGCAGTTTAACATGTGCAGGATTGATACTGAACGACTCAAGACTAAAAATAAAATAAAATAAAATAAAATAAAAACGACTTATTAATTAGAATTAAAACTTTTATATTTATAAATTAGCCATTGTCCTCGGCAGCGGCGCCAAAAATCTTGATCACGTGTAAGTCACTAATGTCGATATTACTTGCAAGAATACTAGGTACGTCGCAGTATAGTAAATGCGAGTCCAGGTCGATCCCATAGAGACAATGCAACGCATAAGTATAAACGATTCTAACACAATTAAGAAGCAACATAAAGGCGGTCATTGACCAACCATAACGTGAAATAAAACAAATATGGTATACCTCTACCTCTCCTCACTGATCTACTAACTTGGATTAGTTAATCATTATATTTACTTCCCCACATAATTTCCATAGATTAATCATGAACTTTTAATGATTATTATCGTATTTATCAGCTACGGGTGCAATTCCTACTCCTATCTACTCCGACAATGGCAGTAGACAATCTATATGCAAGCTACCCTCCTTAATTGGTCCGTAATAGCCAATACGCATAAAGAACTAGAACTGCCGATATTGAGCGTTACCTCAAGCCGCTAACCCGCCTAGACAGCTGTCGACATTGACCAACACGTTCCTAGGGTCCATCAAGACTTTGTCCTAATTAACACTTCACTTGCGGTCCTTCATGTTAATTTACGAATTACGAATACTAGATTGGCCAGACCTATTACTCGTTTTAATTATGACTGCCGATCAACGTAGCTATAGTGAATCCCAGTTTAGGTTTTCTAAAATATGCCTCGGTAAACCGGTAAAGACCGCCGGTTTAATGGGGGCGGCGTTTCCTGATTTCTAGATCTACATTGCTCAGTACGATTAAAATAAGTAAATTATAGGGTTGTTAAACATGCAGATTAACTAAAACACATAAATACGAACAGATCTACCATATTGAAGACGATAAAGGAACGTTCAAAGCTTCATACCTTCAACAATGGAGATCTAGCTCGATCTACTCAAGCTAGAGATGATGGAAGAAGGGAGGAAACCAAAACAACTCTCCAAAGCTCAAGAAAACTTTATTGCATAATAATTGTAATGTAATATATTCAAAGATATTCAAGATGTATGAATCATATATATGTTCCATGTAAGCTCTCAATATATGCGGTTTTATATGGATACAATAGCCGACTTAAGAATCTTTAAAACCCTAACCGACTTAGACAATGCGGCAGAATGAATTTCGTGTTGAAAATGTCACCGGTTTACTGGGCCTAACCCTCAGGTTACCGGGCCTTCTATTCTTCTTTTTCTTCAGCAGGCTTCTCCTTGGACTTCAATCACTCAGCCCAATGCATTCCTTTTGGTCCATATCCATTCTCCAATGCTCCATATTCGGTACATCCCATAAAACACACAAAACGAGAGAAAACAGTACCAAAACATTGGGAAAATAGTATAGATGTAGAATTACGATCCTGGAAACACTCAGATAGTATTTAACACATATTCTAAGCAACAACGAGCCTATCTATCCTCTCTTGAGCAGAATTTGGGGTGAATATAGGTATAATTATCGGCACCATTTAGAGTGTCATCAACTACACCATTAGGGCTAGTGGTTTCTAATTGACGTGATCAGTCAAGTGATAATAAAATACTCGATCAACGTTACTAACAAGAGGACTAGGTCCATCGTAGTATAGCTATAGCGAATCAAGGTCGATCCCACAGAGAACCAATTGTGAATCATTTTATATATAAACAACTAATTAATCATGCCAAGAACACAGAAGCGGTCTCTGACCAACAAATGACAAGAAAAGATAAAGGACACGACTCGACACAACACCTAGACGTACAAGTAATTAACCTCCCCAATTATTAAGTTATCGTTTGGAATTAGTGAGCTATATAATTAAACAATACTTCACAACTATTAACCCGATTCGTATTTCTCTTATATTGGCTACGGGAGTCATCCCTAAACTAGATCTAGCTCCGGGTAGGCCATCTAGATCAATGTGCTACATTACGTGACTTCGCTTCGTAGGCCTCCATCTCATATAACTCGCACGCTTACAAAACTAGGGATGCCAATATTAACCATATTCCTCACCTAGGCAACATTCTTGTGGTTAGGCGTACTTTCTAGGCGATCGCATCAGTCTCCGTCCCATTAAAACTAACTTTTTAGGTATCATGTTAATCTACGATGCACGTATAACTAGGTGCTAGCATTCCCAAATATAACACAGATCTAGATCTCGCTGAAAGTCCCGGAAGATCAATTAATGAGCTGACCTAGGAGTACTATATTGGTATTTCCTAATAATACGCTAATTAAAACAGATGAGTGTTTTCGGTCAAATTGTATGAATTATAACGATATATTTTATATAAAATTCCCCCATATTCGTATTATTTTCATAGGAATCGAGCCTTATATTTAAATATTGTGTAAATGATATTTTTAAATGGTAATTCTCAAAATGTAATGAATTTTGTGCTTAATTGATGATTTATTGTTAATTTGGAATTATATTACATTTTGGATTTATTCATTGATTAATTATGAGCTTACAAGTGTTAAAGATTGGAATGGACAAGTGTCATGGATAAGATCTTGGAGGACAAGCCTTGAATAATTTAGAATATCCAAGAAGATAAGGTTTGTTGCAAAGGATAAGGATGGGTTGTTAAGAGATAAGGACAAGATCAAATCCGTTCAGCCCGAAGCGAGGTGGAATCAAGCGTTTCAAGCCCGTAATCGGCGTTACAAGATAGAATCGGGCGTTCGGGGGCTGAAAAGCGATCTTGAGCTCGAAGACAGCTGAATCATGCGTTCCACAGCCTGTAATCAAGCGTTCTACATGCCTGAACTGGAGTTCAAACTCTGAAACTGGCGTTCAAGATCTCTGCCACTGTTTTTTCTATAAATACAGCAGCTCCCAATTCATTCAGAGAACATTATTATTGATCAGATTTTCTTCCACACTAAAATACAACAGAGCGACCGCTCCTCCTTGGTTTAGGCGATCACCCAAGCCTTGTGCTTGGGTGATCCGGGTTAGATTAGATGCTTTCTTTTCTTTGTTGATTCATGGATTCATCCATTGTACAAAACCTTGTGAGTTCATCTTCTTAATTTATTCAGCTTTATCTTTTGATTTATTCAGTCTTTGTTTCATCTTCATGATTTTCAGTTTGATTTGTATCTTTTCTATGAGCTTATGATGCTATTGTGTGACTAGATCGATAGATTTGGTTGCTAATCGTTGTCTAACATGATGATAATCGTTGTTAGGCTAGATCACCATAAAAGATGGGATTTTAATCCTTAATGATGACAAATTAATGGGTTAATCATCTAGGTTGTTAGATTCTAATCTACACCTTGTTTTGTATGGGAATTGATCTTAACTTTCAAGAGAGTAGGGATCAATGAATGAATTCACTAAGAAATTGGGGATTCATAGCTTGAGAATACGGGATTCACTAAGGAATTAGGGATTTCGTATCTCGTGAAAAGGTGAAACCACATTTTGAATTGACATCATGAGTTGAACTTAGATTGAAATCACTTGGTTTGTATTTTGGTTGATTTCATGTTTCCTTAGTTTAAGTTGTTTTCCTTATCCTTAGATTAGGACTGTTTTTACTTTTCCTTTGTGTTTTTGTATAGTCTTTCTTTTATATGTGTTTTAGTAGTAACAATTGGAAAGATTAACAAAATTAGATTCAACAGCCCAATTCCCTGTGGATCGACCCCTTACTTATCTCGCTATACTATCAACTACCCGGTGTTTGGCCGGTTAGGAGTTAGTTTTGCATCTAAGTATGGGTTTATAAATTTTCTTTTGTTTAAATGATGCAAAATCCCTTTCAAACAAAAGTGGCGCCGTTGCCGGGGAGTTGGTGTTTTTGTTGAATCTTGTTGAGTTAATTCTTCCTGCTTTTGTTACGTTTCTTCGCTTTTCAATAAAAGTAGCATTTAATAAATTGAGAGTTTTTATCTTTGCCGTGTTTCGATGACCGTTAGGTTAAGAATGTGCAAAGAGTTTTTTTACTCAATTTATGAAACGTGAATTATGTGTTTACTAATCTAATCCTATGTGCTAATTTGATGAGGCTGCTGTGATGTATGATATGTTTGGATTGATGATCTGCTGTGTTTTCCTGCATTCTGCACTTCTGCTGTGTTTTTCAATGTTTGGACGGGCGTCCAAGTAAGTGAACGCCCGTCCAGTCCTTTAGATGCAGGAGAACGCCCGTTCTGTCCATGGACCGCCCGTTTGAACTTTGAACGCACGTTCCAACTGTTCAGGTTTGAAAAAAGTCCTGATTTTTGATTTTATCTCTTATACTTGATTCATTATGCAAGTTATAGTATTTGCCGGTTTTAAGTAAGCTATAATCGGTCTTATTGTTATTTAGTAGCTAATGTCGGTTTCCGTATGCTACATACCGCTTTTGATGAATCTTGTGAGCTTTGAGACCTATGTGCTTTCTTGTTTTTAGCTGTAACTCATATGGGTAGCTACATCGGTTTTCGTGTGTGCTACATGCACACCATATGAGTTATATCTATTCAGTATAGCTAACTGTTGGTTTTCCATAATGCTATCACCTTTGATGAGTCTTAAGGCGCGTCTACACTGCATTGTAATGAACAGCACTGTCGTTTATCGTAACCTGTCATTATTTGGTAGACGTTTATTTTATACATGTCATGTTGCAAATGAATGGGCTAGTTTTCTTTCTTTTATTTTCTTTTATCTTTGCATATCATATAGATGCATATCATTTAGCTGCATATCATCTAGTTGCATTGTTTTTCTTTTATTTTTCTTGAGTGTAGTTAACTGTCGGTTTCCGTAACACTACCTCGTTTTTTTTTATTTTAGAATTGCATATCATGTAGACTAGATGCTTCCATATAGGGAATTGCACACTAATTCCCTATAAATACAGCAGCTCCCAATTCATTCACGGAGACATTATTGATCAGATTTTCTTCCACACACCAAAAACACAGAGGCGGCCGCTCCTTCTTGGTTTCAAGGCGATCACCCAAGCCTTGTGCTTGGGTGATCCGGTTAGATTAGGTTTTACTTCTTTTGTTTTCCTTTTCTTGTTCGATCACCATGATGATCTCTCGAAGCTTTGAACTTGGAGCGATCATGTAATACTTTTCAAAGAAGCTTTCTTTTCTTGTCCATGGATGATCTTGTGAGTCTAATTTTAAAGTTGTTTTCTTTCCTTTGATTATGTGTTATGCAATCGATAACGAAAAAAAACTTGTTCGGTATTTTCTGCAATCAATAAAACAGACAAGTTTTAATATTTATAAATACCGGAACACCCCAAGTGCAAGGCTCGTTGTAGTGGGTATTACCGGGTCGTCCAAGGGACTCGTGTGAAATTGGATAAAGTATAGCTAACAGATTGGTAATTGTCACGAGATTAAATAAAAACTAAGTTAAACTAAAAAAAACAAACACAGAAAGAACCAAACGCACGTTTGAAAATCCAAACGGGCGTTCAAGATGAACAGACAACAAACAGCAGGCATAAAAGCATGGAATAACAGGGGAATAAACTCTAAAAGGGCAATTTAAGATTGCACAGATCGATTTCAATGATTGAAATGCAAGGAGATGAGTTCTAAAACAGATTATAAACGAGACGGCAAGGCAATGGGATCCACATACGCAACAATCATTCACCAAATCAAGTTATGAGTTCAAATCTATGTTCATGGCATGATCTTCATCCTAATTCGATTAAATTTCATTAACCTGAATCAAAAGGTTCTCATTTCCTCTATCAAGCAAACAAGATGAACATTCAACACAAGATCAAAGATTTGTATCCAAATCTAACACCCAATCAATAATAAAAGATCTCTCAAATTACTATTGAAGGCATCCATGGAAAAGGGCTAACTTTGATTCATATTCTCATACAAAATCAAATACAAAGTAGTTTCTAATGATGATTACATCAATCAAAAACATTTAACATATAAATCAAAATCCAAAAGATGAATAAACATAAGTCTAAAAACTCATAAAAGATAGAAGCGAGAAAGTCCCTGATTTGGTGATGTTGTGTAGCTTCAATCCGTTGTCCCACCGTAAGAAATCTAGTCTTGAATCATAGCTTGAATCCAAGGAGATTTGATGATGAAAGATTGCATCTTCTCCTTGGTGTTTTTTTTTTTTTTTTTTGAAAAAGAGTTTTTTCTCTCTGAAAATCTGATTGGAAAGTGATTGAATGATCCCCTTGGGGTTGAAAGCTGCTGTATTTATAGAAAATCAGAGGCGGTTTGCTCCAGGACAGTTCTGAACGCCAGTTCCACTTTCTGAACGCCAGTTCAGAATTTAGAACGCTGGTTTAGACTTTTTCCAAACTCTCTGAATCAGATTTTTCTCCCGGACGCCGATTTGAATCTGCAGCCCGTTTGAGTACTTGAGGCGCTTGATTTAAGCTGAATCCGAATTTTTGATCAATTTATTTGATCTAATCTCCAACAACCCATCCTTATCCTTTTGCAACAAACCTTATCTCTTGGATATTCTAGTTTATTCATGAATTGCTCTCCAAGATCTTATCCTTGACACTTGTCCACTCCAATCTTTAACACTTATAAGCTCCTAATTAATCATCAAATGATACCAAAGTGTAATATAATTCTAAATAACATTAAATTATCAATTAAATCACATAATTAGCTCAGGTTACACTTTTAATAATTTTAACCCCAACATTTAGATTCAAGCCTTAAACATGTAATTTTCTATAAAAATTACTAAAATACGAAAGATATTGTTCCGGAATAATGCGATAAAAATCATAAATTTCACCGAGAACAACTCCCCCACACTTAAACTTTTGTTCGTCCCGAACAAAACAATCAAAACTGGGCTTACTTTACATACAACCGCATAGAGTTCCAACTCACGTAACTAGAGATACGACAACTTTAGCAAGTAATACCAAATATCGAGATAGTATTGGTGTGTGTGTGGTAAGCCTTTTTCGATTTCCACAATCCTCTCAACAGTATCCTTCCAAACAACTCTAATAACTATCCCGGTGTGGCGATTTGATTTCCACCCAAAGCATTCCGTGCACTTATTAGGATACTCCACTAAACCATATCTCTTAGTTTATACTAGGATAAGGTATAATGATAACTAAGTCTTGACTTTAATTAGCAACAATATTTTTCAAAATTTTTTTCGATTTGTTTCAATTTTTAACACACATCAGAATGAGCTATTGCCCGTCATAGCAGAATAGGACATTTCGAGATAATCCCCTACCTACTCAAATCATAGGGCATCTTTTTCCGACTGTCGTGAGCTTTTGGTCATCATAGTGGTATAGGACATTTCGAGATAATGCCCTATCTCACTCCAATCATCGACCAGCTTCCGACACACCCATTTTCATTATTAACATTACTTATCTGAGATTTACAGGTCAAGGGGTTAAATCTTTGAATGCAATTTAAATCCCCGAGCATAACACCTCAAGTAATGATTTATTCAGTTTAATAAATTCAAGACTATAGTTACGCTTTACTTATCTCATTCAAACTTCAAGATATTCACAGTGCAAGATCACAACTTCGGTGTCATATCACTACTACTATTGAGAACAAGTCTCCCTAAGGTGAATCACTAGAAAAGTGGAAGGATACATGTCAAAATTCTTGTTTCATCTCAAAGGCTTTGTGAACAAAATATACTATCTCAAGTCAGTAAAAACATGCTAAAATCATCTCACCGAGTCACATACTATCATTGTTAGGAAACTACAACTAGCAAGCCATTAGTTTCAATCATATGCTCAAAATCACAATCATCTAAGTGTGAAAAAATTTTAAAATTTCTCAATTTTACCAAGAACCACACATTTACTCAAATTCCCGCATCATATAGCATGCCTTAGCACCCCCCCACACTTAAATCACATTATGTCCTCAGAATGTGCAATTACAGGAACATAAAACTTAGCTGGTTGTCGAGCCAAGAGATAGCAGAAGTCAGGCACATGCATAGAAGAACCACTGCAACTCGTATAAGGGACAGACAGCACAAGACATATCTGCACACTTGACATAGCACACAAAATCTCGGGGGTACAAGGGGATATGAGTAAACATGCCTGCAAGGCAGTCAGTAATCACAAGAAGACACGGGGGAAACAACACTCACGTCACCCAGGGTAATATTTCTAATAAAACAAAAGTACCTAAAAAGATATCTAGGATGCCTCCTAGTAGCGCTCGTTTAATGTCATTAGCTTGACAGAGTAATCCAAGTTAACCTGGATCAGGCCACTTGGGTATGGGGCTAACCACTTCGTGATGTAATCGAGTTCTCGGGGCGGAAATGGTTTTCGCCACAACAACAAGTCAAGTGCGCGACAAGATCATGAAATTTTTCTCTCCAGACGACACTGACTCTTTTCTTCTTGTTCTTGTTTCTTATATTCGGCTGAGGTATGCTAACAGGCCCAGGAGTATTGACAGAAGGATCTTCAAGGAAAGGGGTAATAATGTCATCATCCACTCCAAAGAAGTCGGATGGAATCTCTTCACAAATAAACGACTCAACCGTTTCATTTCTCTTTTGAAAGTATAGTACTTCAGGCTTTTCCTTTGGTTGCCCAAAGTACTTCTTAATCCTGTGACCATTGACTTTGAACGGTTGATCGCCGTACCCTTTCAACGTAATGGCTCCACCAGGATGAACATCAAGAATCTCAAAGGGGCCGGACCATCTGGATTTAAGCTTACCAGCAAAAAGATGGAGCCTGGTGTTATATAGCAAAGCCATGTCTCCCACTTTGAATTCCCGATCTTTAATCTTAGCATCGTGGAGTGCCTTCGTTCTTTCCTTACTGATTCTTGAATTCTCGTAGGCACGGAGTCTGAACTCATCGAGCTCGTTCAATTGCAATAATCTCTTTTCCCCACAAAGCTGGCTATCGAAATTCAAGAATTTAATAGCCCAGTAAGCTCTGTGCTCAAGCTCGACTGGTAAATGACAAGCTTTGCCATAAACCATTTGGAAGGGTGACGTACCCATAGGGGTCTTAAACGCAGTGCGATAAGCCCAAAGTGCGTCATCCAACTTCAGACTCCAGTTGGATCTATTAGAATTCACGCTTTCTCAAAATCCGCTTAAGGCTTTGGTTGCTCACTTTGACTTGACCACCGGTGGGGGGTGGTATGGTGTACCGATTCGATGTTTGACACCATACTTCTCAAGAACTTTATCCAGGTGGTGCATTGCAAAAGTGCGAACCTTCATCACCGATCGAGCTCTAGGGCAGTAAACCTGGTAAAGATATTCTTTGCAAGAATTTCTTCACAACTTTATGATCATTGGTTGGGGTGGCGATGGCCTCTACCCACTTGGAAACGTAGTCTACAGGACTAGAATATATTTATTAGAGCATGATGATGGGAAAGGTCCCATGAAATCAATGCCCCGAACGTCAAAGACTTCGCATTCCTGAATGGGCTTTAGCGGCATCTCCATCCTATTACTCAACCTACCAACTCTTTGACATCTATCACAACCTTTGCAAAAGGCTTCAGCATCCTTGAAAAGAGTCGGCCAGTAGAATCCAGCTTGAAGGATTTTTGCAACAGTCTTGGGTGCTCCGTAGTGTCCACCAGTGGGACCACTATGACATTGTTCAAGAATATCCAGCTGTTCATGTTCCGGAACGCACCGCCGAAGCAACCCGTCCTTGCAGACTTTAAAAAGATAGGGATCCTCCCACACGAGATATTTCAAGTCGCTAAAGAACTTCTTCTTCTCCTGATATGTCATTTCCTCTAAATGTCCACAACTTAAGTAGTTGACGAAATCAGCATACCACGGCCTTTCAGTATCAAGCCTCATTAATTGCTCGGTCGGAAAATCAATGCCTATGTCTTTGGAAATTTCTCCACCCTCATTCACCAAGCGAGAGAGATGATCGGCTACCACATTATCACTACCCTTCTTATCTTTGATCTCAAGGTCAAACTCTTGCAGAATCAGAATCCACCGGAGTAACCTTGGTTTAGCATCGGCTTTATTCATAAGGTAGCGTAAAGGCCGCATGGTCACCCAAACCACAACTTGAGACCCTGAAGATAGCTTCGAATTTATCGATAGCAAAAACGACTGCCAAGAATTCCTTCTCGGTAGTTGCATAATTGCATTGAGCTGGGTTCAGGGTGCGGCTCACGTAGTAAATGGGCCTGAACTTCTTATCAATCCTTTGTCCTAAAACTGCTCCTACCGCATAGTTAGAAGCATCACACATTAATTCAAAGGGTTGAGTCCAGTCAGGTGCGATTAAGATAGGGGCACTGATAAGTTTATCCTTCAAGCAACTGAAAGCTTCCTTGCATTTCTGATCAAACAAGAACTCAACATCGTCCTTTAGAAGATTGGATAAGGGCTTGGCTATTGTGGAAAAGTCCTTAATAAATCGCCTGTAGAAGCCAACATGACCAAGAAAACCGCGTACCTCCTTGGCAGCTTTTGGAGTACGACATTTTTCAATGGCTTCTACCTTAGCCTTATCAACTTGAATACGATGCGGACACCTTGTGTCCTAGGGCGATTCCTTCTTCAACTAGAAAATGGCACTTTTCCGGTTAAGCACTAAGTTCTTTTCAACGCACCGTTGAAGTACCATATCTAGATTTCTCAAGATCTCATCAAAGTCACGTCGCCATAGATCGAGAAGTCATCCATGAAGACTTCCATACAACTCTCCACGAGTCCATCAAAATGGCAAGCATACACCTTTGAAAAGTCGCAGGTGCATTGCATAAGCCGAAAGGCATTCTGCGGAACGCAAAAGTACCAGATGGACATGTAAAAGTTGTCTTCTCTTGGTCATTAGGATCGATGGCTATCTGGAAGTAACCAGAATATCCATCAAGGAAACAATAATATTTATGACCACTCAGTCTCTCAAGAAGTTGGTCAATGAAGGGTAAAGGGAAATGGTCTTTAGCAGTGACTTCGTTTAATCTCCGATAGTCAATGCAAACTCTGTAGCCAGTTACCAGACGTAAAGCTACTTCTTCTCCTTTATCGTTCTTCTCCACCGTTATACCTCCCTTCTTTGGCACAACTTGAGTAGGGCTAACCCACTCACTATCGGCGATGGCATAGATAATGCCCATGTCCAGCCATTTGATGATCTCTTTCTTGACAACCTCCTGCATATGCGGATTCAGCCTTCGCTGAGGTTGTCTAACTTTCTTAGCTCCATCCTCCGTTCGGATTTTATGCATGCAAACATCAGGGCTGATTCCTCGGATATCGCCCACTTGCCACCCGAACGCGAGGATGTTTTTCTCAAGCACTTTTATTAATTCTGCTTCTTGCTCAGGCTCAAGTTTAGATGAGATGATTAGGGGCAGTTTATCATCCTTAAGAAAGATGTACTTAAGGTGTTTAGGCAGAGGCTTAAGCTCTAAGTCAACAGGTGGTTGCTCAATACTAGATTTCAACGGTCCACCATTTTCCTTATGAGCTTGAAGGGGTTGACTAAAGAAAACCTCATCTTCCCGAGGTATAACCCCAGAAAGGTACTGGATAACATCATCCATGGGGATTCTTCTTTCAACACCTGCTTTCTCTTTCTCATGTTTAAGCATCTTCCTTAACTCTTCGTCTCCTAGCTCTTCTGCTAGCTGCTCCCAGTCATCGACTTCCCAATGGGTGGCTTCTCTCCAGAAGTCAACTTCGTCCCAACTACCCATTAGGACTTCTTCTTCTTCAGGGATAAAATCTGCCTGATGCAACTCTTTTAAACCATCCTCGTCCATCATAGGGGGGTTCCAAGTCCTTGGTTCAATGACAGGTTCAGGCTGAGCAAGTTGAGCGGATACAACTCTACGGTGACTACGTCCCGCAATGAACCGATAATGGCCCGCATCATCTATCTCGGTATGGTTTATAGCATCCAAGGCACCTATCTCCATAATCTCATCTCGCCAAAAGTAGGCATCGCCATCGAACAACGCTCGATGAATGAAACTTCTTCCACATGGGGTCCTCAACACCCTTTCCTTTTGTAAAGGTGATGGAAGTATCATTGAATCTCAGCAAGAATTCGACCTTTGGAAAAATCAAGAAGGGCGGCAGAGGTATCTAGAAAGGTTCGTCCTAGAATTAAGGGCGCATTCTTGTCAGATGGGTAATCCAAGATGACCCAGTCAGTCGGAAAAACTAAGTGCTCGGTATACACAAGGACGTTGTTAATACAACCAACTGCTCTTCGACTGGATTTGTCAACCAATTGAAGAGTAATAGGGCGCTCCCTTATTCTTTTATCTAAGCCAAGCTCAATACAAACGTTCAATGGCATCACGTTCACAGAAGCCCCTGAGTCACATAGAACATTGTGGAATGTTCGTCCTTCAATCTGACACGAGATTGAAAGTCGTCCAGGATCACCTCGCTTAGTAGCAACTCTCGGTGCAGCCATTGAGCATTCTTCTTGTAGCACTTCCTCTGCCATTCCTTTGAGCTTTTTCTTGCTCCCGCAGGCTTCTTTGAAATACTTAGAGCATTTGGGCATCTCACTCAATACCTCAGCCAGAGGCATAGTCACTTTCGTGTCTCTAAGTATCTTTCTTATCCCATCATACAGTTTGTCAGAACTAAGGATGTTTCCTTTTTTCTTTGGTGGATAAGGAAGATTGGTAGAAGTGCCTTTGTGCAAGGCTTGATTCTTGATAGCTTCATCCTCCTTGTCCTTCCATCTGACAAACTTTTCTTTTTTCTTTGTCAGGGGTTCAGCCACCTGACTCTTATCCACATCTTTTTCAGTACCATTTCCGTCCTCCGAAGAAACGTCTTCATCCTCCTCACTATCACTCTTTTCGGAGTTAGAATCCCGATTACCCCCTCCTGAACTTATGGAGTCAGGAGGGGCTACTCGTTTCCCTGGTTCTGTCTGGATACGGCTTGCTTACCACTCCGCAAAGTCACTTCATTCAACTCCTCCTCCTGGTGGTCTCCATACTTCCACTGAGGTGTGATGTCAGTGCAAGCATTGACGTCAGTTTTAGGGTTCCTCTCGGTATATGATGGAAGTTTACCTTGAGGTCTACCTGCTTGTTGATCAGCCATCTGACCAATCTGTCTCTCCATAGTCTTTTGGCTAGTGGCTGGGGTTTTACCATGTCCACTAACTCATCAAATTTCTTCGAGAGACATATGGTCTGTTGATTTTATGCGTTTGAGCCCAGCTACCTTGAGGTTTTGGAAGTTAGAGTTGAAGTTTTGAGTAGGATTATTGCGCGGATATCCGAGAAAAGTTGCGGTTTTGGTTGAAGTTAGAGCACCGCACTTCGATTAAAGTTTCTATAGGGTTGATTCTCGATTGTCCATTAGATGCACTTCTTCCATCATTCCATCACCGGCTTGCACTCCACGTAAATTCATATCCGCTTGTCCTCCTTGTCGCTTTATCTATAGGTTGGCTAATTGTTGATTTAAGCGTCTCCACTTGAGCAATTAGCATCCGCTTCCGAATTGCTTGCAATGGGTCTCTTATCCTCATGAACATTGGTCTTTCGTGTAGTTGACCATATGTTGTTTCTCGCTATCGCCTCGGCTACCCGATAAGCAACATCATCACCTCCTCCAAGGAAAGATCCATGAGCGATGAGAATCGAGGTAGTCTCATTAGGTTGAGAGACACCTTGATAGAAAAGTTCTAAGAGCTCATGTCTATTGTAACCATGATTAGGGCATTTCCTCATCATCAGATTTAATCTTTCCCAGGCTTTCCCTACACTTTCGTCCTTCTGTTGCTCAAAAGTAGCTATATCACGTTTAAGGTCCATGATTTTTCCAGGGGAAACGAATTTTAGAGCAAAGGCTCTCTTGACATCAGCCCAGGTGTGAAGAGAATGATGGGGCAGAGACTTAAACCAGCGATTTGCTTCGCCTTTTAGAGCAAAGGGAAACAATTTCAGCTTAATAATCTCAGAATTCACACCGGGGTAATGGCCTGCTTCACAGATTTGAACGAATGTAGACAAGAAGTCATGGGGATCTTCTTGAGCAGTGCCATGGAATGAACTGTTTTGCACAAGTCCAACAACTCCATTCTTTAAATCAAAGTTCACTCCTCCCATTTCTGGAGGTCGGATTGGTCTATGCCCCTCCAAAAAGTCTTGGTCAAGATATGGAGCATAGGGATCTCCAGGATTCTGTTGGTTGTGAAGCTGGTGAAATTGTTGGTTCATCCCAGCTTGCTGATTTTGAAGTGCCTGGATTTGCTGAAGAAGCATATTCAGTTGAGCTTGAGGATCCGGATTTGGAATTTGGGCTGGAGGATTTTGATTTGGATTCTGAACTTGGTCAGCCATGATGTTTGGATTGGGAAACAGCCTTCTTCTTAGGATGGATTGTTCAGGTTCGGGGTCAAAGAGGAGAGGTCCCTTCTTGCTTCTGGTTTGCATAAACCAGGGGAACAAACAGAAAAGATTCAGATTCAGCTAACAGATTCAGGATGGAAGATTCAGCTTGGACGGGCGTTTGAAATGCTAGACGCCCATTCAGAAGCTGAGACACGAGACAGAATCAGAGAAAACAGCAGGGAAAAGGAAAACGATACTAAAATTAAAATCTAAAAACTAAAAAGGAAAATTTTCATCAGCAAGAAAAAACAAACATACGTCCTAATTTGCTAAGGCAACTTAAAACTAAGGTAACCTAAAGCCAATGCAAAAATCTATCCTAGAAAGCAAAAACTAAAAACTAAAAATAAGAAGAAAACGTACCAATTCAGCAACTGTACTCATTTAAAATCCAACAACGCTACCGAGTCCCCGGCAACGGCGCCACTTTTGTTGACAGGATTTTGCATCATTTAAAACAAAAGAAAATTTATAAACCCATACTTAGATGCAAAACTAACTCCTAACCGGCCAAACACCGGGTAGTTGATAGTATAGCGAGATAAGTAAGGGGTCGATCCACAGGGAATTGGGACGTTGAATCTAATTTCATTAACTCTCTCAATTGTTACTACTAATTATTACTAAAACTAAAACAGACAAGTAAACTGGACAGAGGACTATTAATCCAAAGCCAGGAAACAATAATTGCGAACCAACATAAATAAAACTACAACTACGAAAAACAGTAAAACTAACGAACCCATGATAACAACTAAAGCAATATAACATAGAACAAACATGATCCACCATCCCGCAACCCTTAATTCTTCCCTAGATTATCTTATGATGATTTAATTCAAGTTGTGGTTCACCTCTCTTAAGTAATCTTCTATCTCTCGATTTTAAAGATTAACACATCATAAAACGAGGTGCAAGATCTCTCAATCTAACTACCTAGAGATTCAACCTATCAACTTTCGTTATGTCAAGGTTAAAAATCTCATCTTTCCTATGGTGATCTAAGGTTTACACCGACTTTCGTCATCTGGTAAACATCAATAGCAATACAACTTTCATTATCGATTGCATAACACATAATCAAAGGAAAGAAAACAACTTTAAGATTAAACTCACAAGATCATCCATGGACAAGAAATAGAAAGTCTGCTGAAAGTATTACATGATCGCTCCAAGTTCAAAGCTTGAGAGATCATCATGGTGATCGAACAAGAAAAAGGAAAACAAAAGAAGTAAAACCTAATCTAACCCGGATCACCCAAGCACAAGGCTTGGGTGATCGGCCTTGGAAGCCAAGAAGGAGCGGCTGCTCTGTGTTTTTGGTATGTGGAAGAAAATCTGATCAATAATAATGTTCTCTGAATGAATTGGGAGCTGCTGTATTTATAGAAAAAACAGTGGCAGAGATCTTGAACGCCAGTTTCAGAGTTTGAACTCCAGTTCAGGCATGTAGAACGCCAGATTCACAGCTGTGGAACGCCCGATTCAAATTGCTTCGAGCTCTCGATCTCGCTTTTTCACCCCAGAACGCCAGGCTCTATCTTGAAACGCCGATTCGGGCTTGAACGCCGATTCCACACCTTCAGGCTGAACGGATTTGATCTTGTCCTTATCTCTTAACAACCCATCCTTATCCTTTGCAACAAACCTTATCTTCTTGGATATTCTAGATTATTCAAGGCTTGTCCTCCAAGATCTTATCCATGACACTTGTCCATTCCAATCTTTAACACTTGTAAGCTCCTAATTAATCAATGAATAAATCCAAAATGTAATATAATTCCAAATTAACAATAAATCATCAATTAAGCACAAAATTCATTACATTTTGAGAATTACCATTTAAAAATATCATTTACTCAATATTTAAATATAAGGCTCGATTCCTATGAAAATAATACGAATATGGGGGAATTTTATATAAAATATATCGTTATAATTCATACAATTTGACCGAAAACAACTCCCCCACACTTAGACTTTTGTTCGTCCCGAACAAAACAGAACAAAAACATACTATCAAGAATCCACATAACCTGACACTAGATGTAGTCATGCTCACGACAAGCTAGTATTCAGCAAATCGAAGTCACTCGGTGATTGTGTGTGCAGAACCTACTAAACTTCCACCGATCCTCTCTTGATGTACTACATCAAGCACTAACAGTCATCCGGTTAAAATAACAGAAAGCTTCATTCTATCTACAGCACTTACCTTACAAAAACTAATTGCCAAGAACACAGTAACCAACTCACAATTAAATTCCTTTGCTTAGTGCCAAGAAAATAAATTCCTTTTGTTTGAGAGGGATTTTGCATCATTTAAACAAAAGAAAATTTATAAACCCATACTTAGATGCAAAACTAACTCCTAACCGGCCAAACACCGGGTAGTTGATAGTATAGCGAGATAAGTAAGGGGTCGATCCACAGGGAATTGGGTCATTGAATCTAATTTTGTTAATCTTTCCAATTGTTACTACTAAAACACATATAAAGAAAGACTATACAAAAACACAAAGGAAAAGTAAAAACAGTCCTAATCTAAGGATAAGGAAAACAACTTAAACTAAGGAAACATGAAATCAACCAAAATACAAACCAAGTGATTTCAATCTAAGTTCAACTCATGATGTCAATTCAAAATGTGGTTTCACCTTTTCACGAGATACTGAAATCCCTAATTCCTTAGTGAATCCCGTATTCTCAAGCTATGAATCCCCAATTTCTTAGTGAATTCATTCATTGATCCCTACTCTCTTGAAAGTTAAGATCAATTCCCATACAAAACAAGGTGTAGATTAGAATCTAACAACCTAGATGATTAACCCATTAATTTGTCATCATTAAGGATTAAAAATCCCATCTTTTATGGTGATCTAGCCTAACAACGATTATCATCATGTTAGACAACGATTAGCAACCAAATCTATCGATCTAGTCACACAATAGCATCATAAGCTCATAAAAAAGATACAAATCAAACGAAAATCATGAAGATGAAACAAAGACCAATAAATCAAAAGATAAAGTTTGAATAAATTAAGAAGATGAACTCACAAGGTTTTGTACAATGGATGAATCCATGAATCAACAAAGAAAAGAAAGCATCTAATCTAACCGGATCACCCAAGCACAAGGCTTGGGTGATCGGCCTTAAACCAAGGAGGAGCGGCCGCTCTGTTGTATTTTAGTGTGGAAGAAAATCGATCAATAATAATGTTCTCTCAATGAATTGGGAGCTCTGCTGTATTTATAGAAAAAAGCAAGTGCGAGAGATCTTGAACGCCAGATTTGAGTTTGAACTCAGTTCGAGGCATGTAGAAACGCCGATTACAGGCCGTGGAACGCCGATTCAAAGTGCCTTCGAGCTCTCGATCTTGCTTTTCAGCCCCAGAACGCCAGATTCTATCTTGAAACGCCCGTTCTATTCTCGAAACGCCGATTCGGGCTTGGAAACGCCATTCCACTCTCTCAGGCTGAACGGATTTGATCTTGTCCTTATCTCTTAACAACCCATCCTTATCCTTTGCAACAAACCTTATCTTCTTGGATATTCTAGATTATTCAAGGCTTGTCCTCCAAGATCTTATCCATGACACTTGTCCATTCCAATCTTTAACACTTGTAAGCTCATAATTAATCAATGAATAAATCCAAAATGTAATATAATTCCAAATTAACAATAAATCATCAATTAAGCACAAAATTCATTACATTTTGAGAATTACCATTTAAAAATATCATTTACTCAATATTTAAATATAAGGCTCGATTCCTATGAAAATAATACGAATATGAGGAATTTTATATAAAATATATCGTTATAATTCATACAATTTGACCGAAAACAACTCCCCACACTTAGACTTTTGTTCGTCCCAACAAAACAGAACAAAACATACTATCAAGAATCCACATAACCCGACACTAGATGTAGTCATGCTCACGACAAGCTAGTATTCAAAGAAATCGAATTCACTCGGTGATTGTGTGTGCGGAACCTACTAAACTTTCACGATCCTCTCTTGATGTACTACATCAAGCACTAACATCATCCGGTTAAAATAACAAAGCTTCATTCTATCTACAAAGACTTACCTTACAAAACTAATTGCCACGAACACAAGAACTAACTCACAATTAAATTCCTTTGCTTAGTGCCAAGAAAATACCTTTCAGGTCTCTACTGGTTTTAGATCAACTCGACTCAGAGTTCCAAAAACACAAACTTCTCGCGTCTCAAAAGTATAACACTTTCCCCTACTTTAGAGGCAGTCACCCTGAGATCACTCAAACCCATACTGTCCAAGGTAAACCATACTCCCCAATTGGGGCAGTATCCAAATGGACTCGAGGTGAAATTTATCATATATATATATATATATATAAGATATTATATTCTTGCCCAAATTCTTTGGAAACTCTTGATCAGGCATCTTTTCTAACACATTCGAGACTTTTAAGGTTTTCAAGAACACTAAGGTACTAAGATTCTAACTGTGAGTATAGTACGAATTCTTAACTTTCATCAATGCTAAATAAGTGTTATCTGCATCGAGAATTGGCTATCCTTTAACTAACCGGAGACTATTTTATATTTGGTTCTTCATTTAATAGGTTCGTGTATTGAAGTTCAAGTGAGTATCGAATTTACCAAACCTATTCTTAGAACATGATACGACTACTGATAACAACTAAAGGTGTCAGATTATAAAACTAGCATGTCAGTGAAATGCTACTCAGGACTAAACAAAATTTAAAAATTTAGCATTTTCATAGAAAACAATATTCATTTGAGCAAATGAATCATGAAAGCATAAACCATCCCTCCCCACACTTAGATTGCAACTTGTCCTCAAGTTGTGCGTAATTAAAAATTTAGAGAACTTAGTGATTGTATTTCCAAGCTAGCAATTCCGAAGGACCCATGAAGAACCAAAATTGCTTGTTTCATCGTGAAAGCGCACAATAGCTATCAAGAATGTCCCGCATACTTGACCAAAGGCAAAAAGAGTCTACGGGGAAAAAGGATTAGACAACTAAAACATATGGACAAGAAGTCAAAGAGATGCTTTCAGATCAAGCTCAGATAAGGATGGACCATATACATGGAACATTACAAATTAGTAGGCTAGGTGCACTATATGAAAATGTAATACAATGCAGTCTACATGATATGCAATTCTAAAATAAAAAATAAAAAATAAAAAAATTTATAAACCCATACTTAGATGCAAAACTAACTCCTAACCGCCCAAACACCGGGTAGTTGATAGTATAAGCGAGATAAGTAAGTGGTCGATCCACAGGAATTGGGTCATTGAATCTAATTTTGTTAATCTTTCCAATTGTTACTACTAAAACACATATAAAAGAAAGACTATACAAAAACACAAAGGAAAAGTAAAACAAATTCTAATCTAAGGATAAGGAAAACAACTTAAACTAAGGAAACATGAAATCAACCAAAATACAAACCAAGTGATTTCAATCTAAGTTCAACTCAAGATGTCAATTCAAAATGTGGTTTCACCTTTTCACGAGATACTGAAATCCCTAATTCCTTAGTGAATCTCAGTATTCTCAAGCTATGAATCCCCAATTTCTTAGTGAATTCATTCATTGATCCCTACTCTCTTGAAAGTTAAGATCAATTCCCATACAAAACAAGGTGTAGATTAGAATCTAACAACCTATGATTAACCCATTAATTTGTCATCATTAAGGATTAAAAATCCCATCTTTTTATGGTGATCTAGCCTAACAACGATTATCATCATGTTAGACAACGATTAGCAACCAAATCTATCGATCTAGTCACACAATAGCATCATAAGCTCATAAAAAGATACAAATCAAACTGAAAATCATGAAGATGAAACAAAGATGAATAAATCAAAAGATAAAGTCAATAAATTAAGAAGATGAACTCACAAGGTTTTGTACAATGGATGAATCCATGAATCAACAAAGAAAAGAAAGCATCTAATCTAACCCGGATCACCCAAGCACAAGGCTTGGGTGATCGGCCTTGGAAGCCAAGGAGGAGCGGCTGCTCTGTTGTATTTTAGTGTGGAAGAAAATCTGATCAATAATAATGTTCTCTGAATGAATTGGGAGCTGCTGTATTTATAGAAAAAAACAGTGGCAGAGATCTTGAACGCCAGTTTCAGAGTTTGAACTCCAGTTCAGGCATGTAGAACGCCAGTTCTGGCTGTGGAACGCCCGATTCAAATATCTTCGAGCTCTCGATCGCTTTTCCAGCCCTGAACGCCGATTCTATCTTGAAACGCCCGTTCTATTCTCGAAACGCCGATTACGGGCTTGAAACGCCGATTCCACACCGCTTCGGGCCGAACGGATTTGATCTTGTCCTTATCTCTTAACAACCCATCCTTATCCTTTGCAACAAACCTTATCTTCTTGGATATTCTAGATTATTCAAGGCTTGTCCTCCAAGATCTTATCCATGACACTTGTCCATTCCAATCTTTAACACTTGTAAGCTCATAATTAATCAATGAATAAATCCAAAATGTAATATAATTCCAAATTAACAATAAATCATCAATTAAGCACAAAATTCATTACATTTTGAGAATTACCATTTAAAAATATCATTTACTCAATATTTAAATATAAGGCTCGATTCCTATGAAAATAATACGAATATGAGGGAATTTTATATAAAATATATCGTTATAATTCATACAATTTGACCGAAAACGATGGCAGTCTGCTATCAATGAGCTTAGAAGGCACAAAGATCCTATTTTTAGAATTATTCTTTTGAGTAAATGATTTGAGTAAATGATTTGAGTAAATGATTTTCTTGTTGCAGAAAATATTGATTGAAAAAATATTGTTGCTAATTAAAGTCAAGACTTAGTTATCGTATACCTTATCCTAGTATAAACTAAGAGATATGGTTTAGGGAGTATCCTAATAAGTGCACGGGAATGCTTTGGGTGAAACTGAAACTGCCACACATGGGATAGTTATTAGAGTTGTTTGGAAGGATACTGTTGAGAGGATTGTGGAAATCGAAAAAGGCTTACCACACACACACCAATACTATCTCGATATTTGGTATTACTTGCTAAAGTTGTCGTATCTCTAGTTACGTGAGTTGGAACTCTATGCGGTTGTATGTAAAGTAAGCCCAGTTTTGATTGTTTTGTTCGGGACGAACAAAAGTTTAAGTGTGGGGGAGTTGTTCTCGGTGAAATTTATGATTTTTATCGCATTATTCGAAACAATATCTTTCGTATTTTAGTAATTTTATATAAAAATTACATGTTTAAAACTTGAATCTAAATGTTGGGGTTAAAATTATTAAAAGTGTAACTTTGAGCTAATTATGTGATTTAATTGATGATTTATTGTTATTTAGAATTATATTACACTTTGGTATTATTTGGTGATTAATTAGGAGCTTATAAGTGTTAAAGATTGGAGTGGATAAGTTGCAAGGATAAGATCTTGGAGAGCAATTCATGAATAAACTAGAATATCCAAGAGATAAGGTTTGTTGCAAAAGGATAAGGATGGGTTGTTGGAGATTAGATCAAATAAATTGATCAAAAATTCGGATTCAACTTAAGCGGCGTCAAGTACTCAAGCGGGCGTTAAGGATTCAAATCGGCGTCCGAGGAGAAAAATCTGATTCAGAGAGTTTGGAAAAAGTCTAAACCAGCGTTCTAAATTACAGGCGGCGTTGAGAAAAGTGGAATGGCGTTGAAATCGTCTGGAGCAAACCGCCTCTGATTTTCTATAAATACAGCAGCTTTCAACCCCAAGGGGATCATTCAATCACTTTCCAATCAGATTTTCAGAGAGAAAAAAAACTCTTTTCAGCCAAAAAAAAAAAAACACCAAGGAGAAGATGCAATCTTTCATCATCAAATCTCCTTGGATTCAAGCTATGATTCAAGACTAGATTTCTTACGGTGGGACAACGGATTGAAGCTACACAACATCACCAAATCGAGGACTTTTACGCTCTCTATCTTTTATGAGTTTTTAGACTTATGTTTATTCATCTTTTGGATTTTGATTTATATGTTAAATGTTTTTGATTGATGTAATCATCATTAGAAACTACTTTGTATTTGATTTTGTATGAGAATATGAATCAAAGTTAGCCCTTTTCCATGGATGCCTTCAATAGTAATTTGAGAGATCTTTTATTATTGATTGGGTGTTAGATTTGGATACAAATCTTTGATCTTGTGTTGAATGTTCATCTTGTTTGCTTGATAGAGGAAATGAGAACCTTTTGATTCAGGTTAATGAAATTTAATCGAATTAGGATGAAGATCATGCCATGAACATAGATTTGAACTCATAACTTGATTTGGTGAATGATTGTTGTGTATGTGGATCCCGTTGCCTTGCCGTCTCGTTTATAATCTGTTTTAGAACTCATCTCCTTGCATTTCAATCATTGAAATCGATTTGTGCAATCTTAAATTGCCCTTTTAGAGTTTATTCCCCTGTTATTCCATGCTTTTATGCCTGCTGTTTGTTGTCTGTTCATCTTGAGCGCCCGTTTGGATTTTCAAGCGTCGTTTGGTTCTTCTCTGTCTTGTTTGTTTTTAGTTTAACTTAGTTTTATTTAATCTCGTGACAATTACCAATCTGTTAGCTATACTTTATCCAATTTCACACGAGTCCCTTGGGCGACCGGTAATACCCACTACAACGAGCCTTGCACTTGGGGTGTTCCGGTATTTATAAATATTAAAACTTGTCTGTTTTATTGATTGCAGAAAATACCGAACAAGTTTTTGGCGTCGTTGCCGGGGACTCGGTAGCGTTGTTGGATTTTAAATGAGTACAGTTGCTGAATTGGTACGTTTTCTTCTTATTTTTAGTTTTAGTTTTGCTTTCTAGGATAGATTTTTGCATTGGCTTTAGGTTACCTTAGGTTGCCTTAGTTTTAAGTTGCCTTAGCAAATTAGGACGTTTGTTTGTTTTTTCTTGCTGAAGAAAATTTTCCTTTTTAGTGTTTTAGATTTTAATTTTAGTATCGTTTTCTTTTTCCCTGCTGTTTTCTCTGATTCTGTCTCGTGTCTCGAAACACGAGCAGGCGTCTAGCATTTCAAACGCCCGTCCAAGCTGAATCTTCCATCTGAATCATTTTCTTTGAATCTGAATCTTTTCTATTTGTTCCCTGGTTTATGCAAACCGTAAGTAAGAAGGACCTCTCCTCTTTGACCCCGAACTGAACAATCCATCCTAAGAAGAAGGTGTTTCCCAATCCAAACATCATGGTGACCAAGTTCGAATCCAAATCAAAATCCTCCATTGAAATTCCAAATCCGGATCCTCAAGCTCAATGAATATGCTTCTTGAGAAATCCAGCACTTCAAAATCGACAAGTTGGGATGAACCAACAATTTCACCAGCTTCACAACCAACAGAATCCTGGAGATCCCTATGCTCCATATCTTGACCAAGACTTTTTGGAGGGGCATAGACCAATCCGACCTCCAGAAATGGGAGGAGTGAACTTTGATTTAAAGAATGGAGTTGTTGGACTTGTGCAAAAGCAGATTCATTCCATGGCCTTTGCTCAAGAAGATCCCCATGACTTCTTGTCTACATTCGTTCAAATCTGTGAAGCAGGCCATTACCCCGGTGTGAATTCTGAGATTATTAAGCTGAAATTGTTTCCCTTTGCTCTAAAAGGCGAAGCAAATCGCTGGTTTAAGTCTCTGCCCCATCATTCTCTTCACACCTGGGCTGATGTCAAGAGAGCCTTTGCTCTAAAATTCGTTTCCCCTGGAAAAATCATGGACCTTAAACGTGATATAGCTACTTTTGAGCAACAGAAGGACGAAAGTGTAGGGAAAGCCTGGGAAAGATTAAATCTGATGATGAGGAAATGCCCTAATCATGGTTACAATAGACATGAGCTCTTAGAACTTTTCTATCAAGGTGTCTCTCAACCTAACAGAGACTACCTCGATTCTCTTGCTCATGGATCTTTCCTTGGAGGAGGTGATGATGTTGCTTATCGGGTAGCCGAGAGGCGATAGCGAGAAACAACATGTGGTCAACTACACGAAAGACCAATGTTCATGAGGATAAGAGACCATTGCAAGCAATTCGAGCGGATGCTAATTGCTCAAGTGGAGACGCTTAAATCAACAATTAGCCAACCTACAGATGAAGCGACAAGGAGGACAAGCGGATATGAATTTACGTGGAGTGCAAGCCGGTGATGGAATGATGGAAGAAGTGCATCTAATGGACAATCGAGAATCAACCTATAGAAACTTTAATCGAGTGCGGTGCCTCTAACTTCAACCAAAACCGCAACTTTTCTGGATATCCGCGCAATAATCCTACTCAAAACTTCAACTCTAACTTCCAAAAACCTCAAGGTAGCTGGGCTCAAACGCATAAAATCAACGACCATATGTGTCTCTCAGAAGAAATTTGATGAGTTAGTGGACATGGTAAAAACCCTAGCCACTAGCCAAAAGACTATGGAGAGACAGATTGGTCAGATGGCTGATCAACAAGCAGGTAGACCTCAAGGTAAACTTCCATCATATACCGAGAGGAACCCTAAAACTGACGTCAATGCTTGCACCGACATCACACCTCAGTGGAAGTATGGAGACCACCAGGAGGAGGAGTTGAATGAAGTGACTTTGCGGAGTGGTAAGCAAGCCGTATCCAGACAGAACCAGGGAAACGAGTAGCCCCTCCTGACGCCATAAGTTCAGGAGGGGGTAATCGGGATTCTAACTCCGAAAAGAGTGATAGTGAGGAGGATGAAGACGTTTCTTGGAGGGCGGAAATGATGCTGAAAAAGATGTGGATAAAGTCGGTGGGTTGAACCCACGACAAAGAAAAAAGAAAAGTTTGTCAGATGGAAGGACAAGGAGGATGAAGCTATCAAGAATCAAGCCTTGCACAAAGGCACTTCTACCAATCTTCCTTATCCACCAAAGAAAAAAGGAAACATCCTTAGTTCTGACAAACAGTATGATGGGATAAGAAAGATACTTAGAGACACGAAAGTGACTATGCCTCTGGTGAGGTATTGAGTGAGATGCCCAAATGCTCTAAGTATTTCAAAAGCCTGCGGGAGCAAGAAAAGCTCAATGGAATGGCGGAGGAAGTGCTACAAGAAGAATGCTCAATGGCTACACCGAGAGTTGCTACTAAGCGAGGTGATCTGGGCGACTTTCAATCTCGTGTCGATTGAAGGGCGAACATTCCACAATGTTCTATGTGACTCGGGGGCTTCGTGAGCGTGATGCCATTGAGCGTTTGTATTGAGCTTGGCTTAGATAAAAGAATAAGGGGCGCCTATTACTCTTCAATTGGTTGACAAATCGATCGAAGAGCGATTGGTTGTATTAACAACGTCCTTGTGTATACCGAGCACTTAGTTTTCCGGTAGATCGGGTCATCTTGGATTACCCATCGACAAGGATCGCCCTTAATTCTAGGACGAACCTTTCTAGATACCTCTGCCGCCCTTCTTGATTTTTCCAAAGGTCAGGTTACGCTGAGATTCGATGATACTTCCATCACCTTTACAAAAGGAAAGGGTGTTGAGGGACCCCATGTGGAAGAAGTTTCATTCATCGAAGCGTTGTTCGATGGCGATGGCTACTTTTCGGCAGATGAGATTATGGAGATAGGTGCCTTGGATGCTATAAACCATACTGAGATAGATGACTGCGGGCCATTATCTGGTTCATTGCAGGACGTAGTCACTGTAGAGTTGTCTGCTCAACTTGCTCAGCCTGAACCTGTCATTGAACCAAGGACTTGGAACCCCCCTATGATGGACGAGGATGGTTTAAAAGAGTTGCATCAGGCAGATTTTATCCCTGAAGAAGAAGAAGTCCTAATGGGTAGTTGGGACGAAGTTGACTTCTGGAGAGAAGCCACCCATTGGGAAGTCGATGACTGGGAGCAGCTAGCAGAAGAGCTAGGAGACGAAGAGTTAAGGAAGATGCTTAAACATGAGAAAGAGAAAGCAGGTGTTGAAAGAAGAATCCCCATGGATGATGTTATCCAGTACCTTTCTGGGGTTATACCTCGGGAAGATGAGGTTTTCTTTAGTCAACCCCTTCAAGCTCATAAGGAAAATGGTGGACCGTTGAAATCTAGTATTGAGCAACCACCTGTTGACTTAGAGCTTAAGCCTCTGCCTAAACACCTTAAGTACATCTTTCTTAAGGATGATAAAGCGCCCCAATCATCTCATCTAAACTTGAGCACGAGCAAGAAGCGAGAATTAATAAAAGTGCTTGAGAAAAACATCCTCGCGTTCGGGTGGCAAGTGGGCGATATCCGAGGAATCACCACGATGTTTGCATGCATAAAATCCGAGCGGAGGATGGAGCTAAGAAAGGTAGACAACCTCGGCGAAGGTGAATCCGCATATCACGAGGAGGTTGTCAAGAAAGAGATCATCAAATGGTGGACATGGGCATTATCTATGCCATCGCCGATAGTGAGTGGGTTAGCCCTACTCAAGTTGTGCCAAAGAAGGAGGTATAACGGTGGAGAAGAGCGATAAAGGAGAAAAGTAGCTTTACGTGCAGTAGCGGCTCTGAGTTTGCATTGACTATCGGAGATTAAACGAAGTCAACAACGCTAAAGACCATTTCCTTTACCCTTCATTGACCAACTTCTTGAGAGGCGAGTGGTCATAAATATTATTGTTTCCTTGATGGATATTACGGTTACTTCGGATAGCCATCGATCCTAATGACCAAGAGAAGACAACTTTTACATGTCCATCTCGGTACTTTTGCGTTCCATGAGAATGCCTTTTAAACTTATGCAATGCACTGCGACTTTTCAAAGGTGTATGCTTGCCATTTTTGATGGACTCGTGGAGAGTTGTATGGAAGTCTTCATGGATGACTTCTCGATCTATGGCGGCGACTTTGATGAGATCTTGAGGAATCTAGATATGGTACTTCAGCGGTGCGTTGAAAAGAACTTAGTGCTTAAGCGGGAAAAGTGCCATTTTCTAGTTGAAGAAGGAATCGTCCTAGGACACAAGGTGTCGATGCATTGTATTCAAGTTGATAAGGCTAAGGTAGAAGCCATTGAAAAATGTCGTACCCCAAAGCGTCAAGGAGAGTGCGCGGTTTCTTGGTCATGTTAAAGCTTACGAGCGATTTATTAAGGACTTTTCCACAATAGCCAAGCCCTTATCCAATCTTCTAAGGGCGATGTTGAGTTCTTGTTTGATCGAAATGCAAGGAAGCTTTCGATTGCTTGAAGGATAAACTTATCGGTGCCTATCTTAATCGCTTTTGGATTGGACTCAACCCTTTGAATTAATGTGTGATGCTTCTAACTATGCGGTAGGAGCGATTTTAGGACAAAGGATTGATAAAGTTCGGGCCCATTTACTACGCGAGCCGCACCTGAACCCACTCAATGCAATTATGCAACTACCGAGAAGGAATTCTTGGCAGTCGTTTTTGCTATCAATAAATTCAGAAGCTATCTTCTAGGGTCTCAAGTTGTGGTTTGGGTGACCATGCGACCTTACGCTACCTTATGAATAAAGCCGATGCTAAACCAAGGTTACTCCGGTGGATTACGATTACGCAAGAGTTTGACCTTGAGATCAAAGATAAGAAGGGTAGTGATAATGTGGTAGCCGATCATCTCTCTCGCTTGGTGAATGAGGGTGGCGAAATTTCCAAAGACATAGGCATTGATTTTCCGACCGAGCAATTAATGAGGCTTGATCTTTGAAAGGCCGTGGTATCTTGATTTAAATCAACTACTTAAGTTGTGGACATTTAGAGGAAATGACGTGTCGGGAGAAGAAGAAGTTCTTTAGCGACTTGAAATATCTCGTGTGGGAGGATCCCTATCTTTTTAAAGTCTGCAAGGACGGGTTGCTTCGGCGGTGCGTTCGAACATGAGCAATTGGATATTCTTGAACAATGTCATAGTGGTCCCACCGGTGGACACTACGGAGCACCCAAGATCTGTTGCAAAAATCCTTCAAGCTTTGGATTCTCTTGGCCGACTCTTTTCAAGGATCTTTGAAGCCTTTTGCAAAGGTTGTGATAGATGTCAAAGAGTTGGTAGGTTGAGTAATAGGATGGAGATGCCGCTAAAGCCCATTCGAGAATCACGAAGTCTTTGGCGTTTGGGGCATTGATTTCATGGGACCTTTCCCATCATCATGCTCTAATAAATATATTCTAGTCTGTGTAGACTACGTTTCCAAGTGGGTAGAGGCCATCGCCACCCCAACCAATGATCATAAAGTTGTGAAGAAATTCTTGCAAAGAATATCTTTACCAGTTTAGGCTATCTGAGAGCTCGATCGGTGATGAAGGTTCGCACTTTTGCAATGCACCACTGGATAAAGTTCTTGAGAAGTATGGTGTCAAACATCGAATCGGTACACCATACCACCCCCAGACCAGTGGTCAAGTCGAAGTGAGCAACCAAAGCCTTAAGCGGATTTTGGAGAAAACTGTGAATTCTAATAGATCCAACTGGAGTCTGAAGTTGGATGACGCACTTTGGGCTTATCGCACTGCGTTTAAGACCCCTATGGGTACGTCACCCTTCCAAATGGTTTATGGCAAAGCTTGTCATTTACCGGTCGAGCTTGAGCACAGGCTTCTTGGGCTATTAAATTCTTGAATTTGATAGCGACTTTGTGGGGAAAAGAGATTATTGCAATTGAGCGAGCTCGATGAGTTCGGACTCCGTGCTCAGAGAATTCAAGAATCGATAAGGAAAGAACGAAGGCACTCCACGATGCTAAGATTAAAGATCGGGAATTCAAAGTGGGAGACATGGCTTTGCTGTATAACACCAGGCTCCATCTTTTTGCTAGTAAGCTTAAATCCGGATAGTGCGGCCCTTTGAGATTCTTGATGTTCATCTGGTGGAGCCATTCGTTGAAAGGTATGGCGATCAACCGTTCAAAGTCAATAGTCACGAGGATTAAGAAGTACTTTGGGCAACCAAAGGAAAAGCACAAGTACTATACATTCAAAGAGAAATGAAAGCGGTTGAGTCGTTTATTTGTGAAGAGATTCCATCCGACTTCTTTGGAGTGGATGATGACATTATTACCCCTTCCTTGAAGATCATTCATCAATACTCCACGAGCACATTAGCATACCTCGGCCGAATATAAGAAACAAGAACAAGAAGAAAAGAGCCGATGTTAATGCGGAGAGAAAATTTCATGATCTTGTCGCGCGCTTGACTTGTTGTTGTGGCGAAAACCATTTCCGTCCCCAGTAATTACGATTACATCACGAAGTGGTTAGCCCCATACCCAAGTGGCACGATCCAGTTGACTTGGATTACTCTGTCAAGCTAATGACATTAAGCAGCGCTCTTAGGAGGCATCCTAGATATCTTTTTAGGTACTTTTGTTTTATTAGAAATATTACCTGGGTGGCGTGAGTGTTGTTTCCCCGTGTCTTCTTGTGATTCTTGTTGCCTTGCGAGCATGTTTACTCATATCCTTGTACCCCGAGATTTTGTGTGCTATGTCAAGTGTGCGAGATATGTCTTGTCTTTATCATCCCTTATCTGAGTTCTGATGGTTCTTCTATGCATGTGCGACTTTACGCTATCTCTTGGCTCGACAACCACGGCTAAGTTTTACATTCTGTAATTGCACATTACGAGGACATAATGTGATTTAAGTGTGAAGTGCTGCTAAGGCATGCTATATGATCTGGGAATTTGAGTAAATGTGTGGTTCTTGGTAAAATTGAGAAATTTTGAAATTTTTTCACACTTAGATGATTGTGATTTTGAGCATATGATTGAAACTAATGGCTTGCTAGTTGTAGTTTCCTAACAATGATAGTATGTGACTCGGTGAGATGATTTTAGCATGTTTTCTTGACTTGAGATAGTTATTTTGTTCACAAAGCCTTTGAGATGAAACAAGAATTTTGACATGTATCCTTCCACTTTTCTAGTGATTCACCTTAGGAGACTTGTTCTCAATAGTAGTAGTGATATGACACGAAGTTGTGATCTTGCCTTTGTGAATATCTTGAAGTTTGAATGAGATAAGTAAAGCGTAACTATAGTCTTGAATTTATTAAAGCCCAATAAATCATTACTTGAGGTGTTATGCTCGGGGATTTAAATTGCATTCAGCATTTAACCCTGCCAGCCAGAAATCTCGTATAAGTAATGTTAATAATGAAAATGGGTGTGTCGGAAGTTGGTCGATGATTGGAGTGAGATAGGGCATTATCTCGAAATGTCCTATACCACTATGATGACCAAAAGCTCACGACAGTCGGAAAAAGATGCCCTATGATTTGAGTAGGTAGGGGATTATCTCGAAATGTCCTACTCTGCTATGACGGGCAATAGCTCATTCTGATGTGTGTTAAAAATTGAAACAGTCGAAAAAATTTTTGAAAAAATATTGTTGCTAATTAAAGTCAAGACTTAGTTATCGTATACCTTATCTAGTATAAACTAAGAGATATGGTTTAGGGAGTATCCTAATAAGTGCAGGAATGCTTTGGGTGGAATCCAGAAGCGCCACACACTGGATAGTTATTAGAGTTGTTTGGAAGGATACACATTGAGAGGATTGTGGAAATCGAAAAAGGCTTACCACACACACACCAATACTATCTCGATATTTGGTATTACTTGCTAAAGTTGTCGTATCTCTAATTCGTGAGTTGGAACTCTATGCGGTTGTATGTAAAGTAAGCCCGAGTTTGATTGTTTTGTTCGGGACGAACAAAAGTTTAAGTGTGGGGAGTTGTTCTCGATGAAATTTATGATTTTTATCGCATTATTCGAAACAATATCTTTAAGTATTTTAGTAATTTTATAGAAAATTACATGTTTAAAACTTGAATCTAAATGTTGGGGTTAAAATTATTAAAAGTGTAACTTTGAGCTAATTATGTGATTTAATTGATAATTTAATGTTATTTAGAATTATATTACACTTTGGTATCATTTGATGATTAATTAGGAGCTTATAAGTGTTAAAGATTGGAGTGGACAAGTGTCAAGGATAAGATCTTGAAGAGCAATTCATGAATAAACTAGAATATCCAAGAGATAAGGTTTGTTGCAAAGGATAAGGATGGGTTGTTGGAGATTAGATCAAATAAATTGATCAAAAATTGGATTCGACTTAAGCGGCGTCTGAAGTACTCAAGCGGGCGTTAAGGATTCAAATCGGCGTCCGGGAGAGAAAAATCGATTCGAGAGAGTTTGGAAAAAGTCTAAACCAGGCGTTCTAAATTACAGGCGGCGTTGAGAAAGTGGAACTGGCGTTGAAGCGTCTGGAGCAAACCGCCTCGATTTTCTATAAATCTGACTTTCAACCCCAAGGGGATCATTCAATCACTTTCCAATCAGATTTTGAGAGAAAAAAAACTCTTTTCAGCCAAAAAAAAAAAAACACCAAGGAGAAGATGCAATCTTTCATCATCAAATCTCCTTGGATTCAAGCTATGATTCAAGACTAGATTTCTTACGGTGGGACAGCGGATTGAAGCTACACAACATCACCAAATCGGGGACTTTTACGCTCTATCTTTTATGAGTTTTTAGACTTATGTTTATTCATCTTTTGGATTTTGATTTATATGTTAAATGTTTTTGATTGATGTAATCATCATTAGAAACTACTTTGTATTTGATTTTGTATGAGAATATGAATCAAAGTTAGCCACTTTTCCATGGATGCCTTCAATAGTAATTTGAGAGATCTTTTATTATTGATTGGGTGTTAGATTTGGATACAAATCTTTGATCTTGTGTTGAATGTTCATCTTGTTTGCTTGATAGAGGAAATGAGAACCTTTTGATTCGAGTTAATGAAATTTAATCGAATTAGGATGAAGATCATGCCATGAACATAGATTTGAACTCATAACTTGATTTGGTGAATGATTGTTGTGTATGTGGATCCCGTTGCCTTGCCGTCTCGTTTATAATCTGTTTTAGAACTCATCTCCTTGCATTTCAATCATTGAAATCGATCTATGCAATCTTAAATTGCCCTTTTAGAGTTTATTCCCCTGTTATTCCATGCTTTTATGCTGCTTTGTTTGTTGTTGTCTGTTCATCTTGAGCGCCCGTTTGGATTTTCAAGCGTCGTTTGGTTCTTCTGTGTTTGTTTTTAGTTTAACTTAGTTTTTATTTAATCTCGTGACAATTACCAATCTGTTAGCTATACTTTATCCAATTTCACACGAGTCCCTTGGACGACCCGATAATACCTACTACAACGAGCCTTGCACTTGGGGTGTTCCGGTATTTATAAATATTAAAACTTGTCTGTTTTATTGATTGCAGAAAATACCGAACAAGTTTTTGGCAACGTAGCCGTAGCCATAGCTATACCTACTAAGATAAGAAATTCTAGGTGGACAATCACACCATAAAGACGTGGCTAGATTGACGCGGCGAAAACCTAAATCTTAGCGTTTCTACATACGTAACGGATAGAATAGATATTCATAAAGCAATTATATAGATCTACTAAAAACACGATTATCGATCATACCAAAGTCATCTATAGGTCACCGGATAACAGATCTAGGCGTGTGGATCCTTATAGACAAGGAATCCCCATTGCCTCATATCGTATCCTTAGATCTGCATCGTTCGGTGAAGAACGAACAACCTCAAACGATAAACAATAATTGGGGGGAATTAATTACAACATAGAGGAAAGAACAAGTGAATACAAATAACTCACATAATTACTGCTGGAAATCTGTACTAAAACTGCTCTGAAAAACTTATAAATTGTGTTATGAGTCGATGCACAAATTGACAAATAAAAGGGAGTTTATATAGGCTGTAAACCGACTTAGAATAGCCGTCAACCGACCTAAATTACGTTTCCTAAACCCTAACGAAATCTAAAACGCGTCTAGAAGAGCCTGGAAAATCAGTCAACTCGCTGGCAGCTAGAGCAGGGCTCGCTGCCAGCGAGCCAGAGGATATGCCTGGGCCTTTTTCTGCTTCGTCTGGTCCGTTCCTGGTCCGTTTTGGTGCTTTTATCCATTCCGAAGTCCAGCTAAATCACTTCCGAATCAAGCCCGCTATAAATAAGACATAAAACAAGGCTTGTAATATCAAACAACATAATAAAATGGCTAATTACATAATAACGAGTCGTAACTCGGTTCGGGTGTAATTTATGCACGAGACGACCAATTATTAACCACTTAAAGCCCATTTAAGCTAGAATCAGGGGTAATAAATAGATAATTAATGGTGTAAATTGACCGTCATCAACTACCCCCCACTTAGCCTTTGATCGTCCCGAGCAAACACAGAAGGCGAAAAAACACCGAAACATAATTTACTAATTGATAGCAGGCTCCTTCAAAATTCCAAAGTAAATAAAATAGCAAACACGTTTGTCAGTCAGGAATTAACCACTATTTCATCATTGAATCAACGTGTGTGTGATATAACCGTCATGCAGAGTATTTGAAATAGAGAGACTCGAATTATAATGTCCTCTAGACACAACTTTTACCACTCAAAACTTTGTGACGCCTCCTTATCGTTAACAAATAATACAGGTGTAATACCAGATTCTAGTGAAACGGGGCGGATTTGGAAACCAAGAAACTTTTCTCAGTTCACGTTTTTCTTTCTTTCTTTGCCAGGGCTGCGTAGATCCTAGGGACAGTAACTTGCAATGATGGGTGCATAGCAAGCAACTACCTTCAAATCTCCACGAACTTGCTACCCTACTGCATTGTTTTACAACCGTGCCTCTTATGCTCCATCGGTTTAGCAGTCTCTAACCTAAACGTTCATAATTTCTTTCTTTTTTTCTTTTTATAAATCAAATCCTGTTTTATTTCTTGCCCGGTTTTGTTTCACTATCATCGATATTAGCCTTATCGAAAGTATGACAAGAAGAAGTAATCACAAAGTCAAGTAGTTCCTGTTTCAACCTTTCGGAAAAAATAATTTCTTATCTAACCTTTCAGACTTAGCATTTAAGTTATTTGTGCTTAAAAAGGCTGAGTCAACAACAAAATATATGTTTAATACAAAACTACGCACATAGCGTGATATGATATTTACTAAGCAATTCTGAAATTAACATGGCAAAAATAAGTTATAACTATGCTCAAGAGCTTCTTTCATTATCTGTACATGCTCGGTTTTCACAAAAGATAAATGCGATTCAAGCTTAAATTTTAAAATTTATTAGCATTAGCATATTAATTATCTGATATCTGGAAGCTAAGTGACTCGTACCCCCCACTTAAACGATGCATTGTCTTCAATGTATAAAATAAAATAAAGATAGGAACTTAGCTTCGGTCAAGTGCGGTAGTGGAACAAGTCAGTGAACTTCGGGGCACTTTAGAAACCATGGAACAAACAAGAAATACAGTATCGCTGCAAAACAAATCTTCCACAAAGCTCGAAACTCGTTACATCGTTAGCCCATAAAATGTAATAATCGAAAAAAGTGACCGTAAAAGGAACAAAATAAACCTTAAACATTTTTAAGTCCTTGAAACGATTACATGGAAAAATTATAACTACTAACCAGACATGATTTAGCACCTCATTATTATTCAGGAAACAGACTTTATACAAACTCTACTCAATACTACTTAGACTCAAGACCAAGGAAAACATACGAATTTTTGAAATACAAAGATACAGTCAATCTCCTCCATCAAAAGATCTTCCAAAATCCGGAGGACAATAAGGAGTAGAGGGCTCAAATCCCTCAAAACCAGGTGGTGGTGTAGGCCGATGTTCACATCGAATCGAGAAATGTCATCTTCATCCATATTTCTCACAATCCTCCCGACCATGTGATGCGTCTCAGCCACCGTCCGCTCCATTCCATTGATACGAGCAAAAGGTTGCTCCAAGTCTCGCCCTCGTCCGTCGGCATTGCCTTCACCGCCATTCCTTGCTTGTCGGGGTCGAGGCGGTGGTCTTTGATGTGGGTTGGCATTAGTAAGGGCTAGAACGGATGTTCTTGACAAAGGGGCCTCTGGGTCAACATTTTTATCTGCTCCTAACACTGAACAGCCAGCCGCTAGTGCAAGATTTGAAATTATAGAACCGTAGGGCATTCGGTCCTTTTCTTCCTGGCTACATCGGCCATGTTTCCCCGTATGAGTGTACCCAAGTCTACCGGCCGCTCTAACCATAACAAATACATCAAGGCGGCATGAAAGTCATAAACTGTGGATGTATGGCCAGATGGAAGTAAATCGGAACAAATGAACCGATGTAAAAGCTTGTCATCCCAAGTGGATAATGCGGCCTCTTGAAAATTTCATGCATAACGACCAACATACCACTGGATGTCAAAGTAGTTACCGATTTCTGCTAACAAATCATCAGAATGGTCATACACATTAGCAAACTCCTCAGGGTGATCCACTAAACTTCCCAAATTGAATTAATCATTGATAGTGCTGCGCGATATAGCAAATGTACGGCCTCTAACCGTGGCAGTGTGGGAATGGGGATGCACCACTAAATAGGCATAAAACTCTCTTACCAGGGACCCGTTACAACGAGTAGGCGGTGTGACCACGTACTCCCAATTGTGATAAGCGATAAGATCTGTAATGAGCTCCCCACAATCCTCAAGATCTATGCTCCTTCCTCGATGCACCGTCACATTGCTCCAATGGGTACAAAATTCCTCGTAGAGTGCGGGGCTGACAAATTGTGGCACTCCGTCAATCACAGGTATAACGTCACCATCGAGAACAAATTGCGCTCCAGCCCGATGAATCTGTGGTTGATTCCTTCTACTCCGATTGTTCCGATTCATCCTGCTACGCTAGAACAGCACCCCAACTCAGATTCTACCTCAAAAACGGGCTCGCTGGGGGCGAACTAGGGTCTCGCGGGGGGAGTTACCCAGTCCTGGTTCGGCTCGTTTCATTTTGCTAATCATCACCTTGATCGATTGGAAATGTGTATTCTTCCAGAAATTTAAGAGCTAAATTGAATGAGAAATGACCTCATTGCAATTTATAAAATTTAGAAAAAATGAAGAAAGTTATTAATTTTGGGTAAAAATTGGTATAAATTGTCAAAGATAGCACCACAAAAATTTTTCTACATAAATTGGGTGTTTGGGGGAAAAATGGAGGTTGATGGGTTTAGAAAAATGGTAGAGAAAGAATAAGAAGAGTGGAGTGGGTTTGAGAAAAAATGTGGATAAAAGAGGGGTTTAAATAGAGAGGGGAGTGAAAATGAGAACGATGGTGATTGGTGGGTTTAGAAAGGGGAGGATTGGTGAGGTGGAAACTGATAAAGGTAAATGTGGAAGATTGGGATATGTAGAAGAAGTGTTGACCACTTTTTACTTTTTTGACCATCAAAAAATTTGAATTTAAAAAATAGGAGGGTAAACCAAATTTTTCTAACTTTCACACTTTACCAGAAATATTGCTCTAAAAATAATCCGAATACTACCTAGTGAAAGGGTAGTTTCGTATGGGCGAAACAACATTTCACCCGGGCAGTCTGCCCAAACTGTCTCCATTAAACCCATCCTGTGTCCAGTCAGTTTCACTTTAAAGCTCATGCTTTGCCTCCGCCTTCTTCTTGGTTTGAATGTATACATTTTATTCCTAAATTAGGATATTATCCTAGACACACCTACAGAACTCTATTTCGCATTTCAACAATTTGAGTAAAAAAGCTTTTGCACATCCTTAACCCAACGGTCATCGGAACATGGAAAAAATAAAAAACCTCAATTGTTTTAACGTTACTTTATTTTGACTCAAAGAAAAGAAAAGGAAAAAGATAAGAAAAACTAAAAATCTAAAGAAAACTACGAAGAACCTAAGGGATAGAAGTAGTTCTGAGTTTTGAGTCCTCGGCTCGACTTTCCAGAAAAACTCATTCCATTGAGCTACCTTCTTTCGCCTTCCAGATTTTCACCTGGTTAGCCTTCACCGAGGTCTGCTTGCTTTCTTTACGAATGAGCGCCTATCCATTAGTCGTGAGACCCAGGAAAACACAGTCATCTTGACCATGCAAACGGGCGCCGACCTCAGCCACTGTCTCAGAAACCAGAGAGTTTTTAACAGATCGAACTCTGCGAGTTCGCTTTCTAGCTCGCCTCTGTCTATCTTTAGCACTCAAGCTCTCCCGAGTCTCAGCGTCTTGTTTGGATGGGGTTAGCCCACCCCCGTACAGAGTATCTACCTCGTCAACCAGAAGCATAGAGGTATCTGCTCGTACCGTACTCTGAGACTGAGCGTCTCTTTCCTTTCTTAAGATAGACATGAATTTTCCCTCACTGCTCTCCTTAACAGTGTCATCACCACTAGCTTTGCCTTGGCCTAGAATCAAGGCAGCTCCCTCCGCACTATGGACTGTGATTACTAATATGCTAGGCGGAATAGGATATTTAGGTCTCAATAATCACATGGACTTTCGAGCCCTTAGCATCGGAAAGACTTAGCTCAAACTTGTCCATGTTGACCTGGGCTTTAGAGGTGGCCATAAAAGCTCTGCCCAATATGATTGGGCTGCTCAGGTCCTCGTCGATTTCCATCACGAAAACATCTATCATAAAACGGAGCTTTCCAATACTGATGGTCATGTTGGGCATCGTCCCAGTTCTGACGACACATATGCTATCCGCACAGCGAATAGTCATCACCGTGTTCGTAGGAGTGAAAACCATCATCCTATCACACAAACTCTTGGGAAAGATATTCAGGCTCAATCCAGAGTCGATCAATGCTAAGCCTGCATGTTCACGTTCTAAGGTCACATCCACAATGGCAGTAATCGTGCATTGTTCTCTATATCTATTGCCTCTCTAGAGAAAGGGACGAGGGGCAAGTCATCTAGATTTGAATCAGAACTAGGATATTCGGGGGAAGGGGAAATGGATGGTAAGTGCTCGGGATCGGAATCAGATTCAGACCTAGAACTAAAATCAGAATCTGAAATAATAATAGGGATACTAGCATTCATACCTTGGAAAAGATTGGAATTTCTTGCCTCCCTTTGCTCATGCCTCCGTCTTATCCTATCTTTCTTTCGCTTTTGTGTGTCCGACCTTAATGGCGTTGTCTTAGTGCGCAAGACTTCGTTTTCTTCATTCATGGCCTCAGAAAATTGGTTGGTTGGCATTTTGTCTTTGCTCAAACAATAACTCAATGCAATGATGTATTGCTCTGGCTATCTGCAAACATAAGAAAAAACAAACAAATGTCGAGAAAATTAACAATCGAAGATGATTACTCATGCTGCACGCCGCACTCTGATCTAACAAACATGAGTAAAAATGAAACAATTGAAAACCGAAATCGAGAACAGTCTCATTCGGCGGCAATGAGTAGTAGGCTCATTTGGGCGAATCCCGATTCTTCAATTACGCAATTTTTCACACGATCATTTCTAGAGGGACTCAAAAAATGTAAAAATAGAACCTAAAACAGATAACTCGACGTGAATAAAAAATTATTTATATATAAAATTGATTTTTGGTTCCCCGGCAACGGCGCCAAAAATTTGATTGACATGATCAGTCAAGTGATAATAAAATACTCGATCAACATAACTAGCAAGAGGACCAGGTCCATCGTAGTATAGCTATAGCGAATCAAGGTCGATCCCACAGGGAACCAATTGTGAATCATTTTATATATAAACAACTAATTAATCATGCGAAGAACACAGAAGCGGTCTCTGACCAACAAATGACAAGAAAAGATAAATGACACGACTCGACACAACACCTAGACGTACAAGTAATTAACCTCCCCAATTATTAAGTTATCGTTTGGAATTAGTGAACTATATAATTAAACAATACTTCACACCTATTAACCCGATTCATATTTCTCTTATATTGGCTACGGGAGTCATCCCCTAAACTAGATCTAGCTCTGGGTAGGCCATCTAGATCACTGTGCTTCATTACGTGACTTCGCTTCGTAGGCCTCCATCTCATATAACTCGCACGCTTACAAAACCAGGGATGCCGATATTAACCATATTCCTTACCTAGGCAACATTCTTGTGGTTTGGCGTACTTCCTAGGCGATCACATCAGTCTCCGTCCCATTAAGACTAACTTTTTAGGTATCATGTTAATCTACGATGTACGTATAACTTGGTGCTAGCAATTCCCAAATATAACACAGATCTAGATCTCGCTGAAGGTCCCGGAAGATCAATTCATGAGCTGACCTAGGAGTACTATATTGGTATTTCCTAATAATACGCTAATTAAAATAGACGAGCAACGTAGCCATAGCCATACCTACTAAGATAAGAAATTCTAGGTGGACAATCACACCATAAAGACGTGGCTAGATTGACGCGGCGAAAACCTAAATCTTAGCATTTCTATATACGTAACGGATAAAATAGAGATTCATAAAGAAATTATATAGATCTACTAAAAACATGATTGTCGATCATACCAATGTCATCTATAGGTCACCGGATAACAGATCTGGGCGTGTGGATCCTTATAGACAAGGAATCCCCACTGCCTCATATCGTATCCTTAGATCTACATCGTTTGGTGAAAAACGAACAACCTCAAACGATAAACAATTAATGGGGGGGAATTAATTACAACATAGAGGAAAGAACAAGTGAATACAAATAACTCACATAATTACTGCTGGAAATCTGTACTAAAACTGCTCTGAAAAACTTTTAAATTGTGTTATGAGTCGATGTACAAATTGACTAATAAAAGGGAGTTTATATAGGCTGTAAACCGACTTAGAATAGCCGTCAACCGACCTAAATTATTTTTCCTAAACCCTAACGAAATCTAAAATGCGTCTCGAAGAGCAGGGGCAAAACAGTCAACTCGCTGGCAGCCAGAGCAGGCTCACCGCCAAATGAGCCGCAGGATATGCCTTGGCCTTTTCTCGCTTAAATCCTCCGTTCTCGGTCCGTTTTGGTGCTTTTATCCACTCCGAAGTCCAGCTAAATCGCTTTCGAATCAAGCCCACTATAAATAAGACATAAAACAAGGTTTGTAATATCAAATAACATAATAAAATGGCTAATTACATAATAACAAGTCGTAACTCGGTTCGGGTGTAATTTATGCACGAGACGACCAATTATTAACCACTTAAAGCCCATTTAAGCTCGAATCGGGGGTAATAAATAGATAATTACTGGTGTAAATTGACCGTCATCAGTTTCATGGCAAAAAAATCCACTACCAATGGTTCTAACATTCTTCTTCTCTTTACTCTTCTTTCCTTCATCTGTCATAATCTTCTTCATGTAGTGAATGAAGAGTCCAGCCCAATCAAATTGTAACTGCTAAGCAATGATTACCATCATATCAATCTTGGGTACAGACATTGTATCATAGCTTCCAGTCAAACCCAGTATATTCTTGGAAATATACTTGCCCAGCTGCCTATACTCATGAATAATATACTTGACATTTATACTAATCAAAGTTTATTCTTTTAGATATGTCTTAATGCCATTTACAAACCCCAATCTGTCAAGAATCAAGATGCATATCTTCTGGGTTATTGCTTGCTCCAGCCATTTCTTCAAAACCAAAAATTTATCTTAAGATTTGTGAAGAAGTATTGAGTCTTTGTCCATTCATAGTTGTATCAAAAATCCTCCTTCTCCAGAAATATTTCCATGTTTGCCCAAAATTCACACACATTTCTGTAATGTGACGACTACTCTACGGACAAACGAGTATTATTTTATTATAACCAGAAAAGTTACAATTTACAATTATTACAGATGGTATTTATGGGCATTGGGAACACAACCCTAACTGCCTTAACAGCCAACCCTAAAAATGACTAAAATACCCCAGAAACAAATTACAGAATTCCAGCAAACATGTTCCTCATGTGATACTGAGAACCAACTGAGCAGATGATCAACTATGCTGACACCCCTCAGTTGAACACCAAAAACTCAGCAGCAGCCCACCGTTATGCTGACCAGATCACAGGATTCCTCCAGACTCGGTTGGGTATACCATTCAGCTGAACAAAGTCAGTATGCATAGTTTAAGTCACCATTAAAAATCTCCACTTTGACTTCCACTCCTTGCAGACCAACAAGAGACGGATTCACTACCAAATGCCAGATTTCCTCTCCGTTTTCAGAATTTATATACCTCAACAGAACTTCCACTTCAGCTGAATATTCCCAGATACGGCTTTGGATGTTCAGCAAGTCCAGACACAACTGAAACTTGCTTCTTAGAACTGGTTTAGTGAACATATCAGTAGGATCGACATCAATGCTGATCTTCTCCACTTTGACCGTCCTCTCATTCCTCCGAAAATAGCATCTAACATCAATGTGCTTGGTTCTTTCATGGTAAACATGATCCCTAGCTAAGCATATTACACTCAAACTGTCACAAAATACCCTAGCTTGATCTTGATGCAAACTCAGATCATTGACAAGCCCCTTTCACCAGATTGTTTTCTTTGTAGCTGCTTCTGTCAGTGCCATATACTCTGCTTCAGTTGTAGATAAAGTCACCGTTACCTGTAAAGTTGCCTTCCAACTTACCATAGAACCACACAAAGTAAACACATACCCAGTCATAGATCTTATGTTGTCCACATTAGCTGCATAAAGTTAATCACAATAACCTATGACCAAACATTGAGTACCACCTCCATAAATGACTCTAATACAGATGTATCTCTAAGGTACCTAAACATCATCTTCACAGCTTTCCTATGTTACTTCCTAGTTTGAGACATAAACCTGCTAACAACACTGACTGCCTGAGCCAAATAAGGCCTAAGGCAAACCATAGCATACATCAGACTGCCAACTGCACTAGCATATGCAACTTTAGACAGCAGACATATATAGATTTGGTGCCATATGAGTGTCTATAGGTATGGTTGCTGACATGCCAAACTTAGATAATATCTTCTCAATATACCCTTGCTGAGATAAGAACAACTTCCCTTGCTTCATATCTCAATAGTTCTCCGTCCCCAGAATTTCCTTGCATTCCCCAAATCCTTCCTCTCAAATTCAGCCTTGAGCAGATTCTTCAGATCTTGAATGTCAGACTTGTTCATAGCAGCTATCAACATATCATCCATATATAGAACCAAATAGATGACTGAACCATCCTTCAGCTTGTTATGATAAACACAACAATCATATGGACTCATGCTATAGCCCATCTAAATCATGTAACCGTCAAACTTCTTGTACCACTTCTTTGCGGCCTGCTTAAGTCCATATAAGGACTTTTTCAACTTGCAAACAAACCCTTCCTTGTTAGGAACTTCAAAACCCTTCAGATGAGTCATGTACGTTTTCTTATCTACATACCCATGCAGAAAGGTTGTCTTCACATCTAGTTGCTCAAGCTCAAGATTCTGATGTGCCATCACTACTAGTAGCACCCTGATGAAAGTGTCTAACTAGTGGTGAGAATATCTTCTCATAGTCCACCGCTCCTTCTGACTGAATCCTCTTGCAACCAATCATGCCTTATGCCCGATACCCTCAGCATGTGATATTTATTCCTTTTTCTTGAAGATCCATTTGCAGCTGACCACCCTTTGACCTTATGGTTGTTTGACCAGATCCAAGTCTCATTCTTTGGAATCGAATCTCTTTCATCTTCCATGGCAGCAAACCATTGATATGCCTCAGAACATGTCACAACTTTACGGTAAGTGGATGGCTCATATCCATCCACCTCTTCATCTACCTGAAGTGCATATCCAACTATATCCTCAAACCCATACCTTGTGGGGCGGTCTAATAGTGGTCCTTATAGCTCTGCTAAGAGCTATACTCATGAGACAACCTTCACTGCTTTGAGTGTCTCACGACCCTTTGTTCAACAGATCGGTTTGGACCAACTCGTTCTCTGCTGAAGTCTTGATCGACCTCACCGAGTCTTTTACTTCAGTTGATTCTACTTGAAGCTCCACCTGTTTGTCAACTTTCTCAGCCCCATATTCAATTTCAAATTCATACGAGGCCTTCACAAATGAGTTAAGCATAAAGTTTTCATCAAAGACTACACTCCTGCTGAGTATAACCTTATTTTCAGCTGATGACCAGATTCTATACCCCTTAACTCCATCTCCATACCCTACAAATATTCTCTTCTTGGCTCTATGTTCTAGTTTACCTTCACTAACATGATAGTAGACTGTGCTTTCAAATACCCTTAGCCCTGAGTAATCTATAGTCTTTCCTGACCAAACCTAAAGTGATGTTTTGAGTTTGATCCCAGTGTGAGGCCTCCTAATGATTAAGTAGCAGGCTCTGCTGACAGCCTCTACCCAAAATCTTCTTGCCAGACCATAATTAGAGATCATGCACCTTGCCCTCTCAAGAAGAGTGTAATTAATTCTTTCAGCAACACCAATCTACTGTGGAGTATGTCTGACAGTATGGTGCCGAGCAATGCCTTCATTCTTGCAGAACTCATCGAACTCAGACCAACATAATTCTTGCCCATTATCAGTTCCAAGTCTCTTGATCTTCTTCCCAGTCTGATTTTAAACCAATTTCTTTCACTGCTTGAATGCATTACCCTTATGCTTCATCATGAATATCCAAACCATCCTTGAATAATCATCTATGAAAGACACAAAGTACCTGTGACAACCCAGTGACTCCACCCTTGAAGGTCCCTGTTGGTCCCTTGGAAAGGCTAACACAAGTTTAGGGGGGTGTGAATAAACTTGTCCCTAAAACTGGATTTAAAACAAATTAAAGTTCAGTTAAAACTTGTTTGGAGTTAAGCTGACTAAGCTGAGTTCAAGTCAAACTGACTTAAGCTTAAAACTGAGTCAACCGGCAGCGGATATAATTCTAGCCTTTTTCTTGATCTTGTTATTCTATGTGAAAGCTAAGTGTGTTAAATTGAATTTTGAAGAATGTCAGTTTGTGAACTGTGAAATGTATAACAATCAATTCTCAGAATGCTGTGAATAAATGCTGAGTAAGTAAATAAGTGCGTAAAGTAAATAAACAAGAATTATAGAGGTTCCAGGTGGTGTAATCCTGTACGTCCTCTCTTCCCCTGTGACGCGGAGGAAAATTCCACTAGAACTTCTTTGAGATGGCCCGGTTACAAAAAGTTCTAAACTGATAGTCCTTGACTAATCCCTAGCTTCACTATCTAAACACTTGTAGAACAGGTAGAATTGCTACTCTAAACACTGGTCCTTGGAGGGTTGAATTGCCTCTTCTCCAGCTCATCACAACCATAGTCTTCCTGACTGCACTCAACTGTCCTTCACACCTTCTTGGTGTTTCACAGTATAAACCTTTGATAGAATCAAAGTTGAGACTTGAATCAATAACTATGATTCAATTGTGATTTGAGCTTTTCTTCTAGATATATAAGTTATGCTCGGCTCTGTATTTCTTCAAATGAATGATCTTGATTTTCCTTGAATGCTTAGGAACACTTGAAGAAATTTATTGATCTTGCAATTAAGTATTTACCAGGAATTCTTTTAGATTGGCTTTCCCCCTTAATTTTATCTTTCTTGACTAGATTTATTCTCTTTTATTCCTCCTGCTCTCTTCTTTGTTGTTGTAGAAGTAGTCTATTTATTGGGGTTTATCTAACGGTCAGATTCCTTTGGATTCAAATTCTTGTGGCCGTTAGTGGTCCTGCTTTCCTGCTTGTACGATTATGTCAGAACGGATAGATTATCCTCCAATCAAAATTCTCGAATTGTAACGGTTGAATCCTTTTTCAGTTTTAGTTAAACCTTAGTTCTAAAACTGATCTACTGAAAACATTATCAGTTCTCAGTTTCGAAGAGCATTAACTGAGTTTTTACTCTTCTTCAAAATCAGTACTCAAGTTTTCATCTGATTACAATTGACTTAATTAGAGTACACAAAGGAATTAATCATCAAAGACATCATTGTCCTTATGTGTCTTAGCTCCTAATACAAGATCCATAAAGTCAGTTCAGGTCATCACAATCTTGCCTGAAGTCTAACTTTACAGTCTCGACGTAGTCTTCATAAACTGAGTTTGAACCATCGCTTCTTGATCTTCTATAGCCGTATGCTGTGACCTCGCTTCTTCTTGATCTTCTTAGATAAGCCAACTGAGTCCATGACCCTCAGTGAACTTATCTTCTTCAGTTTTACATTGGTGTGCTCCGCTTCCAATTTAACTGATTTCCAGTTTCCCGATAACTCAGTTTCTTGTTATCTGAGTTCACGACCTAGAAATATTACAGTGCTTGTCTGCTTTAACTTATACAAATATTAGACTCTATTAAATCCTGTACATTGATATCTAGACACCTTTTTTGCTTTGCACTATAACAGCTAGTTATGACACTTCATCAACGGGGTTTAGAACCAAGACTAAATAAGTGATGAATCATCATCAAAACATAAATTTTATTTCCAACAGTCCCCAACAATCAGAATGGACATAATCAATTGTCTCTTTTGTGATGTGAATTGCTTTTGGGAACTTACTCCTATATAGATTCCTAAACACACAATGATCACAAAAGTCTAGCTCTTTGACCTTATGTCCCCCAAGTAAATTAGACTTAGACAGAATTTGCATCCCTTTTTCACCCATATGACTTAATCTCATATGCAACAGCTTGGTCAGCTATGATTGGTGAACATATGATGATGCAACAACAGCAGAACCCGATACATGAGACCCTTGTAAAATGTACAATGTCCTATGTCCGATCTCCTTTAGAATCACAGTCGAAACTTATAGACATTCACCGCTCCACCTTCAGCATGAACCTAAACCCTTTGCTGTCTAAAATAATAAGTGATATCAGATCTTGGTCATTTGTGGTACATGCCTAACCTTCTTCGGTGTGCAGAATTTACCATCATGTGCCTCAGCCGAACTGAGACAATCCAAACTATTTTGCAGACCTTGATGTTAGCCATAGCAATATGGCCTCCCTCCACCTACTCATATGTTAAGAACCACTCCATGTTTGGGCACACATGCCCCAAGTGTCCAGAATCCACACATCCATGTGCCCTACTGACTCTGAGACTGCTAGTACCACATCTTCTTCATAGTTGATGTCTTGTTCTACCGAAGTGGCAGTGCCCTGCTGAGTACCCTCCTACTTCTTCCTCTTTGGAAATTCATTTTCCAATGTCCGTGCTCCTTTCAATAATTATATACATCATTTGGCTTAGGACCCTTGGAACCATCTTTCTTGAACTTCTTCTTTCTAGGGTTTCCTGATCCTCCATTGACTCCACTGGCCACGAACCTAGCAGACTGACTTTATGTACAAGAACCAGATACCTTATGGCGTGGCTCTCGAGCATGGAGAGATGACCTTATATTCTCCAATGACGCTGAGTCATTTCCAACAATAAAGGACTGCACAAAGTTCTCATATGATGCATGCAATGACACTAATAGGATCAGTGTTGCATTCTCATCTTCAATCTTCACATCAATATTCCTTAGGTCCTGTAATATTGTGTTTAGCTGATCAAGATGATCCCTCAGCTGAGTACCCTCATGCATCCGTAAACTAAACAGACGTTTCGTTGACAACAACTTGTTGGTTAGAGACTTCGTCATATACAAACTTTCAAGCGTGGACCAAAGCTTCTTTTTTGTGTCCTCTTCAGCAACTCTGTGATAATATATCTGACAAGCACAACATAATTGTTGACTGTGCTTTCTCCTCAAGACTAGCTCTCTCAGCAGCACTTCCTTCTGTTGATTTTGACAGTGGACCCCATAATCCATGTTATTTCAGCAAAGCACGCATCTTGATTTGTCACAGACTAAAATTGTTCATTCCTGTAAACTTGTCAATTTTCATGTTTAAAGCAGTCATCTTTCTCAACAGAAAAACTTGTGTTGATCCCAGATCCTAGTCAACTATGACATTTGTGTCAATCAACTTTGCTTCGAACAGATAGCAGATTTCCTGATAAAACCTAACCTTGCTCTGATACCGGTTTGTTATAATGGATTGATCAGTAAGTGATGGTGATTGTGAGTAAATATTAAAAAATAAACAAGCAAACAAGTACAGAAACAAAAAGAATACAAATTTAACGTGGTTTTGAGAAATGTCCGACTACTCCACGGACAAACGAGATTGTTTTATCATCACAGAAAATTTACAATTTACAATTATTACAGATGGTATTTAAAGGCCTTGGGAACTCAACCCAAACTGCCTTAACAACCAACCCAAAAAATGACTGAAATACAGTAGAAGCAAATTACGGAAATCCGATGCAAACGTGTTCCCCAAGTAATGCTAAGGACCAACTCAACAGACTTCAGCAGATGATCAACTCTGCTGACACCCCTTAGCTGAACACCAAAAACTCATCAGCAGCCCAATGCTTTGCTGACCAGATCACATGCTTCCTCCAGACATAGCATAGTATACCACTCAGCTGACCAAACTCAGTATGCATAGTTTAAGTCATCATTGCATTGTTTGTGTATAAATCAAGGCTTGAAGGCACGTCAAATTGAAGGTGTAATTCATTTATTATACATTGAAAGCAATGTTGTTATATTTATGGAATTGATTATTTTACAAGTAGAAAGCCAGGTATGACATGTATCAATTTTTTATTTTTAGAAGCCTCTAATTTGACATGTTTCTTGATATTGTAATAAACTTTCTTAAGGAAATCTTTGTTATTTAATCATAGTTTTTTAACATATCGTAAACTGGGTACTCAGTAGATATAATGTCCTTAAGCATAGCTTATCGTTTTGCGGTCAAATGTCTTTTGTTACCTTTCTATATTTATTAATTCATAATTATTACTCTTGTCCTTATAAAATTACAGTTTCCTTCTACTCCAATTTTTTGATAATTTTGTCCTTCTGGACAAAAATCAATTTTTTTTTTTTTTTTTTTTTTTGAGAGGTTCATCATTTTTCATACTGCAAAAATACTCCCTCCCCCTCCCCATTTTTCCGGCGACCCACCTATTTACTGCTCCCCAACCATTTTTCTGCCGACCCCCATTTATAGCGCCCCCTAACTTTCATACAGCAAATCCCCCCTCCCTCATTTTTCCGGCGCCACCCCCCCCACCCCCACCCCCGCCATTTTCAGCCCCTCCATTTATCACGGTCCGTCCTCCTCCCCAACCTGTAAATTCCACAGCTAATCAGATAAAAAACTTAAATTAGATATTCCAGATACCAGAATAATAAGATAAAAAACATAAATTACTGGAAAGTGCTGCAGCATTTACTCGAACGAAAAGGTGAAAATTTTCAAATTGCTTAGAGAAAGATACTTGCACGACAGCACTGATGACTAAGGGAAAGGACAATATTGAGTCAACTAAGTCAAAGATGACACGTGTTTATTGTTGATAGGAGTAGCTTTTGGTAATTGACTAGTTAGGATTAGGATATATAGTTTAGTGTACAGTTATTGTAATTATTCAGACAGTTCCTTTTCTAATAATGTGAAAATACGAAAACCTATTTTCCTCTTCTGCTAAGCTTTCTCGTTGTGTTCTTCATTCCACCTCTGATTTCTACATGTTATCAGAGCAACAATCCTTGTTGTATGTTCGCAAATCTTGGTTAGTTGTTCTTCGATCGTTTTGATCTTCGATTTGGTGTTTTTTTTCTTTCTGATTCGAATCATTCCGAATTCAATCTCATCAGAAACCTTAATTCCTCCGTCTAGTCCTCTGTACCTTCACCCTAATGAAAGCCCTGCGCTGGTGTTAGCAGAGCCAATTCTCGACGTAAATGGCCTAAATTACCACTCCTGGAGTAAAGCGGTTCAGATGTCATTGATTACGAAGAACACGATCTGCTTCATCGATGGAACTTTGCCTCAACCGCTGGTGGAAGATCCGAAGAGTAATGTTTGGAAACAGTGTGATACCGTGGTGACGTCTTGGATCCTTCACTCTGTTGCCAAACCTATTGAACAGAGCGTGCTTTGGCTAGGATCTGCTCGTGATGTCTGGCTAGATATCAAGGATAGGTATTCTAATGTAGATTCCTTTCGGTGGTCTGATTTACATGAGAAAATTAATGATGTGAAACAGAGAGGATCTACCGTAACAGAGTATTTTACTCAATTGAAAATTCTTTGGGATGAGATGAATGTTATCAAACCTATTCCTAGATGTACTTGTAATCCTGCTTGCAAATGTGATTTGATTCCTACTATTGTGAACAATTCGGAGGTTGAATAAGTCATATGATTTATGAAAGGACTTGATGATCAGTTTTCGCCGGTTAAGTCTCAGGATATGCTTATGACACCCTTTCCATCTATTAAGGTTGCTTTTGGAATGGCACTTAAGTTGGTGTGGCAGATAGGTTACACTCCTCAGTTATTGCCTTCTGATCCTACAGTCATGCTTAATACGTCACAAATGTTTGATATAATGCCTAATAGAGGCCCCCCCAAGGCAAACATCTGGAAACTCTAACTATCAAGGTAGAAAACCTTCTCAAAACACTGGTAAGAAATCACAATGTACATTTTGTGGATACACTGGTCATATTGAGGATACATGCTACAAAAAGCATGGGTATCCACCGGGGTTTAAGTTCAGGCCTAGAGCTAATTTGGTGGAAGTCTGTGATACTATGTGGAAAACAGAGGTGGAATGAAGAACATAGTGAGAAAACATAGCAGAAGAAAGTAAAAAGGAAAATAGGCTTTCATATATTCACATTATTAGAAAAGGAACTGTCTGAATAATTACAATAAGTGTACACTAAACTATATATACTGCTAACTAGTCAATTACGAAAAGCAGGAGACTTTGAAAGTTTCTGATACTGATACTCCAATGAAGATTTTGTCTATTGCCTCTAGTCCATAGTTTACCAAGCAGGAGTATGAGCAATTGAGAAACCTGCTCAGGAACAAGGCTGATAATGATGTTTCTGCCGATGCCACACTTTTGTTAATCAAGCTACTGTGATGTCAGCCTCTTTTTTGCCTGATACTAATCAAGGTAAAATGTCCACTCAATGGATACTAGAGAGTGGGGCTACAGATCATATTTCATGTGATGTTAGTTATTTCACCGAGTCTTTTGAAGTTCAGAAAGTCAATGTCAGTTTGCCTAATGGGAATTCAGTGGTTGTTTCACATGTTGGTAGTGTTTCACTTAATCCACATTTGCAGCTAAAAGAGGTCTTATGTGTGCTAGAGTTTCATTTTAATTTGATATCACTTAGCAAACTGACTACTGATTTAGGTATTGTTGCTTCCTTTTATGGTGATCAATGTTGTTTACAGGACAGGTTCAATGGAAAGACGATTGGATTAGCTAAGAAGGTGAATGGTTTATACATCATGACAGAGGAGTCAACCTCACAAGCCTCAAGATCACGGTTAAATAAAGCTTGTTTGGTAGTTGATTTCTAGAATTCTAGTTATTTGAGTGACAAACTATTGGATCACTATAGATTTGGTCATCTTTCTACTAAAAGGTTATAGCTTTTACATGCTTTGGATAATAGTGTTCAATGTCCTGATGATGAAATTTGCCATGTATGCCCTTTGGCAAAACAAAGAAGACTTACTTTTCCTCTACATCTACTAATTGTGCTTTTGACATTGCACACTTTGATATATGGGGTCCGTATAGAACTCATACGGTTTACGGGCAAAGGTATTTTTTAATTGTGGTTGATGACTTTACTAGATACACCTGGGTCTATTTGATGCATTCTAAGTCAGAAGTTGGTCCCATAGTTCAAGCATTTTATTCTTATGTTCAGAAACAATTTCAACAGCAAATCAAAATTGTAGGTCAGATAATGGATTAGAGTTTGATTTGAAAGAATATTATGGCAAACACGGCATTATTCACCAAACGCCTTGTGTGGGTGTTCCACAACAAAATGTAATTGTTGAGAGGAAACACCAACACCTATTAAATGTTGAAAGGGCTCTAAGGTTCCAATCTGATTTGCCTATCCCATATTGGGGGTACTGTATCGTCCTTGCAGCTCAGTTAATCAACATTTCTCCTACTCCCACGTTAAACGATGACACTCAAATTCATAAACTTTATTCCAAGTTTCCATATTTTTCCAGAATAAAGGTCTTTGGTTGTTTGGTGTATGCTTCAACTCTTCAACATGACAGGTGCAAATTATCTCCTAGAAGTGTTCCTTGTGTTCATTTAGGTATTTCACAACCCACTAAAGGATATTTACTCGTCAATCTTCATACTAAACAGGTCTTTACTTCTAGAAATGTGGCATTCCATGAAAAATGTTTCCCCTTTGCTCATAATTCTCCTTCATTACTTGATTCCGGGGATACAGATCAGTTTTCCCTTCCTGCTCCATCATTTACAATTCATGCGGATCCTTGTGAACTTTCATCCTCTAGCACTCCTTCTGATGAACCAAGTGATCAAGCACCTCACAGAACTTCTACTAGCACAGACATCCGCCCTCATATCTTCAAGATTATGTTTGTGCCAATGTCACCACACCACATCAACTAGACAAAGCAACTAGACAAAGTATTGTCCTATGAGAACCTACACCCATCGTATGATGCTTTTATTATGAACATCGATGTGGAATTAGAACTAGTGTCCTATTCTTAAGCGGTCAAATCTGAGAATTGGCGGACAACCATGAAACAGGAAATTGCTGCCTTGGATGCTAATCATACTTGGGAAATTGCCCTTTTACCACCTGGAAAACAACCAATTGGGAGCAAATGGGTTTTTAAAATCAAACGGAAGCCTGATGGAACTATAGACAGATACAAAGCACGTCTAGTGGCAAAAGGGGACAATCAAACTTATGGCATGGATTACTAAGATACTTTCTCCCCTGTAGCTAAAATGGCAACCACCCGGGTTTTATTAGCTGTTGATGTTGCTTCTAATTGGCATATTCATCAACTTGACATCAACAATGCTTTTTTCTTCATGGGGATTTACATGAAGATGTCTATATGAAATTGCCCCAAGGATATCACATCACACCCCAACAGAAGGATTTAGTGTGTAAACATACTAAATCCCTTTATGGGTTGAAGCAAGCTAGTCGTCAGTGGAACTCCAAGATCACCACATCTTTAATCAGTAAGGGATTTGTCCAATCCAAGAGTGATTACACCTTATTTACTAGATCTACACCAACTGCATTGCTGGCCGCTTTAGTGTACGTTGATGATGTGTTACTTGCCGGTAATTCCTTGGAAGAGATAACAGAAGTCAAATCCTTTTTACATGAACAATTCCAAATCAAGGACATTGGCCCTATCAAATACTTCTTGGGCTTAAAGGTAGCTAGAAATAAGGAAGGCCTTGTGTTCTGTCAACGTAAATACACACTCAATTTGCTTCAGGAGTTTGATCAACTTGGTGCTAAGCCGGCCTGCACTCCTATGGAAAGCAAAACTTCTTTGACACATGGGGATTCTTCCTTGCTAATTGATAATTCACAATATAGAAGACTCATTGAGAAGCTTCTATATCTCACCTTATCCCGTCCTGATAATGCATACGTAGTGCAGCAGCTGTCCCAGTTCTTGAATGTACCTACTGTCCATCATCAATATGTTGCGTTTCGTGTACTTAGATACCTGAAACGCAGCCCAGGACAAGGAATTTTCTACCCAGCTTCTAATCCACTTCATCTTAAGGCCTTTACCAATTCGGATTGGGCTGGTTGTCCCAAAACCCGCAAATCTGTTACATGTTACTGTTTATTTCTTGGGGAAGCTCTTGTTTCTTGGCGTGCTAAGAAGAAAACACTATCTCTCGTAGCTCAGCTGAAGCCGAATATCAGGCCATGGCTATCATTGTTGCTGAGATTCAATGGTTCGTATATTTTCTGCAAGATTTATATATTCTTTTGCAGTTGCCCGTACCTCTTTTTTGTGACAAAGATTGCTCTGCATATTGCCAATAATCCTGTATTTCATGAACGAACGAAACATGTCTAATTTGATTGTCACGTTGTCCGTGAGAAACTTCAAGCTGGCTTGGTTAAGTTCCTACATGTTTCTTCCGCTTCCCAGCTTGCTGATTGATTCACCAAAGCACTAGATGGGCCTGCTTTACAACAGTCTCTTTGAGCATTTCATGTCAAAGACATCTTTGCACCTCAGCCAACTTGCGGAAGGGGAGGGTATTGAGTCAGCTAAGTCAAAGATGACACGTGTCTATTGTTGATAGGAGTAGCTTTTGGTAATTGACTAGATAGGAGTATATATAGTTTAGTGTACAGTTATTGTAATTATTTAGACAGTTCCTTTTCTAATAATGTGAATATACGAAAGCCTATTTTCTTTCTATTTTCTTCTGATAAGCTTTCTCGATGTGTTCTTCATTCCACCTCTGATTTCCACAGACAAAAATCTACTTCATCCGAACATCCTGATGCTTTCGTAGATTCCATTCACTGTGCCAAGAAATTGCCTGTTGATTCTTGTCGGTGTTGAAATATAGGATTATGGGTTGCTGTACTGTTAAGGGAGAGCGAATTTCCAATACTAACCTTGATGCTTAACGGTGGTTTTAGACGGCGGGTCTGGTTTGTAAGATGGTGGTAATGGGTGTTGGGAGGTGGGAGTGAGAGTGATGAAGGATATGGTGGAAGAAGAGGAGATGGGTGGTCTTGGTGTAGGGAGGAAATTGATGAACATGATAAATTTTTTTAGAAGATGATAAGTTAAAAAGATGGGGTTGATGTGTTAATTTTTTAAAATGTTTGATCAAAATGATATTTTTAAAGATAAGGACTAGAGTGTACATGTTATAAAGTTTTAATATGTATGTGGTATGTGAAGTAAGTGTGTTGTGTAAGTAAAAAAGTCAAGAAAATGGTGCCAGAATTAAAAACCGTGATGCCATTAAAACCTCCCTATGCAAATTCTCAAATATAATTTAATGAGTGTGCATTTTTAAATTTATTTGACAACAACTTTTGAAAATTTATTTGGCAACAACTTTTGAGTGATTTAAATATCATTAATTTATTAATTGCATATCCAACTTGTTATTATTGTCCTAAAAAGAGTGGAAATGTATCTTATAACATTATCAATGTCAAAAATCGATATTCTTTTCATTAATTATTTTTTATTTCTTTTTGTCAAATTCTATCATTCTCCGCAATCAGAATTAGATATCAACGTTCCACATAGATACTTGATTAATTAAAGTCTTTTGATTTTCTATTTTAATTTTTATAAAAGGATCTAAAATCATTTGTTCGCTTCGTACATTGTATAAAATATAAAAATAAAACAATGATATATATTAGCCAAATGCTTATTTTTACAATGTATCATTGTAACGTAGTCCAAGCGGATCTAGAGAGGTTATATTATGTTGTCCTTATATCACCTTATATTATGTTGTCCTTAAGTCTCCAAACTAGCTTTTCATGACCAATATTGGCCTTTGTGTGCATTGTAGTCCTAGACTCTTTGTCCAAGGTCAAACTTAAGAATTGGCGTTAAGTTTATTGTTTATAAATTTGTAAATTACTTACATCTTCAATAACTTACCTTTTTAAGAGATATGATAATTCAACCCCAGATTAAAAAGAATAGTTTTATTATATATATTTGTATGTAAATTTCTGATTAGATTTTTCAAATGCGATGTAGGTACAATGTATCCGTATGAAAAAATGTTTATGAACCCCTTCCAAAAATGATGATTTTGTGTCCATTCGTTAATAACTCAATTTCCTATTTTGAAGGGCGTGTGCAAACCATAAATAATGATGGTGAAATGTATCAAGCTATAGATAAATCACATCAAACTTCTTGAAACATAAGATTCTATAATGATTTATCAATATAATGATAATAGGTAAACATAAAAGTTTTACAGAAAAATCATATAAAACTCATAATGATTTTCTCACCCATAAATTTTTTAAATCTTTTTAACTCAAAAATCATATTCTAATCGTCAAATAATTTTTATGTAATATTTTAGTTTTCAAATTACTGTAAGCAAATCACTTTCATTAACAGTTACTTCTCGTTTTAGAGAAACATTGTGTCTTACCACATTAGATAACGGCTCTCAAGAAAATCAGCTTAGTCTATTTACCACCATGTTTTTTTTAGTAACATTTACCACCTTGTTTTGATTTTCATACTTGTGATGATTAGCAATTTGACCGTGGAAATGAAAAATATTAATTCGATTAAATTATGTTTTAGATAAAGATTATAACGTTAAATTATTATTTAATCAGTTGTGACTATAAAGTATGTAAAATGTATTTTTACTACATTAACCAATTATTTAATCGACATACGAATTTGAACTATTATTTTAGGAGATTACCCTCTGGAATAAGGAAGACCGCTCAAATATTGAACCAACAAATTAGTTTGAATTGTGAACGTTTATAACCTCAGGCCTTACTAATTCTCGATGCTACTTATTTTTCATGAATTGTCATTGACAAACAACGACCTTTTTTCTAACACATAGACCGTAGAGGAACTTCATCATGTGTTGGGCTTCTCGATTTAAATGAGAAAATGATGTTAGAATGACAAAATAATTGTGAAATTATGCAAATATATAGTATATGCGGGCCTTTCTTGGCGTTAGAGATAAGAGTATGACTCAAAAGACTTGATGCAACTTGAAATTCTCGGCGATGGAGTTTCAGAACACATCACGTCATAATGTAAGATTTAGTGTACGGAGAGTGAAATATGAAGTAAAAGCGTAAAATGATGAAAACAAGTTAATGAACTCGTTGAAGGGCTGAACACTATGCGAGAGCATCCTACATACTCTGGCTTTGAGGGATCGAGTATATTGTACTTCTCTTTTGTAAAAGAGAGATTTTTGGGTCCTTGAAATGCAGTGGTTAAAAATTCCAAGAGAGTGTAAAAAAACGATGAAAGCAGATCAAATGTTTGAAACTGAAAAGGAAGCCTGGAGTTTTAATACCATGAAAAAATAAGAAGAAATCGAAATGTGGAAAAGCTTGATTTATTCCATTGAGATAGGCCGTATATATTGACATTTTTAAAACCACTTGATAAGATCTATCTTAATGTACCTGTTGTTTATCTTTCTAACTCATTATTCCACTAGTCTCACCAGCACAATCATATGTTTACAAAAAACAACAAAAAAATTGTTTTACAATATCCTTTAATATTGTTTGCGTATAAATCAAGACCTGAAGGCACGCCAAATTTAAGGTGTAATCATAAATTATACCTTGAAAACAATGTTGTTATATTTATGGAATTGATTATTTTACAAGTAGAAAGCCAGGTATGACATGTATCAATTTTTTATTTTTAGAAGCCTCTAATTTGAAATGTTTCTTGATATTGTAATAAACTTTATTAAGGAAATCTTAGTTATTTAAGCATAGTTTTTTAACATATCATAAACTGGGTATTCATTAGAAAAAAAAGTTCCTTAAGCATAGCTTATCGTTTTGCGGTCAAATGTATTTTGTTACGTCTCTATATTTATTTTGATACGTATTTACAACACCTTTTCTTGTATCAACCGTACATTTCTACTTTCTTTCAATTTTTCGCCCATAAAAGTTGTTAAAATGTCGGAATGGTAGAAAAGATTTTCCTTGTCTTCATCAATCACATAGGTCCGGTATATATAGTAATATCTAGGGCATCGACATCTACCAATAATTACCACTCTACCCTTACTAATATATAATTACAAAATATATCACATATATCACAATATATCGTAATGCCCTACTCAAGGTGGAGCGTGGATGTCTCGAACGCCCAACTTGTGCAATAAGAACTCGAACTGTTGTCGTCCCAATGCCTTCATAAAAATATCTGCCAACTGATGTTGTGTGGGTTATAGGAAAGAACAATCAATCCATCTGTAATAGCATCACGAATGAAATGAGAATCCACCTCAATATGTTTTGTGCGTTCTTGAAAACGGGATTCTGGGCAATGTATAGTGCCGACTGAAAATAACAAAATAGTCGGATGCCAGGAGGATGTCGTACACCAAGGTTAGCCAATAACTGTTTCAACCACTTTGATTTGCATGTAAGGGAGGCCATAGATCGATACTCAGCCTCCACGGAGGACCGAGAAACCGTGGACTTCTTCATAGACTTCCAAGAAATCGGCTAAAGACCAAGAAGAACGAACCAACCACTTAGAGATCGTCGAGTAAGGGGGCAAATGGCCCAATCAGAGTCACACAACCGTTCAAGAAGAAGAGTACTATCGGATAGCAACAAAATACCATGACCCAGATGTTTCTTCAAATAACGGACGGGTCATAACGCAACTTCCCAATGATCAACCTGTTAGGTGTAGTGCCCGGAAGACAATTTTGTAATTGTTTTAATTAAATAAATGACAGAATTATATATTCATTTTATTATTTGCATTTATGCTTATATTATACACTGCTGAAAACCCTAAATATATCGGTATGTAATCACATAACTCAGTGTATGGCATACACACGAGGATTGAGTTAGTGATGATATGCTTAAAACTATTTAGTCCATGGTGAATTTAATCAGAGTATGGGTCTCATGATTAATATACCAATAATGCGCCCAGAACACTTAACGGTGTGACCGTCTTATCCGGACCATCGGTATAGGGTACCTAGTGGGGCATTTATATATGATGTCTATCATATAGGACTAGACCGATTTGATTTGAATTCTCGATATAATTCCGTGATCGGGAAATCTTATCGAATCACTAGATGATCATTTATGGATTAATCTCAATTCTGATGTGATCACAGTCTACTGCTTGGTTCAAAGTACGGTTTGATGTGTTAGTTAAGGATCACTTGGATACATGTGATCGTTGGCTCTATTCTGGAATGAGTGAGTAGTCTGTGACTTCACATATATGGAATCCATTCCTTCCTGCGGGAAGTAGACAGACAGTTCCCTTATTTGTTAATCCAAGAAACTGATTGATGGGCCCAATTCATATTATATTAGTTATGAACGAATTGATCACTAGGGGGTTAATGGTAAATAAGGATAAGATGTTTTGAGAAGGGTTTACGGAAATATCCCGAATCAAAACGAACAGTCTATGGAGGATTTATCCGTATGTAATGATTATATCAATGGACGCTTATCGACTCAGTGATTAGAGTGTAAGTATATATCTATAATCGATAGAGTTCAGTTTCGGGTTTATGGTGGCGTAATCCCGGAATTGAAAGATTGAGTAAGAATTGTTCTGTTCGATGAATAATTTTATTTAATTTATTGTAGCTACTGGCTATAGGTCCATGGTCCCCGATGTGGCTCCTAACATGCATATGTTTCTTGGCGTCGGGCCTCAAATAATAATTAAGTAGTTGGACTATTTAATTGATGTGCGAATAATTATTTAGTGGGCTCAATAATAAAATACACGGAAAAGACATTTTTCGTGGACTCGGCCCATTATGTGAAATTTCATTTGAACCCTAATTTTCTAGTATTGGGGGCGTGTTTTTGTCTTGGAAATTATTAAGGAATTAGTTTTCATGATAATTATAAGAGATGTGATTAATTAAGGAAAATATATTAGATTGATCCTTAAATATTCTGGATTTATTCTAGATTATTCTAGGAGTATCTTTTATCGAAAAGGATAATTATAATTGATTTTTTTATTAATTATTAAATCCTTGGAGGACAAGGATTTCTCTCCTATATGAAGAGAGTTCTCCTAATCCTTTTCTAACACACATAATACGCATACATACACACAAAATAAGCTAAGGAATTCGGCCAAAGCTTAGGGTTCGTGTTGGGAAAATCTTCGGGATTTTCCGGGTAGCATATCAAGGAGGTCAAGCATCAAGGATCAACATCCACCGGTTGTTGCTTGGAGATACACATCGGAAGATCGTGGCATCTCAAATTGGATCTCGACTTCATCAATCTTTTGGATCTCGCTTTTGATTGGTAAGTAGATCTCACCTTCTTGTATGTAGATCTTAAATTATGTAGTTTAATTTTATATGATCGTTATCCTCTTGTTTATTCCGCTGCGTAATCGGGCGGATCTAGATCCGTCCGGCGATATTACATCCAACAAGTGGTATCAGAGCCTCCGATCTACAAATTAAAGGATATAATTGATAGATTTAGGAGTGGATTTGCATGTTTAGATTGCATTGTTTTTCGATTTTTTTTTAAAATTCGAAAATTTTCATGATGATGAATGCTTTGATATGTTGTGGTGAAGAGATGGATTAGGGTTGGTTTTTTTCATGCGAAAATTGTAAGCTTTTTGTATGTATAAAAATTCCGGGTTCGAAACGATGAAGATCATGGCGATGAAGATCAAAGATCAAGGCAAAACCCTAGGTATGAATAAGGTGAGGGCGGCTTAAAACACTTCAGGCGGCGTTTTTTTTTTCCGCCGCAGCATGTTTTTTTAGGGTTTAGCGGCATTAATGTGCGCCGCAATATTTACCCTTAAGCGGGTAGTTTTTTTTTTGTTTTTTTGTTTTTTTTATGAAAACCATTTATTTTATTTTAATTTAATTCGGCCGTAAGGCCATAAATTTAAAAAACAAAAACACTGCGAAAGCCGTGACATAAAAAAAATATATTTTTAAAATAGATTATATATTTAATAAATAGCCCATCTCCTTTTGGGTTCGTGTTTGATGGTTCGTGGTTCGAGATCCGGAAGTTCAAGATTCGAGATCAAGATTTCTAGATTGGAAGATCGAAGATCGATTTTTGATTTTTACGTACTTTTTCCTAGAAAATAGGTTAGACACGGGGGTACCAACGATCCATCTCGGTGTTTTATTTTCCATAATTTGCGTGTATGATCGTGATTTTGTGTTTAACCGGAAAATTGCCATGACATGCATCATATCATGAATTCCACTCCATATGCATACATGCAGCTATTTAATTCTGGATAATTAATTAGGCATGTATTCAACTCGATTAATTAGTTTAAGTTTTAATTAATTTTTCTGGAAACTAATTATAGAACCGAGGAACCGGGTTTTGTCAATCATTACGTTTTTTCGGTGATGGATTCTCGGTGAATCCCATCCTAAATCGTTAAGTTTTCGGTGATGGATTCTCGGTGAATCCCACCTTAAACCGGAACGAGATTGTGGGTTTGTTCCGTAGTGTCTACGGGAAAGTTTGACAATTTAAGAAATCGGAAAATCATGATACATGGGTTCGGAAATGGTCTAACCATAGTTGGGTAAGTTCAACTGAGCTACGGCTCGATTGACTCACCCTCTACGTGAGACGTTTGCACGGGGGTTCGGCAAAACTTAGCATATCCGATAAGCCTTTAAGGCTAAACGGGGCTTCTCTTAGCCGGATCCGACCGACAGTCACATATGTTCCAACGAATAAGACGGGTAGGCTTTCCTACATTACCGACACCATTCGGGTACATGATTTTTTGTTTCTTAAAATATTGTCAAGTCCAAAACCGCGATCACTAAACCCACCACTTTTTCAAAATATTGAGTGGGAGCGGGGAAGGCGACAGCCGACCCCACGGCCTCTACTATACATGCAAGCAAGTGAGAGAATGGTGACGCCTCATGCCTCTTTGATTTTGGCCCCCTTCGGATGGTGTTCACCGCTATCAAAATTCAAGGCTTGGTCTCCGAAAGGATATGATCTTGAGGACTCGCCGGGTCACTGACCTGCCCTACGTAGGCATACTCAGGGCATACTAAAAGGCATGATATAGTAGGTCACACTCATCAGGATATTTTAGGAAATATCTTGGTTGAAAAAGGAATGTAATCGACGATTAAAGTATGGGATGTACGATTCCCATGAGATGCTTGATTCTCAAAGTTTAATCATCAAGAGAGATTGTCTCAGTTTAACCGTCATCGTGCTGATACCGACCCCCTAGGCGGCGTTACGAACTAATTGATCACTAGGGGTTAATGGTAAATAATGATAAGATGTTTTGAGAAGGGTTTACGGAAATATCCCGAATCAAAACGAACAGTCTATGGAGGATTTATCCGTATGTAATGATTATGTCAATGGACACTTATCGACTCTGTGATTAGAGTGTAAGTATATATCTATAATCGATAGAGTTCAGTTTCGGGTTTATGGTGGCGTAATCCCGAAATTGATAGATTGAATAAGAATTGTTCTGTTTGATGAATAATTTTATTTAATTTATTGTAGCTACTGGTTATAGGTCCATGGTCCCCGATGTGGCTCCTAACGTGCATATGTTTCTTGGCGTTGGGCCTCAAATAATAATTAAGTAGTTGGAGTATTTAGTTGATGTGCGAATAATTATTTAGTGGGCTAAATAATAAAATACATGGAAAAGACATTTTTCGTGGACTCGCCCCATTATGTGAAATTTCGTGTGAACCCTAATTTTCTAGTATTGGGGGCGTGTTTTTGTCTTGGTAATTATTAAGGAATTAGTTTTCTTGATAATTATAAGACATGTGATTAATTGTTTATTTGTTAAATAATTAATTAAGGAAAATATATTAGATTGATCCTTAAATATTCTGGATTTATTCTAGATTATTCTAGGAGTATCTTTTATGGAAAAGGATTATTATAATTGATTTTGTATTAATTATTAAATCCTTGGAGGACAAGGATTTCTCTCCTATATAAAGAGAGTTCTCCTAAGCCTTTTCTAACACACATAATACGCATACATACACACAAAATAAGCTAAGGAATTTGGCCAAAGCTTAGGGTTCGAGTTGGAAAAATCTTCAGGATTTTCCGGGTAGCATATCAAGGAGGTCAAGCATCAAGTATCAACATCCACCGGTTGTTGCTTGGAGATACACATCGGAAGATCGTGGCATTTCAAATTGGATCTCGACTTCATCAATCTTTTGGATCTCGCTTTTGATTGGTAAGTAGATCTCACATTCTTGTAGGTAGATCTTAAATTATGTAGTCTAATTTTATATGATCGTGATCCTCTTGTTTATTCCGCTGCGTAATCGGGCGGATCTTGATACGTCCGGCGATATTACATCCAACACAACCCGAGGTGCGTGCATAAACTGAGAGAGAATATGAACCGAATATGCCAGGTTAGGATGCGTGACACCCAGATAAATCAAACGCCTCACCAATCACCGAAATTTTTCTGGATCATCAAGAAGAGTCCCTTCAGCCAGGGCCAGTTTATGGTTTTGTTCAATTGGGAAGTCGGCCGGTTTGGCCCTAAGTAAACCCGTATCATGAATTATGACGAGGACATACTTGTGCTGGTTCAAAAAAAATTTGGATATATTCCGGGCAACCTCCAAACAAAGGAAGTACTTAAGCACACAGAGATCCTTTATTTTAAAGCATCTACTCAGATATGTCTTGAACTTAGTCATCTCCACTTTTTCATTACCTGCGATGATCATATCATCCACGTATATAAGCACATTAAGCTGGACACTGTTACCGGGGTAAACCAAGAATAATCCGAATATGATAAACGGAACCCATATGCCTTTAATGACGATGCATGCTTCGCAAACCAACACCGTGGATCCAGTTTCATACCATATAAGCATTTTTACATGTGACATACCAAGCCAGATCGATTTTTTTCAAAACCGGGAAGGATCTTCATGTAAATATCTTTCTCCAAATCTCCATGCAAAAATGCATTATGGACATCCATCTGATGAAAGTTCCAATTTTTAATAGCTGCCACACTAAAGAACATACGAACGGTGACCATCTTCGCTACAAGAGCAAACGTCTCATTGTAATCCAAACCCTCCACCGGATGATGCCCAAATGCAACAAAATGAGCCTTTAAACGTTACAACTGGCCATGCTCATCATACTTTTCGGTGTAGACCCATTTACTTTCCAATGCCTTTTTCCCGGGAGGTAATGGTTGCAATTCCCATGTACCATGGTCTTCTAATTCCTTAACTTCCTTAGCCATAGCTTTACGCCATCCGTCATGTTGCATAGCCTTATTAAAAGTTTTAGGAGGAGTCCATGTAGTAATAGCTGCGAGATACTTGCGGTGCTTGTCAGAAAATAAATCGTAATTAACAAAACGCGTAAGAGGATAAGAAGTACCTGAGAATTCCGTTGAAGTGGGTGAACAAGATGTTTGACTTTTCTTTCCCACAATATTATGAGTAACAAAATCCCGAAACCGAGAGTTAAAGATCTTCTGTCGTCGCCCTCTACCCAATTCCTCCACTACAGAGGTATCATAAACATGTTCGGGGTTGTTATATGGTGGAAGGTGAGCAGGTTCATAAGGCGTAACATTTTCTACAGGGTGAATCCCCCCTCAACCAGTGTCACTGGTTCTGGTAGGGTTACCGGTTGAGAGGAAGATGTAGGAAAAACATCATCTTCATACACTTCATTGGTTACATTCGGGTTGGTTTGGTCGGGTCGAGTCACATGGGGATGTATAACATTTATATGATAAAAATTACAATGTTTTATATACGTTATCGACTCTTTTTATATAAAATATAAGAAATTATAACGATAATCTTATAAAATATTAATATTTATGAATAAATCTAAATACTATAAAAATCTAGTAAAAGTGATAAAAAGTTATAAATTTTGTACCGGGTTAATAACCGGAGTGTCGTGTCAGATTTACGTGGGTATTTTTGGTATTTTATTTACAGATCTTAGGTAAACCAAGACCCCGAGTGACGACACTTTTTGAAGTAAAATCGTATCTTTTGAAGGAATTAAGGAAGTGCCACGAGATTTAAAGTTCAAGTGGATCAATGGTTCGTGACACCATTATCGAATTATATTTTCGACGAACAAATGGCCCATCAAAAAGGCATTTTCTGAAGAAGAGTCCTTCATGGAGGTTATAGATCTTTTCAAGAGCTTTCCAATTCTTCTTGAATTATGTCATTTGGAGATCCAGAGCTCAAGTTATGATTTTATCAAGTTTCAGATCAAGTTATGGAATAAAAAGCTACCCGGATCAATCCGGATTAACCTCGGATCGATCCGAGGAAACATAATCATTATCCAGCATGTGGTCCTGCAGAGAATAATCTGAGGGATAATATTTTTTATTCCCGGATCGATCCGGCCCTTTCTCGGATCGATCCGGCCCTGAAAATCTTGCCTATAAGAAGAGCAGCTTTGCAGACACATGAGGGGGTACCAATATATTTTCTTAACCTCTTCTTCTTAGTAGTAGTATGTATGTATATAGGCCTTATGCCATAAATAAAGTAGTATCGTTATAATGCTCGAGAAATTATCAGAAGATCAATGTTGTTGAAGTCGTTGTAACATCCGGAAGAATACAGCTTCTGATTCAACAGTTGTAATCGGGTAAAATTTCTAAAGTATTCATGTTTGTTATGTTTGTTTTTATCTTTTTATAATGTTAGTAGGCTAAATCTAATAACTAGCCAAAGTTATGTAATCGTTTTATTTCGATCTTTTCGGTAAAGGAATGCTGTCTAAGTAAAATTGACTAAAATTGAGTTAATTGAATCTTTTTCTATTTTGTAACGTATTGATAATATTCGGATTGACGTAATTAACCAAGATGAATCGCACCATATAACCTAACGATGAACTGACCAGAGAAGTTAGGATATGAGATAAAAGATAGAAAAACCGGAGGGTAAAATTGGCCGTGCGAAAGCGTGACTACGGAATCCTATTTCCTACCCGGGGGCAGATTTGTCTTGGGAAAGATAGATCTTATTAAAATTGTGCTCAAGATCATAATAATGTTAAAATCAACAGTTTAATTGAAACTAACACCGGAAAGTTAAATCGATCCGCCTGACAACCGGAGCCTTTTGAATAACATCGGCCATCTGACAAATGGAATAACCTCTTTTATCCGGGGTAGATTTGTACTCGGTACCTGTTCAGACTAACTGAGATTAGCATGGGGCGCTTGTGGAGATTGAATCGATGACAATGACATATGACAATTTCATACGCTCGTGTGAGGAGGAATTGTTAACCTCGAGAGTGCACCGTTTCATTTACTCAATTGGACCTAATATAAAAGGAAAGATCGAGCGCATTCCATTCACTTTGAAATGATCGTATAAATCGATTATATAAACTTTGGCTAGTTCTATATATTGGTATCTATATATATATATATATATATATATATATATATATATATATATATATATATATATATATATATATATTTTGCAACTTATGTACATCTATATATATTTATATATCTATATATATTATATTAGAATAACTTTTAAATTACGCATTTATTTTATGTTAAGTAGAATAGTAGTGATCTGTGTTATAAAATTGCGATTTAGATCGAGTTAATAACAGCTCTTTGGTGTTTAACCACACTTAGAAGAATTACCAAGTTTCCCTGAGGATTCGACACTCTGACTCACCATACTAGCACTACAGTTTGACCCGATACACTGTCGGTTAAGAACTGGTTTTAGCACTAGAAAAGGCCACGTCAGCTTTCTGGCGCCGTTGCCGGGGAACGACGCTAATTTTTTTTTTGTGTCTATGGTTACTACTTATATTAGCTCAAAACTCTCGAGAATAAGTCAACACTTTTCTTATCTCATTTCTATTTTAATTTTTAAATTGTACTTACCTTATAGGTAAGTTACCAATTTTACTACTATCAATTTCGTGTTATTTTCTATTTTCGTTAGTTGATGACCGTAAGTGGTAAGGCCCCACTCACTCCTTATAAGCCTGACATAAACACTTACGAAAGGCAGTTAAGAGTAGAGAGAAATCGTGGTCATACTAGTCAGGGAAATCCTGACGAATCATCTTCAAACAGAAATACGAGAATGGCTGAAATCAGTGATGAAACACCTGAACAAGGGCTGGAACATGCTCTAGGGCATGGACAGAACCCTGTTAACCTTAATAATCAAAATAATAATAATAATTGAAATAATCAGAATCGGAACCAGAATAATCGTAATAACCCACCAAACCCGAGGCCTATCTGTGATCAAACCATAAGAAGAAACCAGACTAATAATCCCATACTTTTACCTAATGAAGGAGCGAATAATTTCGAGATTAAATCTCATCTTTTTGGTTTAATTGACGCAAGAGCCCAATTCCTAGGAGAGGATGATGAAGATCCGCATCATCATCTCTATCTTTTTGAAGAACTGTGCAATACAGCCAAAAGTCAAGGTGCTCATAAGGAATTAACAAGGATGACTATGTTTCCTTTTTCTCTAAAAGGACGAGCCCGAGATTGGTTTATGTCTCTTCCACATCATTCACTTACAAGTTGGCAGGAGATTCAAACTGAATTTCTGAAACAATATTTCACTCCTGGACGGAATTTGGAATTAAAAGTCGAGGTTGCTAACTTTAGACAAGGATCTGAAGAAACACTCGGGAATGCCTGGGAAAGATTTAAAAAATTGTTAAGAGCTTGTCCCGACCATGGTTATTCCTTAGATATGCAAATTCAACTTTTTGTCGTAAATTAAGAAAAGATTCACGTGCTGATGTAGATCATGCATGTGGTGGTTCTTTAATGATGAGTGAAGCTCAAATAGTTTACGATGCTATAGAAAAGATTTCCAAAAATAACAGAATGTGGGAAACCGGTTCTAGCACCAGAAAAGTAGCTTTTGCATGAGAATGTACATCTAATACGGAAGTTCTAGCACATTTAGAAAATTTGAGTAGGAAATTTGATGGCCTACAATCAAACAAAAACCAAAGTTCAGAAAATAGTACACCAACTGAATACTCAAATCAGGATAATATGCCATTAGGGATTGAAGAACCAACAGGATATTCAAGAGAGGAGGTGAGTTTTCTTCAGCAGCATAGGAATTTGAACAATGCATACTCAAACTCATTTAATGCTATTAGAAGAGATCATCCTACTTATCGATGGTCTGAAAACCCTAGTAAGCAAGGACAACCGCCATATCCAGTTCCATATAGGAATATGAATAATAATCAAGTTTATCAAGAAAACACATCTAATCAGAATTTACAATCATTACCTAGATCCTATCCTCAACATACCACACAAAGTATACCAAACTCAAAGTTCAACTCAACTGCGAAGGAGTTGAAAAATAGGAAAAACTAATGGAAAATATGATGGGTGTAGTATCTACTCAAGCTAGGAATATAGAAACAATGATGACTTCTATTGGTACAATCCTCACTAAGGATATGAGTTCAATGAAAACATCTATGAGTGGACATGATACCGTAATGAGAACGATAGAAGCCTCATTAAGGAATATGGAAGATCATTTGAGTAGGGAAGGTGAACGTAATAACAAATAGACCTCACGGAGGATTACCAAGTAATCTTGAAAGAAACCCAAGAGAGGTAAATATCGTAGTTACGAGAAGTAGAAAACTCTGTGGTAGTAATGGAGTAGAGAACTTCGGGAATAATGAAGTAGAAAATGATTTAGATGGTAAGAATGATGAAACTAAAGATGAAATTGAATTCACTGATAAGGAAGAAGAAATTATAGAGAATTTCTTGAAAAGAAATAGAAGTTTGGAACCTGAAAATGAAGGTGAAAAATGGGTAAAAATCCCTAGGATTTTGAAAGATCCCATGGATAAAGATTTAAGGAATTTATTCAAAGAACATGTTAGATTAGAGGATAATGAAAACAAGGATGAAAAACAGGAAGAACTAAAGGAATCTGAAGTAGAGATTGATTCAGGGAATGTCTTAAAAGAAAAAACTCAAGATCATGATACTTGGCGATCAAATAATACTCAAAGGTTTAAGGAGAAAGGAAAAGAGAAAATGACTTTGGGATCAAAGCTTGTCGATTTAGAATCTTTACCTTACCCACCTAAAGATCAAATTAAAAGGATTAAAACTGATATGAAGTATGCTCGTTTCCTTGATACCTTTCGTCATATTCATGTTAATATCCTCATTATCGAAGCTCTAATTAGTATGCCCTTGCTTATGGAAAGTTTACGAAAGATATTCATCAAACAAGAAAAATTAGAGGAATATGAGAATATATGCCTAAATGAAGAATGTTCTGCAGGTTTACACATAAGTTACCGCTTAAACCGAAAGATCCTGGAAGTTTTACCATTCCATGTGAAATTGGAGGATTTCTGTTTAAGAAGGTCTTATGTGATCTTGGAGCTAGTATAAACCTCATGTCTTATGAGGATTATAAGAAGCTACGAAAACTGAAATGACTCTGCAGATGGCAGATAGATCAATTAAATATCCTAAAGGAATTATTGAGGACGTATTGGTTAAAGTAGACAAGTTCTATTTTCTAGTAGACTTTGTAGTTATGGAAATGGAAGAAGGATATTCAGCGCCACTTATCTTAGGTCGACCGTTTCTAGCTACATGAAGAACTTTAATAGATGTCCAGAGAGGAGAGTTAATTTTGAGAGTCAATGAAGATGAAGTTGCTTTCAATATTTTCAAAGCTATGAACCATCCATACAGATCACCAGAATCATGTTCTTTTATAGAAGATATTCATTCTGTCTATGATAATCAGTTACCAACTTTTGAAGACAGATTAGAAGAATGTTTAGCTCTGTCTATCTATAAAGAAGATGAGAAAGACACCAAAATGAAAGAGATAATTCTTTCTCTAGATAAAGGAAGTTTTACTTTTAAACCATCATGGCATAAGTATTTGGAATTGGAACTAGAAGGACCAGTTCTTAAACCATCACTGGAAGATCCACCTAAGAATCTGGAATTGAAACCGCTACCTTTAAATCTGAAGTATGCTTTTCTTGAAACTAATAATCTATTACCGGTTATTATTTCATCATCTTTAACTGAGCAACAAGAAGATCAATTACTTAGAATGTTGAAAAAGCATAAGAAAGCTTTTGGATGGACAATTGCCGATATTCGAGGTATTAGCCCTGAGATTTGCGTTCATAAGATAATTCTGAAGGAGGATGCTAAACCTTGTATTCAACATAGCAACGCCGCCTCAACCCAAATTTGCGCTTAATTGTTAAGAAAGAGGTCATTAAGCTATTAGAAATGGGGATAATTTTTCCCATATCAGATAGTGAATGGGTAAGTCCAACTCAAGTGGTACCAAAGAAAGGAGGTTTCACAGTGAAAGAGAATGAATGGAATGAATGGATTCCGACAAGAGAGATTACAGGTTATCGAATGTGCATTGATTTTAGAAAACTAAATGATCATACTAAGAAAGATCATCATCCACTTCCATTCATAGTTCAGATGTTGGAACGTTTAAGCGGACATAAGTATTACTGTTTCTTAGATGGTTATTCAGGATATTTACAGATATTCATTACATCAGGAGATAGAGAAAAAACTACTTTCACTTGTCCTTATGGAACTTTTGCTTATAAAAGAATGCCGTTTGGTTTATGTAATGCACCAGCTACGTTTCAGAGGTGTATGATGGCTATATTTGCTGATATGGTTGAGAAATTCTTAGAAATTTTTATGGATGACTTTAGTGTTTACGGAGATTCATTTGATGTTTGTGTGTTACACTTAGAACGAGTGTAACAACGCTGTGAAGATACCAATTTAGTACTAAACTGGGAAAAATGTCACTTAATGGTATCAGAAGGAATTGTTTTAGGTCACAGAATCTCTGAAGAAGGTATCGAAGTTGACAAAGCTAAAGTCGAAGTAATTGAAAAATTACCTCCACCAGTTAATTTAAGAACTCTAAGAGGATTTCTCGGACATGCAGGTTTTTATAGAAGGTTCATTGCTGATTTTTCGAAAATAGCAAAGCCTCTAAGTCATTTACTTGAAAAGGAAGTACCTTTTAACTTTGATAGTAAATGTAAGGAAGCATTTCAGACCTTAAAAGCGAGGTTGACTACTGCACCAGTGCTAGTAGCACTAGATTGGAATTTGCCGTTTGAGATTATGTGTGAGGCCAGTGATTTAGCTGTAGGAGCAGTTTTAGGTCAAAGATATAACAAAATTCTCAAAGCTATTTACTATGCATCTCACACACTAAACGCAGCTCAACTTAATTATGCAACTACAGAAAAAGAACTGTTGGCTGTAATTTTTGCCTTAGATAAGTTTAGATCGTATATTGTTGGATCTAAGGTAGTAATTTATACAGACCATTCAGCCCTGAAGTATTTACTGAGTAAGAAAGATGCTAAACCTCGTCTTCTTAGATGGATTCTCTTACTTCAAGAATTTGATATTGAAATTAAAGATAGAAAAGGAAGTGAGAATGTAGTAGCAGATCATCTAAGTAGAATGGAAAATGATGTAGAAATAGGAATAGAAATTAAAGATTCATTTCCTGATGAACAACTGTTTAGAATAGATACTCCTTCAACCATGCAGTTATTAAGGAATAGAATTCCTTCTAAGGAAATGCCACCTGGTTTGGAGATATCATTAATTACTTAACTTTGTGATTATATTCCGTCTCATTGGACTTGGCAAATGAAAAATAAGTTCTTTTATGACTTAAAATTTTATTCTTGGGAGGAACGAAACTTTTCCGTAAATGTTCGGATGGGATAATCAGAAAATGTGTGCCTGATAATGAAATTTTAAGTGTTTTATCATTTTGTCATGATCGTGAGGCAGGAGGTCATCATGGAGGTTGGAAATCTGCATTTAAAGTTTTACAATGTGGTTTTTATTGGCCTACACTATATAGAGAAGCTTATAAGTATGTTAAATCTTGTGAATCTTGTCAAAAATGGGGAAATGTATCTAAAAAACATGAAATGCCTATGCAACCTATTTTAGAATGTGAGTTATTTGATGTTTGGGGTATAGATTTCATGGGACCATTCCCTATATCTTTTGGAAAAAGATTTATTCTTGTAATGGTAGATTATGTTTCAAAATGGGTAGAAGCTGAAGCTCTTCCCACTAATGATACCAAAGTTGTCATACGATTCCTTAAAAAGAATATATTTACCCGATATGGTATTCCGAGGGCTATCATTAGTGATAGAGGGTCACACTTTTGTAATAGACCATTTACCAAGATAGTTGAAAAATATGGTGTAACACATAAGTTAGGAACATACATCATCCATAAAACCGGGTGGTCGGAGTAGAGGTGTCTAATAGAAATCAAAAGAATTGTAGAAAAGACAGGTGGATTCGAATCGTAAAAACTGGGCAGTTAAATTAGACAATGCATTATGGGCATACAGAACAGCTTTCAAAACACCAATTGGTTGTTCTCCCTATAAGCTAGTCTTTGGTAAGTCTTGTCATCTCTCAGTTGAGTTAGAACACCGAGCCTTACGGGCTATTAAATTTCTGAATTTCGATCCTAAGGTCATCGGTGATCATAGATTGCTTCAATTGACAGAAACTAGAAGAATTTCGTCTCGATTCTTATGAAAACGCCGAATCTATAAGGACGCATACGAAATCTTTTCACGATAAGAGAATCTATAGTCGTGAGTTCCATGTAGGTGATCGAGTGCTCTTGTACAATTCACGTTTAAAGTTATTTCCGAAAGCTTAAATCAAGATGGACGAGTCCATTTAAAGTAACACGGGTTTACAAATGGAGTCATTGAACTAACCGATGGAAATACGACTTTTATAGCCAATGGCCACAGAGTGAAGTTATTTGTGGAGGAGAAGGAATCACACTTGAAGGAGAAGTAATGCTCTTGGTGATCCCCGACAAATTGAAAAAGTAGAAGAATGAAATTTTGAAAAGCGGAGGAACCAAATCACCGAATATCAGTGCTATTTATCTTTACTCTACTTTTACGTGTTTTATATGTTTGAACTAGTTTCGTCTTTTACCGGATAGACGTAAAAGAACTGGATGTCTTTTTAGATAGAATAGGAGTTTTTATTTTGCTTTTGAAATTAGGCCTTGATAAAGATGTCGCATTTAAAATAGAAGCTTGATTTTTGAGAAAAACAAGCAATTGTTGAGAGATCAGTTGAAAGTATGTAATGGAAAATCGAGAAGTTCGATAAAGAGAAGGGCAAAGTTTTTAAGGAGATGCGAGAATCTGTGGAAAAAGTGAGCATGATGGGAAATGTAGGAAAGCACAACCAAATCCCGGGATGAGTGTTTGAATGTTGTTAAGAAGGAACGATTAGGTGGTTATCCGAAAATCCCGATGGAGATCAAAGGGAAAATTCGAACGCCTCATTTCTTAAGATTAGGTTGATAGAACGTTATGTTAGAACCCTGGAAGATTTAGAAATAATGGAATTAGGACCCGTATGAGTTTTATAATATTTATAAAATTTTTATATAACTTTTGAAAATTTTATAAATAGGATCTTTATGAAATTACTTAAAAGTTTTATAAATTTTTTATAAAAGGTTTTATTTAAAATTAGCAGAAGTATTATTAAAGTTTTTTAAAATTGTTATTAAGAAAAAGAAAAAAAGAAAAATTTGGTCGGATCGATCCGACCTAACCCCGGATCGATCCGGAAACTAAAAAACCTAAAAAAAAAGAACGGGATCTTCCCTTCTTCTTCCTCTTCCATTTTTTCTGAAAAAACAGCCGCCCCTCCCCATTCTCCCCTCGATTTTTTTTCAAAATCATCACTAAAATTCACTCTCACATCACCCCAATCCTTATACTCTTCTCATTTTCCTCTCTTCTCTTCAAATTCTTGTTTAAATTGAAGAAATTTTCAAAGAAAAGCTTCAACTTTCACTCCGGTGATATTCAACTTTTCCGGCCAACTTTTCAACCTTTTAAGCATTATAAGGTAACATTGTAGTCATTTATTTTGTTAATTTCGTTTTTATGCAATTTTATTTAATTTCAACTATTTTGTTACTCATTTGTGTTGTTTTGTGTTGTTTTGTTTGATTTGTGTTGTTTTGTTATTGTGTCACTATCGTAGAATGGCCGAATCATCAAAAGCCAGTAAAAAACGTAAGCCGCATATCCCTACCCAAATTCCGGTTATAGAGACTAGGCCTTTAACAGAAGAAGAATTGGCTGTTAGTTTTGAAAGAACCGCGTCTGCAGCAGCTAGAAAAGCCTTAAAAAATAAATTTGGACAGTGTTTAGTTGCAATAGAGAGGGGTTTGGATTTCAAGGATTTGGGAAGGGAGGTAAAAGAGATTTTCGAAAGGCGACAGTGGTTGGAGTTAGCCAGTTTAAGGTCGGGTGAAATTAACACAACCTTAGTAGCTGAATTTTATTCTTTGGTAGCAACTCACAATGCTACAGAAAATGGTGAGTTAACCACATCAACCTAAGAACTAGGACGGTACCGTTTGATCCTCAGATTATAAATGCTATTTATGGTATCCCTGATATACCAGAAAATGAGGATTATTATACTGTATGGAATTTAGATGAGCCTGCAGATTTTGACTATATTGTTTCACTAGCCCAGAATGAGTTAGATCCCATTGCCGTCTGGCATGAAAACAAGTTTTCCTATAGAAAATGTATACGGGATATGAGAGCTATTAAACGTTTTATTAGCCACACTCTTTACCCTACTCGTCATTTTACATCTTTTGGTAAAGAGGATCTGTGTATTGCTTGGGCTATGGTCAATGATATACATGTGGATGTAGGCAGGGTAATGTATAGAAGGGCCAAGGAATTTGTCTCAACTGCCAAACCAGGCAGTCACATGCCTTTTCCATGTTTTATTTCTTCCTTATGTCGCCAGATAGGTGTCCCTGAGCTTCCAAATGATAATTTGATTATGGTTGATGACACACTTATAGGTCCTAGTTTACCACTTAGGCCGGCAGGAAGAATAGATTTTATGGACCCTAACCGTCAACGACCTCAACCTACTCCATCCACTACTGTCCCTCCTTCATCCAGTCAAACTCAAACTCAACTTCCAAATACCATCACATACGACATGTTTCAATCCTTGGCCTATGATGTTCATCGGGCCAATGCCAATATGGCTGTTTTTATAAAGGAATATGCAGTGGTCTCGAAGATTTACGTCAAGGCATGCGAGGTATATATCAAATGAATATACTGCAAAACCCTACCTATGCCGAGATGGATATTCCGCATTGCCAATCCCAGCCATATACCTTGACCGACTTTATTCCACCGATGCCACCTCGCTCAGACTTCCAACAAATGCCACATTCTTTTGGATTTCAAACTAGTGGTACAGGGGATTTTTCGACAGGTACTACGGCAGCTGCGACATCTGATTGGACAGGATTTGGATCATTTGGCCATACCACGACGGGATGGGGAAGCACTTTTTCTGATGTCACGAGAGAGATGAGCTCGATGGGATTAGACAGCTCGGTTCGGATGTCGACATATTTTCAAGATCCATTTCAATAATCGACTTATGATCCGGCCAGTTCTCGAGCCATGCCTAGTTCGAGCCACGTCGAGATGAGTGATGAGGAGGATTGATTTAAACCATTTTATGATTATTGACATTGAAAACAATTTATTTTTCGTACGATTTTATGTTACTTCATTTTTCGTACAATTTTAGGTTATTTTGATTTTATTTTAGTAGGATTTTATTTCATTACGATTTTATGTTATTTTATTTTACTTTCGTTTGATTTTATGTTAGTACACACCGTGAAGTGAAAGTTATCGTTATTTTGATGATATAATAAAAATGAACCGAAGTTAGGGAGAAAACATATCACATAGAAAAAAAATTTTGGGCACTTTACAAGCCAGAACAACTCTGTCCGTGAATAGTGATGTTCCGGATCGATCCGACCTAAACCCGGATCGATCCGGCCTGAGTGTACCAACCTGACACGATTGCTAGTTGAGAGGCCGGATCGATCCGGCCCTCTCCCGGATCGATCCGGGAAGTACAAAAACGCCAAAAGGGAGATCTTTCCTACTTTTACTTGATAGATACATTTCTATAAAAGGAAAGAGCTGCAGCCTTCAACTTTGCTCATTCCTTCTTTACTTCTATCTGTCTTAGTTTACTTTCTGTATCTGAATAAAAAAAAATGTCTAACCGCTCCTCTCCCTCGGTTAATAGTTACGAACCACATACGCCTGATGGTGTGGTTCCCGAAAGCCATGCCTCGTGTTTTCATAATGACGTTCCGAGACGTCTAAATTTCGTCCATTCTCCTATTCTGATGGAGAAAGGCTTAAATACAGAAAAAATAGATCAGTGGGGACAAAATCTAATCCGAGGTTGCGGATGGAAAAAGCTGATTAGGACTCCCAGAGGTAGAATAAACATTTCAATTGTCGAGAGATTTTTATCGTCTCTTTATGAGAGATAACGTCGGCCGCAGACCTCGTCTCGACTTATTACGATTAGGGGCATCGTTATTTCATTTTCGCGATCATCATAAATCAAATCTTTCAAATCCCACCATGTACTTTTGAACAAAACCCACACTTGAGTTTCTTTGGGAACTCGGAAATGCTTATAATGTTGTAAATCGTCTCGCGAAGCCTTTTCGGTTTGTGTTTCCATTGTTTGATCATAACTATGATTCTTCAAATCGCCCTTACCCCTCATTTAAGGCGTGAAACGCTTCATTAATTCCCGGATCTATCCAACTAGAGATTTTTTTGGGGTTACGGATGATGAGATCTTTCTTTGTTGTATGCACCGACCGTGGGAACATACATTGATTGGGGGATTTTGATGTTTAAAACGGCAATTAATTTTGCAGTAGAGAGGCGTAATAGAGGAAGACCACTACCGTTTGCCTGGGTTATCTCTCAACTTTGTGTCCAACTGAATCAAGTGCCTGAGTTTACTACTGACGAGATTTTTCCATCTCGTGATTCTCGATTAGGATTACTTCCGTAGATAATCCCGGATGTTCATCTACGGTTTGATAAGTTGTTGGAAATCAGTTAGAAGTTGTTGTTGTTAAGTTAGTACTCGATTAAGTTAATCGTTTAATCGCTTTTTAATTAGTTTTCTTTAAAGTTTGTAATAGTTTCCTTAATGTTTAATATATATGTCATTTTCTTTAATCAAAATAATATATGTTGACAAAAATCAAAATCGTATAAAATTTTAATTTTATTTTCGAACTACTTTTTATTACTCACTGAACATCGGGACGATGCCATTTCGTAAGTGGGGAGTAGAGGTAAGTTAGTAAATAAAAATCAAGTTATGGAATAAAAAGCTACCCGGATCAATCCGGATTAACCTCGGATCGATCCGAGGAAATATAATCATTATCCAGCATGTGGTCCTGCAGAGAATAATCTGAGGGATAATATTTTTTATTCCCGGATCGATCCGGCCCTTTCTCGGATCGATCCGGCCCTGAAAATCTTGCCTATAAGAAGAGCAGCTTTGCAGACATATGAGGGGGTACCAATATATTTTCTTAACCTCTTCTTCTTAGTAGTAGTATGTATGTATATAGGCCTTATGCCATAAATAAAGTAGTATCGTTATAATGCTCGAAATTATCGAAGATCAATGTTGTTGAAGTCGTTGTAACATCCGGAAGAATACGACTTTTCGATTCAACAGTTTGTAATCGGGTAAAATTTCTAAAGTATTCATGTTTGTTATGTTTGTTTTTATCTTTTATAATGTTAGTAGGCTAAATCTAATAACTAGCCAAAGTTATGTAATCGTTTTATTTCGATCTTTTCGGTAAAGGAATGCTGTCTAAGTAAAATTGACTAAAATTGAGTTAATTGAATCTTTTCTATTTTGTAACGTATTGATAATATTCGGATTGACGTAATTAACCAAGATGAATCGCACCATATAACCTAACGATGAACTGACCAGAGAAGTTAGGATATGAGATAAAAGATAGAAAAACCGAGGGTAAAATTGGCCGTCTGCGAAGTGAATACGGAATCCTATTTCCTACCGAAGGCGATTTGTCTTGGGAAAGATAGATCTTATTAAAATTGTGCTCAAGATCATAATAATGTTAAAATCAACAGTTTAATTGAAACTAACACCGGAAAGTGAAATCGATCCGCGACAACCGAGCCTTTTGAATAACATCGGCCATCGACAAATGGAATAACCTCTTTTATCCGGGGTAGATTTGTACTCGGTACTGCTCGACTAACCGAGATTAGCATGGGGCGATTGTGGAGATTGAATCGATGACAATGACATATGACAATTTCATACGCTTTCGTGTGAGGAGGAATTGTTAACCTCGAGTGCACCGTTTCATTTACTCAATTGGACCTAATATAAAAGGAAAGATCGAGCGCATTCCATTCACTGAAAAGATCGTATAAATCAGTTATATAAACTTTGGCTAGTTCTATATATTGGTATCTATATATTTATATCTATATATATATTTTGCAACTTATGTACATCTATATATATTTATATATCTATATATATTATATTAGAATAACTTTTAAATTACGCATTTATTTTATGTTAAGTAGAATAGTAGTGATCGTGTTTATAAAATTGCGATTTAGATCGAGTTAATAATTGACTCTTTGGTGTTTAACCACACTTAGAAGAATTACCAAGTTTCCCTGAGGATTCGACACTCTGACTCACCATACTAGCACTACAGTTTGACCTGATACACTGTCGGTTAAGGACTGGTATTAGCACTAGAAAAGGCCACGTCAGATTTTAGGAAATAAATAGACAAACCCGTCCTCAAAATTTCGACACGATCGGAGTCCGTTTCAATTTTCGATCGTCTTCAAAAATATTCTGCTGAAACAAATTGCAGCAGTTCGGTCTAGGTTTATTTCAGAGAAATAGAACCGTCCAAACATAAATTCCACCACTCAGATTGTAGAAAAAATAATTCCGAACAACACCTCAAAATTTTATCACGATCAGAGTCCGTTTCAAAGTCCGATCGTCGTAAAAAACATTCTGCTGAAACAAATTGCAGAATTAGCTATGGCTATTTTGATCTACTTTGGTGAACCACAAACAATGAAGCCATTGCAAATGCTGCTAGTTGGTCCATTATCCGTACATGTGAAGTTCTTTGGCATTGCGCTAGCTCCATACTTTCCTAAAGCTAAGCCAAAACAATCTAACGTGCTCTTGTCCTCGCACTTAGCATTTCTGGTTAAGCTTGTAGGGCAGTACTTAGGCTGCTGACCTGGAAACAAAGACCATCAAATCAAGTTTTAGTCTTCCGAGAAACAAAATTATATACACATACAAACGCACTATTTTTAGATTCTAAAACGGAAGAATTATTGTCTGCAAAAAAAAAAAATCAAAAATCAAACTCTCAATAATATTTGTTCATGTTTGATCCTAGATATTTGATCGAGGATTTTCTTTTTAATTACCTTGGGAAATGTTGAGAAGAGCTAGGATGAGTACCAAAGCAATGGCTGCTTGTGCTATGAACTTCTTCATTTTCTACAGCTTTCTATCTCACGATCAAATACTTTTTCTCTACAGACTTTTTCTTGCTCTTTTTTATTTGTGTTTGGATGGATGAGAAATCTCTTCTGTGTTCCCATACTTATAGCTTCATTGGTAGCTTGGATAAATAGTTGGACTACTTAATTTCCATAATAAAAGATATTGTCTACATACGCTTTCTTCGTTCCATTCATGTTTCGGAAAGGTATGTTTGTTAGCACAATTAATATGAAAATTCTGAAATATAATTTAATCAGTGTGCCTTTTTAAATTTATTTGACAACAACTTTTAAGTGATTTAAATACCTTTAATTTATTTAGTGCATATCTAATATTTTTATTTTCGTCCTTAAATAAGTGGATATGTATCTGATAACAATATCAATGTCAAAAACCGATATTCATGTCATTAATTTTATCATATTTTTTTTTGGTCAAGTTTAATCATTCTCCACAAGCAGAATTAGACATGAACGTTCCACAAACAATACTTAGATACTTGATTAATTTAACTCTTTAAATTTTCTACTTTAATTTTTTTAAATGGATCTAAAATCAGGTGTTGGCTTTCTACATCATATAAAATCTAAAAATAAAACAATGACAGATTAGCCAAATGCTTATTTTTACAATGTATCATTTTAATGTAGTGCAAGGGGATCTAGAGAGATTATAACACATACATTTCTATAACAATATCACCTTAAATTATGTTGTCCTTAAGTCTCCTAACTAGTTTTTTCGGATCTATATTGCCCTTTGTGTGACTTGTAGGCCAGACTCTTTGCCCGAGGTCAAACTTTGGAATTGGAGTCAATTTTATTGTGTATAAATTTGTAAATTACTTACATCTCCAACAACTTATCTGTTAAAACAGGACCGTCAGGGATCTAAAACGGATTGCAATAATCAAGAATAAACGAGAAAACATAAATCACACAATAAACAATAACACATGATTTAACGTGGTTTCCAGCAATATGCCGACTAGTCCATGGGCAGAAATGAGGAGATTATATTATCACTAGAGATTTTACAGATTCTGCAATTGCATACGCGATTCTTTCGCTGCTACTTACTCATCAGTAGCCTGGCGACATTGCCTGCTGGCCTTGCCTTGCCCCTCGCGACATTACCATTGTTGAGTACTTAACCAGATCAGATGAGAGGTCAAGTCACATTTTCTAACAATCTCCACCTTGACTTGAACTCTCGTTCAAACAGATTAACCGGATGTACTGTACCAGAAGCATTCGTCAATGCCAGTTGTACTGTACCGGATTCCTCCTCTTTCTTCAGAATTAACAGCTTCAGATGTGATTCCTCCAGACGAGAAACCAACTTCAGATGAGAACCTCCCAGGTTCAGATGAGATCCTCTACTGCTAACAGATTCAGACTTGATTGAGTTGAGAACAGATGTGATCAACAGATTCAGACTTGATCACCAGACAAGATGTGATTACCAGATTCATATGTAATCACCTCAGTTGAGGACACTCAACTATGTTCTTCAAATTCAACTTCAACCAAACATATTTGCAGATTCAAATTCTGAGCTGACCAGATGTGAACACAACAAACTCTAGGTAAGACTTCTCCAGATGAGACTTATCTCCAGATGAGAACTCCACCTCAGACATGTTCACTAGATGTTCAGCTAACTTCACTCAACCGATGCTTCCATACACAGATGTAGAACCAGCGCAGACATGTTCAATAGATTCAGCAGATGCCACTCTGTTGACAGATAGACTCATCTGACTCTTCACTCAGCCGACTTCCCAGACTTGAACATCCCACTACTCAGCTGACCTTCACTCAGCTGGTACTAGATCAGCAGACCTTCACTCAACCGACCCCAGATTTTTTGTTCCACCTGATTCAGCTCGTGACTCTTCAGGTTCATATGCACAACCAAGTGCTAGATTAGAGGTTACTGTTCTCATCAGAGTTCTGCAAACTCAGATGAGTATGGACCTGAAGCTCCACCTGCTTGCCAACACTCCAGATTCAGATTTAGACCAGATTTGCATCCCCTTTGCAACTGCTACTAGCAACTAAACCAATAGCCCGATTGTCTGTACCTATGCCAGCAGCATTATGCCTTAGCTCTTGATTATGGTGAGATGCCCTAACATCGTCCAATGACACTGTGTCTTTCCCAACATCAAAAGACTGCACAAAATTCTCAAATGATGTTGGCAAGGATACCAACAAAATTAGAGCTGCATCCTCATCTTCGATCTTAACACCAGTACTCCTTAAATCAAGAATATTGTGCTCAGTTTTTCAAGATGATCTCTGAGAGGCATTCCTTCATGCATCTTTAAACTAAACAGACGTTGCTTCTTCAACAACTTGTTGCTCAAAGACTTTGTCATATACAAACTCTCAAGCTTTAGCCACAGCCCTGCTGCTGAATCCTCTTCAGCAACTTCAGTGATAACATAATAAACAATCACAACAAAATCATTGAATGTGCTTTCTCCTCCAGATTGGCCATCTCAGCGTTTCCTGCATCCATCAATTTATTCAATGGATCCCAGAGCCCAAGTTTTTTCAACACAGCACGCATCTTGATTTGCCACATATTGAAATTGTTTCTTCCTGTGAATTTATCAATCTCCACAACTAACCCAGACATCTTGATCTTGCCGGAAAGCTAGCGTTGATCCTAGAACCTAGCGTCAATTACGACCTTGGTGACAATCAACCTAACTCAAACAGATTTCGAATTTCCTTGATGATAACCTCGCTTCGATACCAGTTTGATATAACAGGACCGTCATGGGTCTATTACGGATTGCAATAATAAAAAATAAACGAGAAAGCATAAATCACACAAGAAACAATAACACAGGTTCAATGTGGTTTCCGGCAATATGCCGAGTAGTCCTGTAATATTCCGATTTTCGGGAAAGGGCAGACGTGTCATTTTGTGATAACGAAATATTGGGTTCGGTTCTTTTTATTCGGATTTTAATAATTTGGATATTTATATGTATATTTTTGAGATATATATAAATATTTAAGGAAGAAAATCTGATTTAATAAGGGTGATTAAGGAAAATCAGTGCAATTAGGTATTATTGGGATTTTTCCTGTTTAAGGAAAATCAACCTAATCAGCCCCTAAAAGTTTTAATCAGATTTTTTCCACCTTCAAATTGCCTTCTGCGTGTGAGAAGAGAGCAAATTAGGGTTGAGGATTTTTCATCAATTGCTAAGTCGATTCTTGACGGTTTTCAGATCAGAGTCGAGCACCGGAATCGTTGTGAAGAGAGCAACATTTGGACTTCAAAAAGTTGAAGCTTTGATAAGGTATGATTAAGCCCTAGCCTTGTTCTTCTTCGAGTTTGAAGGATTCAAACTCATCAATTCGTAGTTTTTATCGTTTAGAAGCGTGTGATCGAATCTAATCTAAGTTTGGATTTATCACATGTTTTCCTGTAGAAAAGGATCAGTTTTGCTGCTGTTTTCTATGGTTTGGAGTTGGAATTTGCTGCTTAAAAGGTAAGAGGCTCTTCCTACAATTCCAATTATTGTTATTGAGGTTTAGATCAAGATTTATGATGCGTAGATGCAAGAAAGTTATGCTTTTTCATTGATCAAAGGATCATAGATGTTTAGATATGTTTTCTACGTTTTACTGAGTTGAAATCAATGTTAATTAGGTTAGAAATGATTCAGAAATTGAGTTGCGAAGATTTTAGCATTTTGGGAAAAACCCAGTCGGACGGGCGTCTGCACTAGGCGGACGGGCGTCTGAGACCTTAGTAACTCAAACGGGCGTCTGAAATAGGCAGACGGGCGTTTGAGGTCAGACTTTTGATTCAGGATGTAGCTGTTTTTGACAGACGGGCGTTTGAGGTTAGTGGACGGGCGTCCAGTTCCAAACGGGCGTCCATAGGATTTCAAACGGGCGTCTGGCCTGTTTTACCTTCTTTATACTGTTTTAGCGTTTCAGGTCGGTTTTTGGCTTCGTAATCGTGTTTTCACTATTTTTAAACCCTTAATCATGATATGTTAACATTAATCAAATATGGACAAGCTTCGATTGAACTTCCGATTCGTTCAGTTAAAACACCGTATGTACTCTTAAAGGGAGTTGAAGTTTGGATCCGTCGGAAGGGCATGAAAGGGCTTGTGCTTTGATGAACTAGGGTTGATCAATGTCTGTGTAATTGATAGGATGTGATGTCTAGTTGTCTATGTGAGGGAGTAGAGTTGTTAAGGTGAGTTTTATTCTGAAAACATTTAGGCGGTTAGTTAATTCACATTAATAAATACATACGTGTAGATAAAAGCTAAAACGTCATTTATTCTCGGTTAGACACTATTTCATATCGGCGATGTGATAAGTTCATAAAAGGTGAACAACGCTACTGGCCTTAAATGGCTGAAGGGTAGTGGAGGAAATTCATCGGACGTATACGCATACCGGGGAGAGCCCGGAGCTATTCGGTGCTAATCACCGTTAGTTAGCAAGTATATCTTCAGGCTGATGAACGCCATGCACAGTGTCCTTGAGTGATGATGTAACGGAGATAAACTAAGTTAGAAACGTTTAGTCATGACGTGTTGATGGACGAAGTGAACCCTAAATTGAGTCGGTCTCACTAAGATAATATCTTTAATAATAACCTTAATTGAATTGTAGCTTCTACTTCTTACTTTGTACAAATGTACTTACCTCAAATGCATGTTTATTTATGTGTTTGGGGGAGAGAATATGAACATGTTAGTGAATATTTCGAGGAGGACTTTGATGACGATGTTTGAGGACGCCGGAGTTGAAGACCTTGTTTATTATTCTTTTATTTACGTTTATTTCCCAGTTCTGGATTATTGTTGGAACTTGTAGTTTTCTTTTAGTTTTTGAGACTCGTACTTTTGGATTCGTTTGGTTTCCGATGTAATAAGTATTACATTCTATTCTATCTTTAGTACTTCTATTCTTGGTTATTTGAAAAAAATTACCCAAGTCTTTTTAGCTTCCGTTTGCTTTAATTTGATACGACACAGTAGAGGCTTACATGTAATATTATTTATTTAATATTATGCGTGCCGAACGTTTCGATTTCCGGATAAGGACTCGCTGTCCGGGAACGGGGCGTTACAGTTGGTATCAGAGAAAAGCGTCTTTTAGGCTTCCTTTCTTTAAGTTAAGCTTTCTTTAGACCTTTTAGTGACGTTTTGGTTTTCTTGATCATCAGGATGGTGTTCACTAGAACCGGAGCAGGTGCTGAAGCATCAGGAGTTCGACGGGAAAGTCCGACACCAGTTGTAAGAGGCGGTTTTGTGAGGCAGAATCCTTCACCACATCCGAGCCCCACTCCACCCCCTCATACTGCAACCCCTACACCAAGGTCTCAGCGGAGTTTGTCACCGCGACCTCATCAGGAGCAACGCCCACAATGGCATGTGGGAAGTTCGGGTCAATTTCCATTGATAAGTGATGCCCCAGCGGGTTTAGTACCGCCACAGTGAGCTACCCTCCACCGAGGTATAACTACATCTATGGAGAACCAGGAGAAGCACCTATACGAGTCACAGTAGTGGGAGACATTCCACCAGTCTACGTACCCCCAGCAACTAGTATTTATCCACCTCCAGTGAGCCACCCCTCGCCACCAATTTTCCATCAACAGCAACATCAGACCTTTTACCCTCCTTCAGCGGGTCACACTCCTCGACCTAATGTACCTCCTTCACCCCGTTTTGACCATCAACAAGGCTTTGGTTACCCACCCTACGGTTTCCACCAACACCAGTACCAGCAGCAAGGGATACCTTTTGGATACCCTCCAGTTTATCCACAAGCCCCACCAGTTAGACCGGCACTTGAGCATGCCCCACCGATTGATTGGTATATGAGGTTGAGAAGAAATAGAGTTCCGGATTTCTATGGGAATGTGGAACATTCCAAGGCCGAAGAATGGTTAAGAGGTTTCGAAAAGGCTTGCAGGAATATACATGTTCCTGAATCTGAGATGGCCCAGTTGGCGGTTAGTTTCCTTTTGGGCGCAGCTGAAGCTTGGATCGACGCCATACAGAGCAGTAATAGGAAGGTAACAGATTGGGAAGGCTTCAAGGTGATGTTTTATAACGAGTATTTTCCAGAAACGGTGCAGGCCGACATGGCGAGTCAGTTTTTGAAACTTAAGCAGGGTAACTATATGACAGTGTCTCAGTACACCAACAAGTTTAACGAGTTGGGAAGATTCTACCCTGAGTTGATGAAGGTTGAAGAAAGAAAGATGGCCCTTTACAAGGAAGGCCTATCCTATTAGATACAGTCCGGTATGTTGAGTTTTACAGCTAAGAATATGGCTGAGTTGTTGAATAAGGCCTTAGAGGTGGAGACATTCAGAAAGAAAGCTACAGTTGTCATTGGGAACAAGAGGAGTTTTGGAACAAGCCAAGGCAGTAACATGAGAGCACCGCACCAGAATTTGAAGAAGACAACAGCCCCTGCAGTGAGTAAACCTCCACTTTGCCCAAGTCGCCCAGTTCGAGTGTTTGCAGTGGATGCAGAGATGACGGAACCAGACGATAACATTATATCAGGCACCTTTATTGTTTATTGTAATTTATTAGAGTACTTTATAGCACGATTTAAATCATGTTGTATTGTATTTAAATAAATGAATTCACATCCTAGGTACAATAATGTTAGACAACTTAGTGGTCACGGCATTGTTTGATACAGGAGCGTCTAATACTTTTGTGTCAACTAAGATAGCTAAGAAGCTTAACTTACCAACGGAACCTTTAAGGAACACCTTGGAGATAACAACACCATTAGGGAAAGTGACTAAGGTAACCAAGTTGATGCCGCAAGTAGATGTTCGAGTTGGAACGTATCGTTGCAAGAGTGACTTTACGGTTTTGGACTTTTCGGATTTTGATGTAATTCTTGGAATAGATTGGCTATCCGAGAATTTTGTCCATTTGGATTGTAGAGAAATGAGAGTAACTTTTAAGATACCCGGGAAATCAGATAAGACTTATCAGGGTAACGTTTACAAGCCTAGTAAGAAGCGTCACCCTATAATTTCAGCGGTTAAGGCTATAAGAGCTTGTCAGAAAGGTTGTGAAGGCTACTTGTTGTACGCAGTGGATGTGGAACAAGTGAAGCCTAAGTTAAAGGAGACTCATGTAGTGAGAGAGTACCCTGAGGTGTTTCCAGAAGAGTTACCGGGAAACATGCCGGATAGAGAGATTGAATTTGAGATTAAGTTGATACCCGGAGCGGCGCCAGTTGCAAAGGCACCCTATAGAATGGCATCGGCTGAATTGAAGGAGTTGAAAGCTCAACTTAAGGATATGCTCGAGAGGAATATAATTCAGCCTAGTACTTCGCCTTGGGGAGCCCCAGTGTTGTTTGTCAAGAAGAAAGATGGTAGCATGAGGATGTGCATAGATTACAGAGCGTTGAACAATCTTACCATTAAGAATAAGTACCCTTTGCCAATGATTGATGATTTGTTTAACCAGTTGCAAGGCAAAAAAGAGTTTTCTAAGATTGATCTTAGGACGGGGTACCACCAGTTAAAGATCAAGGTAGCAGATATACCGAAGACGGCTTTTAGTACGAGGTATGGACATTATGAGTTCTTACTCATGCCTTTTGGACTCACTAATGCCCCATCTGCATTTATAGATTTAATGCAGCGTGTTTTCATGCCATACCTGGATATGTTTGTGATAGTATTCATAGATGACATCCTAGTGTACTCTAATGATGAGAAGGAACATGAAGAACACTTAAGGATAGTGTTGGATACTTTAAAGAAGAACCAGTTGTATGATAAGTTCTCAAAGTGCGACTTTTGGTTAAACCAAGTTAGTTTCTTGGGTCATGTCATTTCTGGAGATGGTATTATGGTTGATCCCGCAAAGATTGAAGAAGTTGAGAAGTGGTCCAGACCGACTACCATTTCAGAGGTTAGAAGTTTTCTCGGTTTGGCTGGCTACTATAGGAAGTTTGTACAAGACTTCTCAAAGATAGCTACACCACTTACCCGGCTCACTCACAAGGATGTGAAGTTCGAGTGGACCAGTGAGTGTGAAGATGCTTTTCAGACGCTGAAGAAGAAGTTGACTACAACCCCAGTTTTGGCAGTTCCGGAGATCTTTGATAATTATGACGTTTACACGGATGCTTCGGGACAAGGTTTGGGTTGTGTGTTGATGCAGGGAGGGAAGGTAATTGCTTATGCATCCAGACAGTTGAAGGTGCATGAGAAGAATTACCCAACCCACGACTTGGAGTTAGAAGCAGTTGTGTTTTCCTTGAAGATTTGGAGGCACTATTTGTATGGAGTTAAGGCCAGGATCTTCACCGATCACAAGAGCTTGAAGTGTTTCTTTACCCAAGAGAATCTGAATATGAGACAAAGAAGATGGCTGGAGTTCATAAAGGATTATGACCTGGAGATTCAGTATCATCCGGGTAAAGCGAATGTGGTAGCGGATGCTTTGAGCAGAAAACCAGTGTTTGCGGTTTCAAGTCTTGAGGAAATGGCAGAAAGATTAGATGGGCTGAGAATCCGAAGCTTTGATCAGATTGAAGACCGGAAGATTGTGGCACCGTTGTTAGCAAGGTCTGAGTTGATGGATGACATTCGGGAGAAGCAAGATGAAGACCCAGTTTTGGTTGAATTGAAGCGAGTTGCAAGAGAAAAGCCTACGGTTGGATATGTGTTAGATAAGAATGGAAAACCTTGGTACCAGGATCGTTTGTGTGTGCCTAATGTTGGTGATTTAAGACCGAGAGTCATGGAAGAGGCACATAGGGTTGCTTTTGCAGTCCATCCGGGAGCCACTAAAATGTACAGAGACTTGAAGGAAAGGTTTTGGTGGCCCTCGATGAAAGTGGAAATAGCCAAGTTCGTTGCAGAGTGCGACATTTGTCAGAAGGTTAAAGCAGAACATTGAAGACCAGGAGGAATGCTTAAGCCTTTGGATATCCCAGAATGGAAATGGGATAAGATCACTATGGACTTCATCACCGGTTTACCTAAGACGAGAGGCGGTAATGATGCGATTTGGGTGATTGTGGATAGATTGACCAAATCCGCTCATTTCTTACCTTATAAGGTTGATATGCCCTTGAAGAAAATGACGACACTATACTTGGATAATATAGTGAAGTTACACGGAGTACCTATCTCGATAGTTTCGGATCGTGATTCGAGGTTCGTCAGTCGGTTTTGGAAAAGTTTACAAGCAGCTTTCGGAACCAAATTGGATTTGAGTACGGCCTTTCATCCTCAGACAGATGGTCAATCAGAGAGAACTATCCAAACACTTGAAGATGTGTTGAGAGCTTGTGTTTTGGAAGTAGGTGGATCATGGGATGATTACCTACTAGTAGCAGAGTTTGCTTACAACAACAGTTATCATGCAAGTATTGGCATGCCACCGTTTGAAGCATTGTACGGAAGAAAATGTAGAACGCCGCTGTTTTGGGATGAAGTCGGGGAAAGACAAATCACCAGGCCGGAATTGGTTGAGCAAGCTAAAGAAAGGGTTCAGTTGGTCAAGAAGAATCTGAAGGCGGCTCAAGATAGACAGAAGAGTTGGGCAGATGTTAGAAGGAGACCTCTTGAGTTTGAGGTTGGTGAAAGAGTTTACCTACGAGCTTCACCAATGAAGGGAGTGAAACGCTTTGGTCAAAAGGGAAAGCTAAGCCCTAGGTACGTTGGACCTTTTGAGATTTTGGAAAAGGTTGGATCGTTGGCATATAAGCTTAAGTTACCAGAATCCATGTCAAGAGTCCACAACGTGTTTCATGTCTCGATGTTGAAGAAGTGTTTGACCAAGACGGATGTTGAGACTCTTCGTTGATCCGGAGATTCTTCAAGACAATCTTTTTAGTATGATGAGACACCGATCAGAATTTTGGACCGGAAAGAAAAGATGATTAAGAGACGGTTGATTCCTTTGGTTCTGGTGCAATGGAGCAATCATTCACCGGAGGAAGCTACTTGGGCAGTTGAGGACGATATGATCAGCGAGTTTCCATATTTTATGGACTTACCAGGTATGTTCTAAGTTTCGAGGACGAAATTCCTTTAAGGGGGGAAGAATGTAATATTCCGATTTTCGGGAAAGGGCAGACGTGTCATTTTGTGAAAACGAAATATTGGGTTCGGTTCCTTTTATTCGGAGTTTAATAATTTGGATATTTATATGTATATTTTCGAGATATATATAAATATTTAAGGAAAAAAAATCTGATTTAATAAGGGTGATTAAGGAAAATCAGTGCAATTAGGTATTATTGGGATTTTTCCTATTTAAGGAAATCAACCTAATCAGCCCCTAAAAGTTTTAATCAGATTTTTTCCACCTTCAAATTGCCTTCTGCGTGTGAGAAGAGTGCAATTTAGGGCTGAGGATTTTTCATCAATTGCTAAGTCGATTCTTGACGGTTTTCAGATCAGAGTCGAGCACCGGAATCGTTGTGAAGAGAGCAACGTTTGGGCTTCAAAAAGTTGAAGCTTTGATAAGGTATGATTAAGCCCTAGCCTTGTTCTTCTTCGAGTTTGAAGGATTCAAACTCATCAATTCATAGTTTTTATCGTTTACAAGCGTGTGATCGAATCTAATCTAAGTTTGGATTTATCACATGTTTTCCTGAAAAAGGATCGCTTTGCTCTTTGTTTTTTACGTGGTTTGGAGTTGGAATTTGCTGCTTAAAAGGTAAGAGGCTCTTCCTACAATTCCAATTATTGTTATTGAGGTTTAGATCAAGATTTATGATGCGTAGATGCAAGAAAGTTATGCTTTTTCGTTGATCAAAGGATCATAGATGTTTAGATATGTTTTCTACGTTTTACTGAGTTGAAATCAATGTTAATTAGGTTAGAAACGATTCAGAAATCGAGTTGTGAAGATTTTAGCATTTTGGGAAAAACCCAGTCGGACGGGCGTCTGCACTAGGCAGACGGGCGTCTGAGACCTTAGTAACTCAAACGGGCTTCTAAAATAGGTAGACCGGCGTTTGAGGTCAGACTTTTGATTCAGGATGTAGCTGTTTTTGACAGACGGGCGTCTGAGGTTAGTGGACGGGCGTCCAGTGTTAAGGCCATATTTATATGATTATTAAAGGTTTATTTCATTATTATTTTCCCCACATTTGCGTAATTTATAAAGAATTAAGGGTTTAAGTGTAATTATTTAATAAAGATGATTTTAAGAGGGTTGTATGCAAAATTGATGATTTTAAGTGTTTAATTTAATGGAATTATTATTATTTGGATTTTATTACATTTTTGCATTGTTTATTTATCATGTAGGAGTTAATTTTCGTGCATATAATGAGGATAAATGAAGCTCAAGTCGAATTATAAGAGATAGAGTTGGAATTGGCTTGACGAAATTGGATAAAGATGAAGAGATCCGATCCTCGGCCAGCTCAAACGGGCGTCTTCACGATCTTGAACGAAGTCCCGTAAGTGAATCAAGCGTCCATGCAAAGTCGAAATCGTATTTTACATTCGAGAGAGTTCGGACGGAGGATGAACGAGCGTTTACTCAGCGTCCAGGCATTCTGGACGGGCGTCCGGATATTCAGACGAGCGTCCGTTGCCGACTTAGTCATAACCGACCCAAAACTCTATATATAGCAGCAGCCTCTTAACCCTAATTCATACCACATAATTGAGATCGCAACTTTACACCAAAAAGCTGCGGCCCAAGCCTTTTTACGCAGAGATGAACTTCTCAACCCAACAATCATATTCAACATGATTGTTGGCTAAAACTTTGCTGCGTGAGTCGACGGAGGAAGCCCATTATCAACACAACCAACTAGAGGAGTTCGATGCTTGATGTTTAGTGAGTTTAATTCATAGTTTTTCATTACTTTGGATCTGTTTTGTATTGTTTAAGTTTTATTGAATTAAGATTTGATGAAACGATCTAGGTTTATTTTATGCTTGAATGATTATATGAAAGTATATTATTTGAGTTCTATTTTGTTCAAAGTAATGCAATTATTCATGTTATAAGAGATTAAGCATGTTTAGTTGAGTAAAAAGTTTGGAAACAATCTTGTGATTGAGTTTTGATTGCATGTTTAGTTTGTTTGAAAAGATGAACAAAACCCTAGAATTTGGTTGTAGAAATTCAATTGAATTAAGTGACTAAATCACTACTAAAAACTATGTCTTTTTAATCACCATCTAGTTGGGATTGTTGGTTGATGGGTGGAATCTAGTCGCCTTGCTGTGTTTTCCTCTATTGTCTGAATCAAATCGCTTAGGTTAAGTTTAGCTTAAGTTTTAGTTTTATAAACCCTAGTTTCCTGCTGTTTTCCTGCACTTTTCCTTTCTGTTCGTAATCGACGCTCGTCCGCAATAGCAGACGCTCGTCCATTAGATTTAATTTCCAGACGCTCGTTCACTTTAGTGAACGCCGTCCGCCTCTTCTGCTTTCTTATTTTACGCTTGTTTTTATTCTGTTTTAGTTTCAATTCTTAGGTTTAGGTTTTAGTTAGTTTCACCTTAGTTTAGTAGTTTAGTTTATAATCGTGACATAATTGATATAGATTTATATTTGAATTCGATAAACGTTCCACCATAGGGACGACCCGATAACATCATTTACTACGATCCTTATACTTGGGGTGTTTCGTTTATAAATTGTAAAACTTCGTTTTTACCGAACAAGTTTTTGGCGCCGTTGCGGGAGTCGGTAACGGTTGTCGGATTCTATTTAGGACAATTTTACGAGTCAAAAGGGGTCGTTAGGGCACGCGGTAGTATTTTGACCATAACTTTCGCTCGAGTGTCCGTTTGGAACGCAGACCCCAATTCGAAAGCTCGTTCCGGCGCCGACGACCTAGTGAACGGCCATAGGCCGTTCAGTGCGTTTTCGAGGTCAAAATCCACTGTTTTCCCCTCCATTTTGGCCCTAGAAGGTTTCAACACGTTTTTTTTGTCTTAGTGTTTTTCTTGTTTTTAAACTTTTCGTAGGTAGGTTTCTTTTCCGATTTGGTTTCTATATATTTTCTAAAATAAAAAATTAAAAATACTAAAAGCCTTACGAGCGGCGTTCACCCACACTCGAACGCCCGTCGCCTTGTCTCTCTCCTCGAACGCCGATTCGATGTTCAACGAGCGTTCACTTCTAAATCCTCCAATCTTCTCTAAACTCGTTCTCATCAACCCTAAGGTTGATTTCTTCCTGTTCTGCTTCTCTGGTTCATGCAAACGAGAAGTAAGAAGGGAACTCTAATATTCGATCCCGAGCCTGAACGATCTAATTTTAGAAGGAGGCTTTTCCCTGATTTGGACATAATGGCAGATCAAGATCCACCAATTCCAAATCCTGATCCCCAAGCTCAGTTAAATTTACTCCTTCAGCAGATGCAAGCTCTTCAGCAACAACATAATCAACAAGCTGGCATAAATCAACAACTTCAACAATTTCGCGAACCCGGCTTTAATCAATTGAACCAGACCCTACACCCCATATCTAAATCAAGATTTTCTCGAGGGGCATAGACTATTCGTCCTCCTCGACATGGGAGGAGTGAACTTTGATCTAAAGAACGGAGTAGTTGCTCTAGTTCGAGAATAGCTCTTTCCATGGTATCGCTCAGAAGATCCACACGACTTCTTGTCCACATTCGTACAAATCATGAAGCGAGCCATTATCCTGGTGTTGATTACGAGATAGTCAAGTTAAAGCTATTTCCTTTTGCTTTGAAAGGTGAAGCAAGTCGGTGGTTTAAATCGTTGGCACATCATTCTCTCCATACATGGAATGATGTCAAAAGAGCCTTCGCTCTCAAGTGGGTTTCACCGAGGCAAGATTATGGAGATGAAACGGAAATAGCTACATTTGAGCAATTGGAGGATGAGGCTGTTGGCAAGGCTTGGGAGAGATTAAATCATTGATGAGGAAGTGCCCCAATCACGGATATGATAGACATGAGTTGTTGGAACTATTTTACAGAGGAGTCTCTCAACCTAATTGAGACTATCTTGACTCCACACGGCTCATGGATCCTTCTTAGGGGAGGTGATGAGGCGCCACTGAGTGGCCGAGACCATCGCCAAGAACAATATGTGGTCGACTCTAAGAAGACCAATATTGTTAAGAAAGAAGGTGCGCAAGCAATCCCGATACAAAGCCGTTGGTTGCTCGGATGGAATTGATAAGCAAGCGGTGGCCAATCTTGATCTTGACGCAGACCTTACGATCCGGGAATGCGGTAGGAACGGAGATGACGGAAGAAGTAAATTTAATGGATAATCAAAACCAACCCTTCCGAAACTTCAATCAAAGCCGAACTACTCAGGATTTCAACGACAAAACTTCAATCAAGCCAAGTTACCACCTGGCCTTCAAATTCGAATTCTTTCAACTCGAACTATCGAGAGGCCGCCGAACTCCCAAAGGCCTCAAGGTGGCTGGGAATCAAACTCGAGCAACAATCATACCACCTCATGTGTCCTCAACACAAATTCGATGAGTTGGTAGACATGGTGAAGACTCGTCCACTAGTGTTAAAGCAATTGAGAGACAAGTTGGTCAAATGGCAGACCAGCAAGCAAGCAGAACTCACGGTAAACTTCCGAGTTATACCGAGAGAAACCCAAAAGCTGATGTGAATGTTTGCACTGCCATTACACCTCAGTGGGAGTATGGGCAAGAAGAGGAGTTGAATGAAGTAACGTTGAGAAGTGGTAAACAGGCTGGACCCGGCAAGATGTCGGAAGCGAGTAGCCCTCCCGACGCCATGAGTTCGGGAGGGAAATCGAAACCACATGCCGAAGAAAGCAACGATGAGGAGCTTAGTGACAATTCTTCGGAGGACGAAAATAATTACGATGATGAGGAAAGGAAGGAAAGTCGAAAGTCGTATCCTGGCTAAGAAAAAGGAAGAAAAGTTCGCATGCGATGGAAGGATAAGGAGGATGAGGCGATCAAGAATCAAGCTCTTGGGAATGCTAAAGCCCTTCCTTATCCACCAAAAAGAAGGAGAAAGCCCTCATTAATGACAAGCGTTATCTTTGGAGTAAGGAGGATGCTTAGAGACACTCAAGTTAGTATGCCCTTAGCCGAGGTATTAATCGAAATGCCTAAATGCTCTAAGTATCTTAAAGAATTTTGTGGGAGTAAGAGAAAGCTTGGGGATGGTGAAGAAGTGCTCTGCTGAAGATTGCGCGATGGTTTCACGTGAAAGTCGTTTGTTAAGCGAGGTGACCACTGGCGTAACTTCAATCTCTGTGAGATCGAAGGCCATTTGTTCGAAAATGTATTATGCGACTCGGGGCCTCTATTAATGTGATGCCATTAAGCGTATGCAAAAAGCTCGGGTTAGATAAAAGGATGCGAGAACGCCCGATTTCTCTTGAGATGGTAGATAAATCTAGCGGTTTGCGCACCGGTTGTGTAGCTAATGTGCTCCTTCAAGTTGAACATTTAGTCTTCCCTACCGACTGGGTTATTCTAGACTATCCACCTGATAAGGAGATGCCTCTAATTCTAGGCCGAACCTTTTTAGACACTTCTAACGCTCTCATCGACTTCTGCAAAGGACATATTACTCTTAGAGTCGGTGACACATCTGTCACCTTCACACGAGGGACACATCCTGAAAGAGCCGTAATTGATGAAATATCGTTTGTCGAAGCTATCTATGAGGACGAAAAAGATGCCTACTTTGAAGAAGCAGAGGAGTTGACGAGAGATAGGTGTTTTTGAAGTCATGGACATTGAGGATCCGGTGATCATGGACCACCTTCTAATTCATTTCAAGCCGTAGGCATTGACGAGTCATCTTCACTCGCTCACTGGGGGCTGTTATTGAGTTAGAAGCATGGAGATGCCCAAAGAACAAACGATCATTTCAAAGAATCGAGTCGAAGACTTCATCCCTGGTGAAGAAGAAGCTCGATGGGTAGTTGGGACGAGGTAGAGTTTTGGAGAGAAGCTACTCATTGGGAAGTAGATGATTGGGAAGAGTCGCGAAAGAGCTTAAAGATGAAGAGTTAAGAAAAATGATCGATCACAAGAAAAAGGAAGCAAGTGTTGATCGGAGGATTCCGATGGACGATTTGATCCAATACCTTTCTGGGGTTGAGCCTCGGGAAGATGAGTTATTCTTTAGTCAACCACTCCAAGCTCATAAAGAGAAAGGTGGCCCGTTAAAGTCTAGTATTGAGCAACCACCTCATCGATTTAGAGCTCAAACCGCTTCCAAAACACCTTAAGTATATCTTTCTTAAGGATGGAGATAAATTGCCTTTGATCATTTCTTCGAAACTCGACCCTGAGCAAGAAGCACAGCTGATAGAAGTGCTTAAGAAAAACATCCTCGCGTTCGGTTGGCAAGTGGGTGATATCCAAGGGATCAGCCCAGATGTATGCATGCATAAAATCCGAACGGAGGAGGGAGCTAAAAAGGTTAGACAACCTCAGAGAAGGCTGAATCCGCATATGCAGGAGGTTGTCAAGAAAGAAGTGATAAAGTGGCTTGACATGGGCATCATCTATGCAATCGCCGATAGCGAGTGGGTCACCCTACTCAAGTTGTGCCAAAGAAGAGGCGGTATCACGGTTGAAAAGAATGAAAAAGGGAGGAAGTTGCCTTACGACTCGTGACGAAGCTATAGAGTCTGCATTGACTATCGTCGACTTAACGAGGTCACCGCCAAGACCACTTTCCCTACCCTTCATTGACCACCTTATTGAACGAGTCGAGTGGTCATAAGTATTATTGTTTCCTTGATGGCTATTCGGCTACTTCCGGATAGCCATTGATCCTAATGACCAAGAGAAGACAACTTTTACGTGTCCATCTGGTACTTTTGCTTTTCGCAGAATGCCATTCGGCCTATGCAACACACCCGCGACTTTTCAACGGTGCATGTTAGCCATTTTTTATGGACTCGTGGAGCAATGCATGGAGGTCTTCATGGATGACTTCTCAGTCTACGGCGATAGCTTTGATGAAATTTTAAAGAATCTAGATATGGTACTCCAACGTTGTGTTGAGAAAAATCTGGTGCTTAACTGGGAAAAATGCCATTTTCTAGTTGATGAAGGAATAGTTTTGGGACACAAGGTGTCCAATGCTGGCATTCAAGTTGATAAGGCTAAGGTTGAAGCCATTGAAAAGATGACGTACCCAAAAACAGTGAAAGAGGTACGAGGTTTTCTAGGACATGTTGGCTTCTACCGGCGTTTCATTAGAGACTTTTCTACGATTGCCAAGCCTTTATCAAATCTCTTGAAAGAAGATGTCGATTTCTTGTTCGATCACGAAGTGCAAGGAAGCTTTCAATTGTTTGAAAGATAAGCTTATCGGTGCCCCTATTTTAGTTGCACCGACCGGACCAAGCCTTTCGAGTTGATGTGCGATGCCTCTAATTACGCCGTGAAAGCGCAGCTTTAGGTCAAAGAGTTGATAAAAGGTTCGAGGCCCATTTATTATGCGAGCCGCACCTTGAACCCGGCTCAATGCAATTATACCACAACCGAGAAGGAATTCTTAGTCGTTGTTTTTGCCATTGACAAGTTTAGAAGTTATCTTCAGGGTCTCAAGTGATTGTATGGACAGATCATGCGACTTTACGCTACCTTATGGATAAAGCGGATGCCAAACCAAGGTTACTTAGATGGATTTTAATTCTACAAGAGTTTGACCTTGTGATTAAAGATAAGAAAGGTAGTGAGAATATTGTGGTGATCATTTATCTCGCTTAGTAAATGAGGGTGCGAGAAAATCACAATGATATAGGCATTGATTTTCCGGTGAGCAATTGATGAAGCTTGAAACGGTTAGGCCGTGGTATGTCGACTACGCAACTATTTAGCGAGTGGTCATTTAGAGGATATGACGTATCGGGAGAAGAAAAAGTTCTTTTCTGATCTTAAATATCTCGTATGGGAAGATCCTTATTTGTTCGAGTCCAGAAAGACGGGTTGCTTCGACGGTGTGTTCCTGAGCATGATCAGTGGGATATCCTTGAACAATGCCACAGCGGTCCTACAGGAGGTCACTATGGAACACCGAAGACGGTTGCGAAGATTCTTCAAGCTGGATTCTACTGGCCGACTCTGTTTAAAGATGCAGAAGCATTTTGTAAAGGTTGTGATAGGTGCCAGAGAACTGGACGGTAGAGTAGTAGGATGGAAATGCCACTTAAGCCCATTCTTGAATGCGAAGTTTTCGATGTATGGGGCATAGATTTTATGGGACCCTTTCCATCCTCATGTGGTAATAAGTATATCCTCGTCTGTGTGGATTATGTTTCAAAGTGGGTCGAGGCCATAGCTACTCAAACTAATGATCACAAGGTTGTAAAGAAATTCTTGCAAAAGAATATCTTTACTAGCTTCGGTTGTCCGAGAGCACTCATTAGTGATGAAGGTACTCACTTTTGCAATGCGCCGCTTGACAAGATCCTTGAGAAGTATGGTGTCAAACATAAGATTGGTACACCATATCATCCTCAAACTAGTGGCCAAGTCGAGGTAAGCAACCAGAGCTTGAAAAGAATTTTAGAAGACCGTGAACAATAACCGATCTAATTGGAGTCTTAAGTTGGATGACGCATTGTGGGCCTATCGTCTCGCATTCAAAACCCGATGGGCACGTCACCCTTCCAAATGGTCTATGGCAAAGCATGTCATTTACCTGTCGAACTTGAACACAGCTTTACGGGCAATTAAATTCTTAAATTTTGATAGCCAACTCGTGTGGGAAAAAGGTTATTCTGATTGAACGAGCTCGACGAATTCGGACTCAGAGCATACGAGAATGCTAAACTCAGCAAGGAGAGAACTAAGATGCTCCATGACGCTAAGATCAAAGACCGAGAATTCAAAGTTGGTGAAATGGCTTTACTCTATAATACTAGACTTCACCTGTTTCCGGGTAAACTAAAGTCTAGATGGTCTGGTCCATTTGAGATTCTCGAGGTTAATCCGAGTGGAGTAATTACTTTGAACGGGTATGGTAATCAAGCTTTCAAAGTGAATGGTCATAGACTTAAGAAATTTTTTGGGCAACCGAAGGAAAAGCCTGAGCTTCTTTATTTCCAAAGAAGAGATGAGAATACAGATGTCATGATTTGTGAAGAGGTTCCATCTTATTTCTTTGAGTCAGATGATGATGACGTTCCTAAATCCACCCGTGAGGTACCTTCTGCTGAAGCTTCTGATCATACCACTATGTCTATGCCTGTCGTGCGCAAGAACAAGAAGAAGAGAGTCAGTGTAGTTTGGAGAGAAAAGTTTAATGATCTTATTGCACACTTGACTTGTTGTTGTGGTGAAAATCATTTCCGCCCCAATACTTCTGATTACGATCATCGAGGTGGCGGCCGTTAAACAAAAGTGGCCTGATCCGGGTTGATCTTGAACTTTGTGTCAAGCTATTGACATTAAAAGAGCGCTCTGGAGGCAACCTAGTTTTTCGTGTCTTGTTTTCTTTTCCTTTTAGGTTGATTACTTTTCTTAGGTTATTTGCTTTTTAGTTTTAGGAGTAATGCCCTGGTTACGTGTTGATGGTTATTCCTCCTACATTCATTGTAAGTGTTTTGTGTTATGTGTTGCTCATATACCCCGTGTACCCCGAGATTATATGGTATGTCGAGTGTGGCAGATACTTTTGAGCAGGTTCACAAGCTTTTATGTCCAGTGTTGTCTATTCGAGTTGTCGCGGTATATTCATGCTCCGGCCTGACCTCTGCCAACTTTCATCCGACAACCACCGTTGAAACCAGCTAAGTTTTCTTTTCTTTTATATTTGCACATTCTGAGGACATAATGTGATTTAAGTGTGGGGGGGTAAATTGGGTATGTTTTCATGCTATATCCTTTGAAATATGAGTGAATGTTAAATTTTCCACTAAATTTAAATTTTTGTTAGTCTCGAGCATATGGTTGAAACTGAATGCTTGCTAGTTGTAGTTTTCTAACGATGATAGTATGTGACTTAGTGAGATAATTATAGCATGTCTTTACTTTCATGGAGCTAGTATTCATTTTTCACGTTCACGAGAGCCTTTGATTTTGAAGCAAGATTTTTGAACTATATCCTTTCATTGTTTTAGTGATTTATCTTAGGAAGGTCAGTATAGTTACACCTAAGTTAGACCGTGTACTGTGAATATCATAAAGTTTGAATGTGATAAGTGAGATGTAACTTATGACTTGGAATAGTGAATGAATAAAGTGAGTAAGTAATTGTTAATAAATACGTTTGTCGGAAGCTGGTTTATGATTTGAGTGCGGTAGGGTATACCTCGTATGTCCTATTCCACTATGATGACCAATAGCTCACGATAGTCAGTTAGAAGAAGCTACCTTATGATTTGAGTAGGTAGGGATTATCTTGAAATGTCCTATTCTCGCTATGATGGGTAAGAGCTTATTCGATATGCGTTACAATTGAAAATTTTGAAGAAATTGAAAATAAAAGTTAAGTCTTTGTTATCATGGATCTTATACCCAGTATAAACCGCATGATATCTTTGTAGGGATTATCCTACCGAGTGCGTGGGAAGGCTTGAGTGGAGCTATTCACGCCTGCATACCTAGGATAGTCATTGGATTTTTGAAAGGATATTTCTTTGAAAGGCTTGTTAAGATTGAGAACGGCTTGTCACACTTACACCGAATCTATCTCTGTGATGGTATCATTTGCTATAGTTGTTATATCTTTTGTTACGTGAGTTAGAGATCTATGTGGATTGCATGAAAGTTGAGCTATATTTTTGATTGTTTTGCCTGAGGACGTACAAAAAGTTAAGTGTGGGGGAGTTGTTAAGGCCATATTTATATGATTATTAAAGGTTTATTTCATTATTATTTTCCCCACATTTGCGTAATTTATATAAGAATTAAGGGTTTAAGTGTAATTATTTAATAAAGATGATTTTAAGAGGGTTGTATGCAAAATTGATGATTTTAAGTGTTTAATTTAATGGAATTATTATTATTTGGATTTTATTACATTTTTGCGTTGTTTATTTATCATGTAGGAGTTAATTTTCGTGCATATAATGAGGATAAATGAAGCTCAAGTCGAATTATAAGAGATAGAGTTGGAATTGGCTTGACGAAATTGGATAAAGATGAAGAGATCCGATCCTCAGCAGTTCAAACGGGCGTCTACTGATCTTGAACGAGCGTCCGTAAGTGAATCAAGCGTCCATGCAAATCGAGAATCGTATTTTACATTCGAGAGAGTTCGGCGGAGGATGAACGAGAGTTTACTCAGCGTCCAGGCATTACGGGCGGGCGTCGGATATTCGAGACGGCGTCCGTTGCCGACTTAGTCATAACCGACCCAAAACTCTATATAAAGCAAAGCGACCTCTTAACCCTAATTCATACCACATAATTGAGATCGCAACTTTACACCAAAAAGCTGCGCGCCACAAGCCTTTTACGCAGAGATGAACTTCTCAACCCAACAATCATATTCAACATGATTGTTGGCTAAAAACTTGCAAAGAGTCGACGGAGGAAGCCCATTATCAACACAACCAACTAGAGGAGTTCGATGCTTGATGTTTAGTGAGTTTAATTCATAGTTTTTCATTACTTTGGATCTGTTTTGTATTGTTTAAGTTTTATTGAATTAAGATTTGATGAAACGATCTAGGTTTATTTTATGCTTGAATGATTATATGAAAGTATATTATTTGAGTTCTATTTTGTTCAAAGTAATGCAATTATTAATGTTATAAGAGATTAAGCATGTTTAGTTGAGTAAAAAGTTTGGAAACAATCTTGTGATTGAGTTTTGATTGCATGTTTAGTTTGTTTGAAAAGATGAACGAAACCCTAGAATTTGGTTGTAGAAATTCAATTGAATTCGTGACTAAATCACTACTAAAAACTATGTCTTTTTAATCACCATCTAGTTGGGATTGTTGGTTGATGGGTGGAATCTAGTCGCCTTGCTGTGTTTTCCTCTATTGTCTGAATCAAATCGCTTAGGTTAAGTTTAGCTTAAGTTTTAGTTTTATAAACCCTAGTTTCCTGCTGTTTTCCTGCACTTTTCCTTTCTGTTCGTAATCGGACGCTCGTCCGCAATAGCAGACGCTCGTCCATTAGATTTAATTTCCAGACGCTCGTTCACTTTAGTGAACGCTCGTCCGTCTTTCTGTTTTCTTATTTTCTGCTTGTTTTTATTCCTGTTTTAGTTTCAATTCTTAGGTTTAGGTTTTAGTTAGTTTCAGCCTTAGTTTAGTAGTTTAGTTTATAATCGTGACATAATTGATATAGATTTATATTTGAATTCGATAAATGTTCCACTCCCTTAGGACGACCCGATAACATCCTTTACTACAGATCCTTATACTTGGGGTGTTTCGGTTATAAATTGTAAAACTCGTTTTTACCGAACATCCAGTTCCAAACGGGCGTCCATAGGATTTCAAACGGGCGTCTGGCCTGTTTTACCTTGTTTATACTGTTTTAGCGTTTCAGGTCGGTTTTTGGCTTCGTAATCGTGTTTTCACTATTTTTAAACCCTAATCATGATATGTTAACATTAACCAAATATGAACAAGCTTCGATTGAACTAACAAGCTTCAAATATGAACAAGCTTCTATTTTTAAACCCTAACTTCCGATTCGTTTAGTTAAAACACCGAATGTACTCTTAAAGGGAGTTGAAGTTCGGATCCGTCGGAAGGGCATGAAAGGGCTTGTGCTTTGATGAACTAGGGTTCATCAATGTCTGTGTAATTGATAGGATGTGATGTCTAGTTGTCTAAGTGAGGGAGTAGAGTTGTTATGGTGAGTTTTATTCTGAAAACATTTAGCCGGTTAGTTAATTCACATTAATAAATACATACGTGTAGATAAAAGCTAAAACGTCATTTATTCTCGGTTAGACACTATTTCATATCGGCGATGTGATACGTTCATAAAAGGTGAACAACGCTACTGGCCTTAAACGGCTGAAGGGTTGTGGAGGAAATTCATCAGACGTATACGCATACCGGGGAGACCCCGGAGCTAATCGGTGCTAATCAACGTTAGTTAGCAAGTATATCTTCAGGCTGATGAACGCCATGCACAGTGTCCTTGAGTGATGAAGTAACGGAGATAAGCTAAGTTAGAAACGTTTAGTCATGACGTGTTGATGGACACGAAGTGAACCCTAAATTGAGTCGGTCTCACTAAGATAATATCTTTAATAATAACCTTAATTGAATTGTAGCTTCTACTTCTTACTTTGTACAAATGTACTTACCTCAAATGCATGTTTATAAATGTGTTTGGGGGAGAGAAGACGAACAGGTTAGTGAAGATTTCGAGGAGGACTTTGATGACGACGTTTGAGGACGCCGGAGTTGAAAACCTTGTTTATTATTTTTTTATTTACGTTTATTTCCCAGTTCTAGATTATTGTTGGAACTTGTAGTTTCCTTTTAGTTTTTGAGACTCGTACTTTTGGATTCGTTTGATTTCCGATGTAATAAGTATTACATTCTATTCTATCTTTAGTACTTCTATTCTTGGTTATTTGAAAAAAATTACCCGTGCCTTTTTAGCTTCCGTTTGCTTTAATTTGATACGACACAGTAGAGACTTACGTGTAATATTATTTATTTAATATTATGCGTGCCGAACGTTTCGATTTACGGATAAGGACTCGGTGTCCGGGAACGGGGCGTTACAAGTCTACGGGCAGAAACGAGGAGATTATATTATCACTGGAGATTTTACAGACTCTGCAATTGCATATGCAATTGTTGCTGCTACTTCTACTACTGTAGCTTCTGCTGACATTGCCCTACTGGCCTTGCCCCTGCTGACATTACCCCTGCTAAGTACTCAGCTGACATAGTACTCAGCCAGATTAGATGAGAGGTCAAGTCACATTTTCTAACATTATCTTTTTCAGAGATATGATAATTCAATCTTATATTGTGATTATAAAGATTAGTTTTATTATATATATTTGTATACAAATTTCCGGTTAGATTTATCAAATGCAATGTCGGTACGATGTATCAGTACAAACAAAATGTTTATGAACCCCTTCAAAAAAAATGATGATTTTGTGTCCATTCGTTATTAACTCAAATTCCTATTTTGAAGGACGTGCACAAACCCTAGAGAATGATGGTGAAATGTATCAACAAAATAAAGATAAATAACATCAAAATTCTTGAAACATAAGATTCTATAATGATTTATCAATAAAATGATAATAGGTAAACATAAAATTTTTCATTGAAAAATCATAATTGTTTGACCCCATAAATTTTTTAAATCATTTTAACTCATAAATCATATTCTAATCATCATATAATTTTTATGTAATATTTTACTTTTCAAATTATTGTAAGCAAATCATTTTCATTAACCACTCCTCGTTTTGGAGAAACACTGTGTCTTACCGTATTTGATAACGGCATTCAAGAAAGTCAACATAGTTTATTTACCACAATGTTTAATTTTCATACTTGTGATGATTAGCGAGTATAACGGTGGAAATGAAAAATATTCATTCGATTAAATTAAGTTTTATATAAAGCTTATAGCGTTAAGTTATTATTTAATCAGTTGTGACTATAAAGTATATAAAATGTATTTTTACTACATTAACCAATTATTCAATCGACATACGAATTTGAACTATTATTTTACGAGATTACCCTCCGGAAAACGGAAGACCGCTAAAACATTGAACCAACAAAATAGTTTGAATTGTGAATGTTTATAAACCCAAGCCTTACTAATTCTTGATGCTACTTATTTTTGATGAATTATCATTGACATACAATGACCATTTTTCTAACAGAATGACCGTAGCGGAACTTTATGATGTGATGTGCTGCTATATTTAAATGAGAAAATGATGTCAGAATGAAAAAATAACCGTGAAATGTATATATATATATATATATATATATATATATATATATATATATATATATATATATATAGTATATATGAGGGGCTTTCTTGTCATTAAAGAAAAAAATATGACTCAAAGACAATTCTCGACGATGGAGTTTTAGAACACATCACGTCATAACGTAAGATTTAGTGTGTGGAGAGCGAAATATGAGGTAAAAGCATAAAATAATGAACACAAAGTTAATGAACTCGTTGAAGGGCTAAACACTATGCGAGAGTATTGACATCAATAATGATAGCACAAATCAAGGCAATGATGATTCACCAAAATTCTAGATATCCCGTATATAAGATAGCCATTATGTATTGTATCTATTTAAGGACTATCAACCAATATTGCAAATCATCCTTCCTTTCATTATATGATATGGTATCGAAGCCAATTATTGGCTTCACCCTCTCTCTTTTTCCCCAGCCACGCATCTTTCTTCTTCCTCATGCTTAATTCGACTACTTCCATGGCAGAAACCACCAGTGCCGCCACCTCTAATCACCCCCATTACCCTTCTTTCAATCCTTCTTCCTCCATCAACATCATGAAACTCAATCGAACCAATACTCCTTTGTGGAAAGCTCAACTACTCCCATATATTCGAGGTCAAGGTGTAGTAGGTTAGGTCCACGGTTCAATTAAGCCACTATCCACCACCATTACTGCTGCTTCCGGTGAAGAAACTCCCAATCCAGCATATGAAAATTGGCTCAGAAAGGACAGTTCTATTCTAAGTACACTCACATCTAGCCTCTCGGAAAATGTCCTCAATCAAGTTTACCAAGCCGCCACATCTGCGGAAATTTGGGTGGCACTCCATACATGTTTTTGCATCTCAATCAAAAGCAAAACTTGTTCAGATTCGCACTCAATTGGCACCAACAAAGAAAGGCTCTATCACAGCCACAAATTACAACATGACCATCAAGCGACTCACCCGATGACCTCCACTTGGCCGGACATCCACTCTCTGACGATGATATTCTGGCTTATGGCCTTGCCGGACTTGGGCACGAATACGACTCACTCGTCCCCATGGCGTCCACCCGTTCCAATCTATCTTTAGAAGAATTCTACCCTATTTTGTTGACTACTGAAGCAAGAATTCAGCAGCACCAAGCACCATCCATCCTTGACACCTTGCCAACACCATCATCTTCCCCGACTTTTCCGGCGGCTAATTACCATTCAAGCTTAGCACCATTTCGTGGTCATCCACCCTCCCAGAATCGTGGTCGGGGCCGCAATCAGTGAAGAAGGGGTCCCAGTCAAGTCCGTAATAATTCATCCCCTCCACCTCACGTTCAAATTTGTTCTAAAATTGGACACACCGCTTCGGATTGCTGGCAGCAGTTTGAATCAAATTTTCAGCCAAGGGCCGTCCCTCAATCTACAGCCCTCATTGTTGCTTCATCACAAAATAATAATACCGATCGATTGGGTCACTGATACAAGATCAACCCATCACATGACCAATAGCCTTCGCAAACTTTTGACGGTCCTTATAAAATCCATATTGGTGACGGGTCAGGTTTGCAAATTACACATCAAGGCTCCTCAACTCTAAATACACCTAATCACACGTTTATTATGAATAATATTCTTGTTGCTCCAACGCTTCACCAGAATTTACTTTCTGTTCATCAATTTGCAAAAGATAACAATGTGTACTTTGAATTTGATGCCAATTACTTTATTATGAAGGATTACTTGGGCCGCCACCTACATAAAGGCTACGTCAGTGATGGACTATATGATTTTTCACATTCCTTCAATAAATTTCAAGCTCAAGCATTAGCCTCTAGTGTGTCCTCCATGACTCGTTGGCATCAACGCTTGGGTCATTGCTCTTTGGATACCATCAACGGGGTGTTACAGTCTTCTCAAATAATGGGCCCAAGTCCCCGTCATCAGTATATATGTGCTTCTTGCCAAATCGCTAAAAGTCACTATCAACCTTTATATTTATCAGATATTACGTCCACTGCTCCACTTGATTTAATATTTTATTATGTATGGGGACCTTGTCCTAAACAATCTATTTACGGGTCATATTATTATCTTAGCTTTGTGGACGATTTTACAAAATTTATTTGGTTATATCCCATTAAACTCAAGTCTAATGTTGAGAAAGTATTTCTTACATTTCAAACTATTGTAGAGCGACTGTTTAACACCAAAATAAAACCAATTCAGACGGATTGGGATGGTGAATACCGCAAATTACACACTTACTCATGAACAAGTTGGTTTAGTTGAACGTCGTCAACGTCATATTGTTGAGGTTGGTCTTGCACTCTTGGCACAATCCAACTTACCCCTACCTTATTAGGAAGACACCTTTATCACTGCAACATATTTAATTAATCGGCTGCCTAGTCGGGTCCTTCAATATAAATCCCCTTATGAGTTATAATTTTACGTAACCATACTACGCATATCAACATTTGACAAAATAAATGTATCCATTCAAATAAGCGAGGTCGGTAATTAGAGCCAACTGCAGATCTCCACTTCTACGCTTGCATGAGGCTCATGCTGACCGTATAATGACTTATTTTATTAAATGCGTATTCCATCATGAGTATTACCGTCCGGGAAGGACAGCCAGAATCGGGAAGTTTGGCAAGCGACATGTACGATAAGTAACCCCAGTGAGGTAAATGTGCCAATGATCGAGCATATTGTGTTGATAATTGACTTTAACTACGATTTTAAGTGATTGAATATAAATGATGTTTATGTAAAGTAATTATAGTGTTCAAGGATTATTATTTTAAAATTTGAATAACCGGATTAACTGATTAAACATGATCAAACCGGATTGAAAAATGACAAACTACAGATTTATAATAGGTTTTTATTGTAAAAAATCGAATCGTAAAATCCGTTTGGTTTCCGGTTATAATGAAGTAAATTTGTATCCCCTTATGCAAAACATCTGATGGTTGAGCTTAGCCTTTGATTTGCGACATGCAAATAACTTTTCTCTATACCTAGCTGCTATAGAAATTCAATCTATGAATGGAATGATAGTAAACTGTGGTAGAAATCCGGTAGAAATAAGTAGAAATGGGTAGAAATCGGATAGAAATAAGTCCAAAATAGTAGAATATGGATTTAAAAGGAAATTGGTATAATTTTACGTACACATACTAGACATATCAACATTTCACAAAATAAATGTTATCCAATCAAATCAGCAAGGTCGGTCATTAGAGCCAACTACAGAGCTCTGCTTCTACGCTCGTATGTGGGTCATGCTAACCATATAATGACTTATTTTATTAAATTCATATTCCATCATGAGTTTTACCATACTGAAACGAAAACCGGAATCGGGAGTTTTGGCAAGCAACACGTACGATAAGGAACCCATGTGAGGTAAATGCGCTAACGATCGAGCATTTGGGGTTGATAAATTTATTTAAGATAATTATAGTGTTCAAGGATGATTATTAAAAAAATTGGAAAACTGGATTAATTGAATAAACTGGATCAAACCGGATTGAAATATGACAAACTACAGTTTTAGAACACGTTCTTTGTTGTAAAAAAATCGAACCGTAAAGTCTGTTTGGTTTCCGGTTATAATGAAGTAAATTGATATTGTCCGTATGAAAAGCATCTGATGTTTGAGTTTTGCCTTTGATCTGTGACATGCAAATAACTTTTCTCTAGACCTAGCAGCTATAAAAATTCAATCTATAAATCGAATGATAGTGAACTGTGGTATAAATCAGGTAGAAATGAGTAGAAATTGGTCAAAATTGGGTAGAAATGAGTCCAAAATAGTATAATATAGATTAAAAAGGATCTTGGTATAATTTTATGTAAACATACTAGACATATCAACGTTTCACAAAATAAATGATATCCATTCAAATCAGCATGGTCGGTCATTTGAGCAACTGTAGAGCTATGCTTCTACGCTTGTATGTGGCTCATGCTGACGGTATAATCAATTATATCATTAAATACATATTCCATCATGAGTTTTACCATATTGGAAGGAAAGCCGGATTCGGGAGGTTTGGAAAGAAACATGTACGATAAGTAACCCCTACGAGGTAAATGCTCTAACGATCGAGCATTGGTGTTGATAAATGATTTTAATTATGAGTTTAAGTGATTGAATATAAATGATGTTTATTTAAAGTAATTATAGTGTTCAAGGATGATTATTATAGAAATTGAAAAACCGGATTAACTGATTAAAATTGATCAAACCGGATTGAAAAATGACAAACTACAGTTTTATAATAGGTTTTTTATTGTAAAAAAATCGAACCGTAAAATCCGCTTGGTTTCCAGTTATAATGAAGTAAATTGGTATTCCCCGTATGAAAAACGTCTGATAGTTGAGCTTAGACTTTTATCCGCGACATGCAAATAACTTTTCTCTATACCTAGCTGCTATAGAAATTCGATCTATAAACGGAATGATAGTGAACTGTGGTAGAAATCAGGTAGAAATGAGTGGAAATGAGTCGAAATCGGGTAGAAATAAGTCGAAAATATTAGAATAAGGATTAAAAAGGAACTTGGTATAATTTTACGTAAACATACTAGACATATCAACATTTCACAACATAAATGTTATCCATTCAAATCAGCGAGGTCGGTCATAAAAGCCAACTGTAGAGCTATGCTTTTACGCTTGTATGTGGCTCATGCTAACCGTATAATGACTTATTTCATTAAATGCATATCCCATCATGAGTTTTACCATACTGGAAGGAAAGCCGGAATCGGGAGGTTCGGCAAGCAACACGTACGATAAGGAACCCCTACGAGGTAAATGCGCTAACGATCGAGCATTTGGGGTTGATAAAATATTTTAATTATGATTTTAATTGATTGAATATCAATGATGATTATTTAAAGTAATAATAGTTTTTAAGGATGATTATTATAGAAATTGGAAAACCGGATTAATAGATTAAACTGGATCAAACCGAACTGAAAAATGACAAACTACAGTTTTATCATAGGTTTTTTATTGTAAAAAATTCCAACCGTAAAATCTGTTTGGTTTCCGGTTATAATGAAGTACATTGATATTCCCCGTACTAAAACATCTGATGGTTGAGCTTAGCCTTTGATCTGCGACATGCAAATAACTTTTCTCTAGACCTAGCTACTATAAAAATTCTATCTAAAAATCGAATGATAGTGATCTGTGGTAGAAATCAGGTAGAAATGGTTCGAAATCGGGTAGAAATGAGTCCAAAATAATAGAATATGGATTAAAAAGGATATTCGTATAATTTTATGTAAAGATACGAGATATATCAACATTTCACAAAGTAAATGTTATCCATTCAAATCAGCGGGTCGGTCATTAGAGCAACTGCAGAGCTCCGTTTCTATGCTTGTATGTGGCTCATGCTGACCGTATAATGAATTATTTCATTAAATGCATATTCCATCATGAGTTTTACCGTACTGGAAGGAAAGCCGGATTTGGGAGGTTTGGAAAGCAACACGTACAATAAGGAACCCCTGCGAGGTAAATGCGCTAACGATCGAGCATTTGGGGTTGATAAATGATTTAAATTATGATTTTAAGAGATTGAATATTAATCATGTTTATTTAAAGTAATTATAGTGTTCAAGGATGATTATTATAGAAATTGAAAAACCGGATTAACTGATTAAACTGGATCAAAACGGATTTAAAAATGAAAAACTACAGTTTTATAATATGTTTTTATTGTAAAAAAATCGAACCATAAAATCCGTTTAGTTTTTGGTTATAATAAACTAAATTGGTATTCCCCGTATCAGCGAGGTCGGTCATTAGAGCCAACTGCAGATCTCTGCTTCTACGCTTGCATTAGGATCACACTGACCTTATAATGACTTATTTTTTTAAATGCATATTCCATCATGAGTACTACCATCCTGGAAGGAAAGCCGGAATCGGGAGGTTTGGCAAGCAACACGTACGATAAGTACCCCCTGCGAGGTGAATGTGCTAACGATCGAGCATTTGAGGTTGATAAATGATTTTAATTATGATTTTAAGTGATTGAATATAAATGATGTTTATTTAAAGTAATTATAGTGTTCAAGGATGATTATTACCGAAATTGAATAACCAGATTAACTGATTAAACGTGATCAATCCGGATTTAAAAATGACAATCTACCGTTTTATAATAGGTTTCTTATTGTAAAAAAATTAGACTGTAAAATCCGTTTGGTTTCCGGTTATCATGATGTAAATTTGTATTCCCCGTGTGAAGAACATCTGATGGTTGAGCATAGCCTTTGATCTGCGACATGCAAATAACTTTTCTCTATACCTAGCTGCTATAGAAAGTCAATCTATATATGGAATGATAGTGAACTGTGGTAGAAATAAGGTAGAAATGAGTAGAAATGGATCGAAATCGGGTAGAAATGAGTCCAAAATAGTAGAATATGGATTAAAAAGGAACTTGGAATAATTTTACGTAACCATACTAGGCATATCAACATTTCACAAAATAAATGTATCCATTCAAATCAGCGAGGTCGGTCATTAGAGCCAACTGCATATCTCCACTTCAACGCTTGTATGAGGCTTATGCTGACCATTTAATTACTTATTTCATTAAATGCATGTTCCATCTTGAGTATTACCATCCTAGAAGGAAACTCGGAATCAGGAGGTTTGGCAAGCACCCTGTACTATAAGTAATCCATGTGAGGTAAATGTGCTAACGATCGAGCATTTGAGGTTGATAAATGATTTTAATTACGATTTTAATTGATTGAATATAAATGATGTTTATTTAAAGTAATTATTGTGTTCTAGGATGATTATTACAGAAATTGAATAACCAGATTAACTGATTAAACTTGATCAAACCGTATTGAAAAATGACAAACTACAGTTTTTTAGTAGGTTTTTTATTGTAAGAAAATCGAACCGTAAAATCCGTTTGGTTTACGGTTATAGTGATGTAAATTTGAATTCCCCGTATTAAACACATCTGATGGTTGAGCTTAGCCTTTGATCTGTGACATTCAAATTACTTTTATATATACCTAGCTGCTATATAAATTCAATCTATAAATAGAATGATAGTGAACTACAGTAGAAATCAGGTAGAAATGAGTAGAAATGGGTCGAAATCTGGTAGAAATGAGTCCAAAATAGTAGAATATGGATTTAAAAAGAACTTGGTATAATTTTACGTAACCATACTAGGCATATCAACATTTCACAAAATAAATGTATCCATTCAAATTAGCGAGGTCGGTCAGTAGAGCCAACTGCAGATCTCCGCTTCTACGCTTGCATGAGGCTCATGCTGACCATATAATGACTTATTTCATTAAAGGCATATTCCATCCTGAGTATTACCATCCTAGAAGGAAACCAGGAATCGGGAGGTTTGGCAAGCAACACGTACGATAAATAACCCCTGCGAGGTAAATGTACTAACGATCAAGCATTTGGGGTTGATAAATGATTTTAATTACGATTTTAAGTGATTGAATACAAATGATGTTTATTTAAAGTAATTATAGTATTCAAGGATGATTATTATAGAAATTGAATAACCGGATTAACTGATTAAACTTGATAAAACCGGATTGAAAAATGACAAACTACATTTTAATAATAGGTTTTATTATGTAAAAAAATCGAACCGTAAAATCCGTTTGGTTTAGGTTTATAATAAGTAATTTTTTATTAATCGTATGATAAACATTTGATGGTTGAGCTTAGTCTTTGATCTGCGACATGCAAATAACTTTTCTCTATACCTTGCTGCTATATAAATTCAATCTATAAATGGAATGATAGTGAATTGCGGTAGAAATGGGTAGAAATCGGGTAGAAATGAGTCCAAAATAGTAGAATATGCATTAAAAAGGAACTTGGTATAATTTTACGTTTCCATACTAGGCATATCAACATTTCACAAAATAAATGTATCCATTCAAATCAGTGAGGTCGGTCATTAGAGCCAACTACAGATCTCTGCTTCTACGCTTGCATAAGGCTCATGCTGACCGTATAATGACTTATTTTATTAAATGCATATTCCATAATGAGTATTACCATCCTGGAGGGAAAGCCGGAATCAGGAGGTTGGGCAAGCAACACGTACGATAAGTAACCCATGCGAGGTAAATGTGCTAACGATCGAGCATTTGAGGTTGAAAAATGATTTTAATTACGATTTTAAGTGATTGGATATAAATGATGTTTATTTAAAGTAATTATAGTGTTCAAGGATGATTATTACATAAATTGAATTACCGGATTAACTGATTAAATTTGATCAAACCGGATTGAAAAATGACAAACTAAAGTTTTATAGTAGGTTCTTAATTGGAAAAAAAATCGAACTGTAAAATCCATTAGGGTTCCGGTTATAGTGATGTAAATTGGTATTCCCCGTGTGAAACACATCTGATGGTTGTGCTTAGCCTTTGATCAGCGACATTCAAATAACTTTTCTCTATACCTAGCTGCTATATAAATACAATCTATAAATGGAATGATAGTGAACTGTGGTAGAAATCAGGTAGAAATGAGTAGAAATTGGTCGAAATCGGGTAGAAATGAGTCCAAAATAGTAGAATATGGATTAAAAATGAACTTGAAATAATTTTACATAACCATACTAGGCATATGAACATTTCACGAAATAAATGTATCCATTCAAATCAGCGAGGTCGGTCATTAGAGCCAACTGCAGATCTCCGCTTGCATGAGGCTCAGCTGACCGTATAATGACTAATTTTATTAAATGCATATTCCATCATGAGTATTACCATCCTGGAAGCATGCCGGAATCGGGAGGTAAATGTGTTAACGATCGAGCATTTGGAGTTGATAAATTATTTTAATTACGATTTTAAATGATTGAATATAAATGATGTTTATTTAAAGTTATTATTGTGTTCAAGGATGATTATTGTAGAAATTGAATAACCGGATTAACTAATTAAATTTGATCAAACCGGATTGAAAAATGACAAACTACAGTTTTATAATAGGTTTTTTATTGTAAAAAAATCGAACATTAAAATCCGTTTGGTTTCCGGTTATAATGTAGTAAATTTGTATTCCCTTATGAAAAACATCTGATGGTTGAGCTTAGCCTTTGATCTGCGACATGCAAATAACTTTTCTCTATAACGCTGCTATAGAAATTCAATCTATGAATGAAATGATTGTGAATTGTGGTAGAAATCAAGTTGAAATGAGTAGAAATGGGTTGAAATCGGGTAGAAAAGATTCCAAAAAAATAGAATATGGAATAAAAAGGAACTTTGTATAATTTTATGTAACCATACTAGGCATATAACAATTTAACAAAATAAATGTATCCATTCAAATCAACGAGGTCGGTAATTAGAGCCAATCATGAACTCCGCTTACGCTTGCATGAGGCTCATGCTGACCGTATAATGACTTATTTCATAAAATGCATATTCCATCATGAGTATAACCATCCAGGAAGGAAATCTGGAATCGGAAGGTTTGGCAAGCAACACGTACCATAAGTAACCCCTGTGAGGTATATGTGCTAACGATCGAGCATTTAGGGTTGATAAATGATTTTAATTACGATTTTAAGTGATTGAATATAAATGATGTTTATTTGAAGTTATTATTGTGTTCAAGGATGATTATTATAGAAATTGAATAATCGGATTAACTGATTAAATTTGATCAAACCGGATTGAAAAATGACAAACTACAGATTTATAATAGGTTTTTTATTCTAAAAAAATCGAACCGTAAAATCCGTTTGGTTTCCAATTATAATGTAGTAAATTTGTATTCTCCGTATGAAAAACATCTGATGGTTGAGCTTAGCCTTTGATCTACGACATGCAAATAACTTTTCTCTATAACGGTGCTATAGAAATTCAATCTATGAATGTAATGATAGTGAACTGTGGTAGAAATCAAGTAGAAATGAGTAGAAATGGGTCGAAATCGGGTAGAAAAGAGTCCAAAATAATAGAATATGGAATAAAAAGGAACTTTGTATAATTTTATGTAACCATACTAGGCATATCAACATTTAACAAAATAAATGTATCCATTCAAATCAGCGAGGTCGGTAATTAGAGCCTACTGCGGAACTCCGCTTCTACGCTTGCATGAGGCTCATGCTGACCGTTTAATGACTTATTTCATAAAATGCATATTCCATCATGAGTATAACCATCCAGGAAGGAAAGCCGGAATCGGTAGGTTTAGCAAGCAACACGTACCATAAGTAACCCCTGTGAGGTAAATGTGCTAACGATCGAGCATTTAGGGTTGATAAATGATTTTAATTACGATTTTAAGTGATTGAATATAAATGATGTTTATTTATAGCAATTATAGTGTTCAAGGATGATAATTATAGAATTTGAATAACCGGATTAACTGATTAAATTTGATCAAACCGGATTGAAAAATGACAAACTACAGTTTTATAATAGGTTTTTTATTGTAAAAAAAATCGAACATTAAAATCCGTTTGGTTTCCGGTTATAATGTAGTAAATTTGTATTCCCCTTATGAAAAACATCTGATGGTTGAGCTTAGCCTTTGATCTGCGACATGCAAATAACTTTTCTCTATAACGCTGCTATAGAAATTCAATCTATGAATGGAATGATTGTGAATTGTGGTAGAAATCAAGTTGAAATGAGTAGAAATGGGTCGAAATCGGGTAGAAAAGATTCCAAAAAAATAGAATATGGAATAAAAAGGAACTTTGTATAATTTTATGTAACCATACTAGGCATATAACAATTTAACAAAATAAATGTATCCATTCAAATCAACGAGGTCGGTAATTAGAGCCTACTGCAGAACTCCGCTTCTACGCTTGCATGAGGCTCATGCTGACCGTATAATGACTTATTTCATAAAATGCATATTCCATCATGAGTATAACCATCCAGGAAGGAAATCTGGAATCAAAAGGTTTGGCAAGAAACACGTACCATAAGTAACCCCTGTGAGGTATATGTGCTAACGATCGAGCATTTAGGGTTGATAAATGATTTTTTAATTACGATTTTAAGTGATTGAATATAAATGATGTTTATTTGAAGTTATTATTGTGTTCAAGGATGATTATTATAGAAATTGAATAACCGGATTAACTGATTAAATTTGATCAAACCGGATTGAAAAATGACAAACTACAGTTTTATAATAGGTTTTTTATTGTAAAAAAATCGAACCGTAAAATCCGTTTGGTTTCCAGTTATAATGTAGTAAATTTGTATTCTCCGTATGAAAAACTTCTGATGGTTGAGCTTAGCCTTTGATCTACGACATGCAAATAACTTTTCTCTATAACGGTGCTATAGAAATTCAATCTATGAATGGAATGATAGTGAACTGTGGTAGAAATCAAGTAGAAATGAGTAGAAATGGGTCGAAATCGGGTAGAAAAGAGTCCAAAATAATAGAATATGGAATAAAAAGGAACTTTGTACAATTTTATGTAACCATACTAGGCATATCAACATTTAACAAAATAAATGTATCCATTCAAATCAGCGAGGTCGGTAATTAGAGCCTACTGCGGAACTCCGCTTCTACGTTTGCATGAGGCTAATGCTGACCGTATAATGACTTATTTCATAAAATGCATATTCCATCATGAGTATAACCATCCAGGAAGGAAAGCCGGAATCGGTATGTTTGGCAAGCAACACGTACCATAAGTAACCCCTGTGAGGTAAATGTGCTAACGATCGAGCATTTAGGGTTGATAAATGATTTTAATTACGATTTTAAGTGATTGAATATAAATGATGTTTATTTATAGCAATTATAGTGTTCAAGGATGATAATTATAGAATTTGAATAACCAGATTAACTGATTAAATTTGATCAAAACGGATTGAAAAATGACAAACTACAGTTTTATAAAAGGTTTTTTATTGTAAAAAAATCGAACCATAAAATCCGTTTGGTTCCCGTATGAAAAACATCTTATGGCTGAGCTTAGCCTTTGATCTGCGGCATGCAAATAACTTTTCTCTATACCTAGCTGTTATATAAATTCAATCTATAAATGGAATGACTGTGAACTGTGGTAGAAATCAGGTAGAAATGAGTAGAAATGGGTCGAAATCGGGTAGAAATGAGTCCAAAATAGTAGAATATGTATTAAAAAGAAACTTGGTATAATTTTACGTAACCATACTAAGCATATAAACTTTCCACAATATAAATGTATCTATTCAAATCAGCGAGGTCGGTCATTAGAGCCAACTGCAAATCTCCGCTTCAACGCTTACATGAGGGTCATGCTGACCGTATAATGAGTTATTTCTTCAAATGCATATTCCATCATGAGTATTACCATCCTGGAAGGAAAGCCAGAATCGGGAGGTTTGGAAGCAACATGTACGATAAGTAACCCTTGCGAGGTAAATGTGCTAACGATCGAGCATTTGAGGTTGATAAATGATTTTAATTACGATTTTAATTGATTGAATATAAATGATGTTTATTTAAAGTAATTATAGTGTTCTAGGATGATTATTCCAGAAATTGAATAACCGGATTAACTGATTAAACTTGATCAAACCGTATTGAAAAATGACAAACTACAGTTTTATAGTAGGTTTTTTATTGTAAGAAAATCGAACTGTAAAATCCGTTTGGTTTACGGTTATAGTGATGTAAATTTGTATTCCCCATATTAAACACATCTGATGGTTGAGCTTAGCCTTTGATCTGCGACATTTAAATAACTTTTATCTATACCCAGCTGCTATATAAATTCAATCTATAAATGGAATGATAGTGAACTGCAGTAGAAATGAGGTAGAAATGAGTAGAAATGGGTCGAAATCGGGTAGAAATGAGTCCAAAATAGTAGAATATGGTTTAAAAAAGAACTTGGTATAATTTTACGTAACCATACTAGGCATATCAACATTTCACAAAATAAATGTATCCATTCAAGTTAGCGAGGTCGGTCAGTAGAGCCAACTGCAGATCTCCGCTTCTATGCTTGCATGAGGCTCATGCTGACCATATAATGACTTATTTCATTAAATGCATATTCCATCCTGAGTATTACCATCCTGGAAGGAAACCAGGAATCGGGAGGTTTGGCAAGAAACACGTACGATAAATAACCCCTGCGAGGTAAATGTACTAACGATCAAGCATTTGGGGTTGATAAATGATTTTAATTACGATTTTAAGTGATTGAATACAAATGATGTTTATTTAAAGTAATTATAGTATTCAAGGATGATTATTATAGAAATTGAATAACCAGATTAACGGATTAAACTTGATAAAACCGGATTGAAAAATGACAAACTACAGTTTTATAATAGGTTTTATCATGTAAAAAAATTGAACCGTAAAATCCGTTTGCTTTAGCGTTATAATGAAGTAAATTTTTATTCCTCGTATGATAAACATCTGATGGTTGAGCTTAGTCTTTGATCTGCGACATGCAAATAACTTTTCTCTATACCTAGCTGGTATATAAATTCAATCTATAAATGGAATGAAAGTGAATTGTGGTAGAAATCAGGTAGAAATGAGTAGAAATGGGTCGAAATCGGGTAGAAATGAGTCCAAAATAATAGAATATGCATTAAAAAGGAACTTGGTATAATTTTACGTAGCTATACTAGGCATATCAACATTTCACAAAATAAATGTATCCATTCAAATCAGTGAGGTCGGTTATTAGAGCCAACTACAAATCTCTGGTTCTACGCTTGCATAAGGCTCATGCTAACCGTATAATGACTTATTTTATTAAATGCATATTCCATCATGAGTATTACCATCCTGGAAGAAAAGCTGGAATAGGGAGGTTTGGCAAGCAACACGTACGATAAGTAACCCATGCGAGGTAAATGTGCTAACGATCGAGCATTTGAGGTTGAAAAATGATTTTAATTACGATTTTAAGTGATTGAATATAAATGATGTTTATTTAAAGTAATTATAGTGTTCAATGATGATTATTACAGAAATTGAATAACCGGATTAACTGATCAAACCGGATTGAAAAATGGCAAACTACAGTTTTATAGTAGGTTTTTTATTGGAAAAAAATCGAACTGTAAAATCCATTTGGGTTCCGGTTATAGTGATGTAAATTGGTATTCCCCGTATGAAACACATCTGATGGTTGTGCTTAGCCTTTGATCTGCGACATTCAAATAACTTTTCTCTATACCTAGCGGCTATATAAATTCAATCTATAAATGGAATGATAGTGAACTGTGGTAGAAATCAGGTAGAAATGAGTAGAAATTGGTCGAAATCGGGTAGAAATGAGTCCAAAAGAGTAGAATATTGACTAAAAATGAACTTGGTATAATTTTACATAACCATACTAGGTATCAACATTTCACGAAATAAATGTATCCATTCAAATCAGCGAGGTCGGTCATCAGAGCCAACTGCAGATCTCCGCTTGCATGAGGCTCAGCTGACCGTATAATGACTAATTTTATTAAATGCATAATCCATCATGAGTATTACCATCCTAGAAGGATATCACTACTAGAAAAAAGGTTTTATGCGGCCACAAAATGTAGTCGCTAAAAGGTCTTTGTAGTCGCAAATGCACTTATCGCGACTACACGTAGTCGCTAGTGTGTAGTCGCAAAAAGCTTGTCGCAAATAGTTCATTAGCGACTACTTCCAGTTGTGACAAATAGTGCGCTATTATTTGCGGCCACAAGTAGTCTCAAATTCTGTGAACCCGCTTCCAACCTGCCATGTCAGCATGACATGGCCGTGACGTGGCAATGCGCTGGCAGCTGACATGGATCCTTACGTGTCGGCTTATGTGGACAAGTATGTTGATGTGGCAATGAGCTTGCAAGCGAGGTGTCAGATTACATGGTTACGTTATTTGAGACTACTTTGTTGTAGCTAATATTGTACTAGTAATAGCGATTATAAATGTGGTCGCAAACGTTGTACTTATTTTCCCCAGCAATATTATTGGCGGCCATGTGTAGTCGCAAATAAATATATACATTTTTTTTTATATTTAATTTTTTTATTACCAGGAAATAGCCTTCTTTATAATAATTAATTTATATCATCAATTACAGAATCGTTTTTCCTTTTCAATTATAATAAAAAATAATTAAAAGCAACAAGTCAATACAAGTAAAAAAAAAACAGATCTACAAAAATGTATAACATACCACATTATATATAATAGTTCATGTTGTACCCGATATATCCAAAAGACATTCCTTAAACGTTTGACAATACACAAAATAAAACGTATTTGATAACATATCAAAAAGAAACATGTTCTAATATATAAAAGCTACTCTGACTCCTCTAAATCACATATATCATCGCAAATAGGCGGTGACATACCCGAGGAATGAGGATCAGAAGTACGAGGAGCTGGTGAAGGGACCTGAATCTGAGCAAAAGTTATATCTGGAGAAATCGTAGCAAAATAAGCCTGCATTTGCTTCATCTGCTCTATCATTTGTGTCAGTAGAGCCTTCACATCCTTCAGCTCTTGCACCACACGTTGATGCTCCTCCAAAGCGACTGAACTCAAAGACGAGGTAGACCGAAAGGCACCTGAGGGTGCACGTGACACGGTAGGTCCAATACCAGGCATGTATCCTCTTTGCCTACCCAAAACATCCTCCATGATTGCACGCTCCTGGTCTGGTGGGAGGGATATGGATGTGGTATCGGTGGAGCTCGAGGTTGCCTGAGTAGCTTTTGCTTGGGTCTCTCTCTCCGTCAATGCATGCTGCAAAAGGTAATATCAATCAAGAGTATGTTTAATGCATATATAAGGAATATGATACTCATATATATATATATATATATATATATATATATATATATATAAGAGAATAAATACTTACGAAATTCTGCTCGGCTTGGGCATTTGCCTAATTTCCTTTTCGTTTATGCTTATCACCCCATACTGCTATTATAGAAGCAGGCTTATTATTTTGTTTGCCCCCCTTTGGAACATAGTTACATAAACATTTGTCAGTGATACATCTTATAAAATCGTAGCAATCAGTAGTAATGAATCTTTTGCAAGAAAAACAGTAGCTTTACCTAGATGAAAAGATCTAGGCTGGGCCAAATAACAAAAAGATCTCCTTGTTTAACTCTTATTTACAATTGTTAGAATATGAAATAGTGTGTGCGGTGTATTATGTGTGTGTGACGGCTAGGGTTTAGGCCGACTAGGTTATGGCGTGTTGGGCAAGAAAGCCCATTAGGGTTATGGCTATGTAATGTGTGGATGCTTTCCTATATAAAGTAATAAAGTGTAGTAAATGGGTAGATAAGAATATATCCCTCTTTCTTTCTATCTGTCTGAACCGTGTCTCTCTTAACATGGTATCAGAGCCGCTTACACCCACTTTTCTTCCTATGATCTGAAAACCCTACAGCCGCCAAAATAAAAAAAAACTACTTATGTTCGTTCCAGGATGGAGATCAAAGCTGACTCCAATCCCAGTTTATTCAGTCCGATGTCGGCACCAACAGCAGCCACTTCGGTTAAGTTAAATCGTAAAAATTACACGTTATGGTCCCGATCCATTGAGATTTACATGACTGGTAAGGGTATGGATCATCATCTCGTCAAAGATAAGGCGGGAAAGGATGACCTGAGGGCTTCATCTTGGCATCAAGATGATGCACAAATTATGTCCTTGATGCTGAACAATATTGAGCCGAATATCAGCTCGACCGTTTTGTATTTGAATTCAGCCAAAGACATCTGGTCTAGGCTGCGTCACATGTATTCTGGTTCCGAAAATTTGTCACGTGTGTATGATGTTTGCAAACAGTACTTCCAGTTGGAACAGGGAAATCAAAGTTTAGAAGATTACTACTCCCAAGTCATGAGTATTTGTGAATAAAGGAATATGTATCAACCTTTATCAGCCGATGTGAGTGCTATGAAGAAACAAAGGAATGATATGGATGTAATCCGGTTTCTCTCGGGATTAAAGCCTGAATTCGAACCAGTTCGTGCACAAATCCTCGGCGGGACCCAACTTCCTACTATACCAGAAGTGTTCTCTAGGTTGCAGCGCATGACCATCAATCATAAAGGTTCCCAATCTCAAGAAATCGAGGAAATTGTTGAGGAAAAGGCTGGTTTTCAGGCTGATTTTAAGGCAGGTAGAGGAGGCCGAGGTGGAAGGTTGTCCCATGGTGGTCGGGGCAATTCTCGTGGCGGAGCATGTGGGGGCCGAGGTGGAAGAGGATCACTTATGTGTGATCATTGTGGCAGAACGAATCACAATATTGATAATTGTTGGGATTTTCACGGAAAACCTGCCAATTTTCAATCTCAGGCTCATTCGGCTTAGGAAAGTGATCAAATTACAATTTCTAAGGAGGAGTATCAAAAATTGAAGAGTGAGAGGGCAGACATGGCAGCCTCTATGGCCAACCTGACGCAAACAGATAAAGTCTCCTCAGGTTTTCTCTCCAAACAACCCTAGTGGATCCTTGATTCTGGAGCCACTGATCATATGTCTGGTTTGTCATCATCTTGTTTTTCTGAATATCACAAATTACTCACCCCGAAGACTGTTACTTTGGCCAATGGTTCCACGGCTCAAGTTGTGGGCATTGGCACAATCTCACTCAATTATGATATTCATCTTCCTCATTCCTTACATATCTCTGAATTTCCATATAATCTCATATCTGTGAATCGTTTGACTAAAGATTTGAATTGCTCAGTTACCTTTTTCCCTGATTCTTGTTTATTGCAGGATCTCCAAACGAAGAAGAAGATTGGTACGTGTCATGAAGTAGAGGCCTCTACACTTTTGATGATTCCCTTAACCACGCTGCGTTTAAAGCAAGGTTATCTCCTATGGAGTGGCATTGCCGGTTAGGTCATACATCCTTAGCTATTTTGAAAAAGCAAATTGAGGGAATCAATCACTTGGAGACTTTGAGTTGTGAAGCCTGTCAAATTAGTAAGCATTGTAGGTCATCTTTCAAAACTAGTGTCAATAAGAGAATGGATGTTCCCTTTGAACTTGTTCACTCCGATAAATGGGGTCCGTTTCATATTACTTCTAATAAATTCCGATATTTTATTACCTTTGTGGGTGATCATTCTCGTATGACATGGCTTTATTTGCTAAAATCTCGAACCGAACTTGTTGATTGTTTCCATTTGTTTCACCAAGAAGTAAAAAATCAGTTTGGTACATAAATTCATGTCGTTCGTACCGATAATGCTCGAGAGTATAAGCACCAATTTTCCCAATATCTTTCTGACCACGGTATTATTCATGAGTCTTCATGTACATATACACCTCAACAAAATGGAGTGGCGGAACGTAAAAACCGTCACCTCATTGATGTAGCCCGTACCTTGATGATTTATATGAATGTTCCTAAACACTTTTGGAGTGATGCTGTACTTACTTCGTGTTACCTCATTAATCGTATGCCTACCAAAAATATTGAAGGACAATCACCTTTCTCAATTTTGTAACCCTCCGGTCAGCCCTTTACTGTGCCTCTTAAAATATTTGGGTGCATTTGTTATGCCCACAACCTTGGCCCCGGTCACGATAAGTTCGATCCCCATGCCACGAAGTGTATCTTTTTAGGCTTTTCTCACACCCAGAAAGGTTATTGGTGTTTTAGTCCCAACCTTCGTCGATATTTTGTTTCCGCTGATGTTATGTTTGATGAGTCATCACCGTATTTTCCCACTCCTTTACAAGACACATCATTTCTTGATCCTCCACCCGTGACCTACCCCACAGACCACCTCACCAATCCACCCCTCCCTCCGTTGCCCATTGACGAGGACCGTCCCTCTATTATTCATACCTATTCCCGTCGTCATCCCACCACTGCTTCTGACACGGCTCAGTCTTCTCTTCTGGGGGGATCCGTTGACCCTGATGATACTCGGCCTATTGCACATCGCACTAGGTCCGCCACCACTCGTCATCCTGTTGGTAATTTTGTCTCTTCTCATCGCCTCTCTCCTCAATATTTATCATTTGTTTCTGTAGTTGCTTCTGTTTCTGTTCCTAAGACTTTGCAGGAGGCTCTATCTCATAGTGGTTGCAGGATGGCTATGGAGGATGAAATGTCTGCCCTTAAGGATAATGGTACATGGGATCTTGTCCCTGCTCCCACTGGTAAGACTATTGTTGGGTGTCGTTGGGTTTATAGTGTTAAGTACCATTCTGATGGCATAGTTGAACGCCTTAAGGCTCGGTTGGTAGCCAAGGGCTACGCATAGACATACGGCATTGACTATGTGGAGACCTTTTCCCCTGTTGCTAAGATGCCTTCTATTTGTATTGTTTTGTCTATTGCTGCTAATTTCAGGTGGAAGTTGTATCAGCTCGACGTCAAGAATGCCTTTCTACATGGTGATTTACACAAAGAGGTTTATATAGAGCAACCTCCTGGGTTTGTTGCTCAGGGGGAGTCTGGGTATGAATGTCGGTTACGTAAGGCATTGTATGGCCTTAAGCAATCCCCATGTGCTTGGTTTGGTAAGTTCTCAGAAAAAGTGAAAGAGTTTGGATTACGACAATGTCAGACCGATTACTCCGTATTTTTTAGACGATCTACATACGGATCCATCTTTCTTCTTGTATATGTAGATGACATTGTGATTACAGGGGATGATGAGCGTGGCATTGCTCGGCTAAAAGAGTTCTTGGGTAGACAATTTCATACTAAAGATTTGGGGCAGCTCCGTTATTTCCTTGGTATTGAAGTAGCTAGATCAAGTGCAGGGATCTTTTTGTGCCAGAAAAAATATATGCTTGATCTTTTGCAGGAAACTGGATTACTTGGCTGTCGCCCGTTAGAGACTTCTATAGATCCCAATCAGAAGTTACGAAAAGATGATGGAGAGATTCTTGATTCTCCTGGTCGGTACAGACGACTAGTAGGACGCCTCAATTACTTAACCATTACGAGGCCAGATATTGCATATGCGGTAAGTGTGGTGAGTCAATTCTTGGAGTGCCCTAGACAACCACACTGGGACGTACTTATACATATTTTGAGGTATTTGAAGAAGGCACCAGGGTATGGCATTCTTTACAAGCTAAATGGACATTTGAAAGTTGAAGGTTATACAGATGCTGATTGGGCCGGTTCCCCGTCTGATAGAAGGTCCACGTCAGGGTATTGTACGTTTTTGGGTCATAATCTGGTTACTTGGAAGAGTAATAAACAACCTATTGTGTCCAGGTCAAGTGCAGAAGCGGAATATCGGGCCATGGCTAATGGCTGTTGTGAGTTGGCATGGATTAAGAATTTCCTTAGAGAAGTTGGCTTCCCCATTTCATATCCGATACCGTTACATTGTGATAACGAGGCTGCACTGTACATTGCCTCGAATCCTGTATTCCATGAGCGAACGAAGCATATTGAAGTTCATTGTCACTTCGTTCGAGAGAAGCTGCTTTCTAAAGAGATTTGTACTCCATTTGTTCGAACTGGAGATCAGTTGGCGGATGTGTGAAGTTCATTTGTTCCAAGTTGGGCATGAATAACCTCTACGCTCCACCCACGCTCCAACTTGAGGGGGAGTGTTAGAATATGAAATAGTGTGTGGTGTATTATGTGTGTGTGACGGCTAGGGTTTAGGCCGACATGGTTATATATGGCGTGTTGGGCAAGAAAGCCCATTAGGGTTATGGCTATGTAATGTGTGGGTGCTTTCCTATATAAAGTAATAAAGTGTAGTAAAAGGGTAGATCAGAATATATCCCTCTTTCTTTCTATCTGTCTGAACCGTGTCTCTCTTAACAACAATCAATCATAATGTGGCAAAAAATCCCTCAAAAATAACATTTGCTAATAACACAAAACAAAAATAACAACATTCTAATATTTTGCTTAACATCAATCCAAGACTTGGAAAGCTTATCAGATCAATTTATATAGACTCTGATTCAACCCTTCAAGTCTAATTTGTAGTGGTAAGCAAACCCCACGTAAATGTTTCCCCTAATGATTGATTAGGCAAGAAATCAAATCACTTCTACATTTCTAATATCTTAACAGTCCATAATTAACCACAATTTGACAATTAACATGCCAAAATTGCGGATAAATCCAAAGATGAACCAAATCCTAATATCTCATACATAAATTCCCCTGCTCAGTGCTGCATAGCGACTCTACAATGCAACAGAAATTGTCTAAAATGGTGCATTAGGGGGATTGTATACAAGAATCTCCCAATCTATCTAATAACTTCTAATATATAAAATCCCATTGCATCAATCAAGAAGCTTAGAGTTAAAAAATGAAGATGAGATAAAACCAGTAGTAAGTGTCAAAACAGTAAAAGTCTTACCATTTTATAGCTATGGTGAGTAAGTGATACCCGACCGTGATAACTAGCATACTTTTGTTTGGAACGATTCCCGCTAGTCCTCTGGGACCGGTTCTGAATTAAATGACAAATAGTCATTAAGAGACGTTATACATGCACCAACATTAACTTTGACCAAAATTTTCTTTACATACCTTAAAGACGTCTAAAATAAACCAGGTACAACATTTGTCCCAGTGATCTTGAGACCTAACAGTCGTGGGTCGTTTAGCACGAACTGCTGCTAAATTCCTTTCACCCCATACTTTTTAAAGTGTGTGTGAAGTTTGGTCTTCCATTCCTTGTAACACAATCTTGCGTCCCTATCTAGTGTCCTAGAAAGTACACCATCTTTGTAGTCCATGTCAATGTCAAAATACTGCCAACATGGCTGTCATACCAAGCGCCAAACTCGCCAATAGACTTATATGTGTTGCGATATTCATCAAATTGAACTTCGATCTTCTCTCCATGCTTGTGAAAATAAGCCATCATCTTGGCTCCAACAACAGTCCCTCGTCCTTTACGAGGTGGGGCTGTACATGACATATAAATTTATAGCAAGAAATAAGTATTTCAAACTAATTACGAGCTATTAATGAATTTAACGTACCCGACTCGCACTGCGCTGATAGTCTTGAAGGAACATCACGGGGAGGTTGTGCCCCACCAGCTGATCCAGCAGATGTGGCAACTGGGCCCGTCATCTGTAATGTATGTCTCAGAGAACTTACCAATCAATCATAGAATGTTTGATGTTCTCATAATCTAAGGAAAGCTTTATCAAAAGGTATACAAAACATTCATACCATGAATCCATATAAAAACATATGAAAGAGCAAAAAAGTGCTTAACACAGTAATATGTAGTGTCAAAATATACTCTCTTACAAATTATAAGGCAAACAGATTATTAACCTCTACTTAAGGCTCAAACTTGGACTACAATTCAACAGAATATAACTATTTTGCAAAGCTATTCATATAATATTGAGTTTAACTTTTGTGCCAATTATGATCAAGTTCAATGTGCACAAGTGTTAATTATGTGAATTAGACATATTCAAGATGATGCAATATAAAATTCAAATGCAATATTAAATCAAGCAATCTTCAAAAACATTTAGCATTTAGCATACTAAATATTTCTAAAACAGTCTCACACATTTCACGTTACACGCAAAACTTAAGCTAATGCATTTCTCCTGTCATGTCACGTAGCATAATATCATATAGCATATATGCATTTAAAGCAACCTCAAACATGAATATACGGATTCAAATCAGAAACTATGTTGTACAACTTTGGTATACATGCATTATCCATTTTACACCTTAGGCGGTGGGGGCTGGTGCTTCAGCCTCTGTTTTACATAGTAACAGTCAAGTTCAGACTCTTCAAGGCTGATCACTAAGTGTAATTGATGTTCCAGAATGATTATAAAATAAGAATGTTCACCTTATATATCAAAACAACTTCATTAAGGTTCACTCAACTTCTAGATGAACTCGGCTTCTATATTACTCATTATACAAGATTAAGCAGACTAATTAACAATTACTTGACACTTTGACCTCTAAAATCATATTCAAATTGAACTTCAATCTAATTTCTACAATAGGTACTAATGAAGACACAAATATACAAACTAGTATGCCATGACTACTCAATCAGATTTCTAAAATTGATGGATTACCACAACTCACATGTAACATTCGATTTACCAAAACTCGAAACAGTCTGAAAGAATGCACATATTAGTCTATATTAAAAATTAAAAACATTAAAAGCCCATAAAGCTCTGAGAGCTTTATTATTCGCCAGAATATCTACTGCTCATATTAAGGGAATACCAATTCTGACCACCAAATGCTCCCGTAAACAACATAAAGTGCAGGAAACAACTACGAAAAATACAAAAATTCAAAGCATCTAAAAAGCTAAAATCATCAAAACTTCACAGCCAAAAAAAATGTCAACATCAGATGACAAGACAATTTAAAATACCTTGAAACAGCTAAGCGTATACCTGAAATTTCCACAGCCTTTTTACTTGGGTGTCTATTTTCTTTTCTTCCTATATATCGGAATGCATATATATTCAAGTATTATCGGAATGCATATGGAATGAAAAGAGTATTATGATATAGACACTTCAAATTACATCTTCAAAACTGCATCTTCTTCGTTATGCCAGAATATATAGTTAGCACCTCTATTTAGGTCCTTTTCAAAATAGCAGCCAGCATGACCGATTAAAAACGACCTTAATCGAATCAAATCCTTAACCTAGAAACTAAGAAAAATGAAAGAAAAAAATACCTGAAACTAAGTGCACCAGCGATGCTGATACCTAAAATCGACAATTACTGCAAAAGAGGGAAAGAAATCTTGTTCGAGGGTTTATTGGCTGATATATTTAGGCAGATTATTTTACTTTATTTCATTTTTTACAAAAATTTTGGGAAAATTTGCGGGAATGAAAACGCGCCAGTGGGGATTTATTTAGTGACTATACCGTAATGACAAAAAACCCTTTTTTGTATATATAATTTCTGATTAAATATGAAATATTACAGCGTGTCGCTGACGTGGCCTTTCCTAGTGCTATTCCAGTCCTTAACCGACAGTGTATCGGGTCAAACTGTAGTGCTAGTGTGGTGAGTCAGGTGTCGAATCCTCAGGGAAACGTATGGTAATTCAGAGTGTGGATAAACACCAAGAAGCTATTATTAACTCAATCTAAGTCGCAATTTTTCTTTTTCCTTTCTAGCAACCTTAAAACAGTAAATAATTGCATAAAACTAAAACAGATATATATATATATATATATAGATACATAAATATATATATGAGCAAAATACAAATATATATATAGATATAAATATATATAGGTACCAATACAATATATAAATACTAGTAATATTATTAAAGACTAGCCAAGAATATGTCACTGAATCAGTATCTCTTTTTAGTAGAAATAGATGTGCTCGATCTTTCCTTATTTTAAGGTGAATCAATTATATATGAATCGGTGTATTCCTAAATTTAGACAACTCCTCCTCACACGTGGCGTATGAAATTGTCATATGTCAAATTGTCAACGATTCAATCTCCACAACCGCCCCATGCTAATCTCGATTAGTGCGAGCAGTGCAGTACAAATCTACCTCGGATAAAAGAGGTTATTCCGTTTGTCGACGGCCGATGTTATTCAAAAGGCTCCGGGTGTCGAGCGGGATCGATTTAACTTTCCGGTGTTAGTTTCAATTAAACCATTGATTTTAACATTATTACGATCTTGAGCACAAATTTAATAAGATTCATCTTTCCCAAGACAAATCTGCCCCCGGGTAGGAAATAGGATTCCGTTGTCACGTTTTCACTCGGCCATTTTTACCCTCCGGTTTTTCTATCCTTTATCTCATATCATAACTTCTCTGGTCAGTTCATCATTAGGTTATATGTTGCGATTCATCTTGGTTAATTACGTCAATCCGAATATTATCAATACGTTGCAAGATAGAAAAAGATTCATTATAATCGATTTTAATTCAATTTTAACATAGTCATCATCTATTTCCCTAAAATGATAAACTAATTCAATTTCATATCTTGGCTAGATATAGAGTTAGCCTAATATCATTATAACTAATATATAGATACTAATAAAACAAACAAACATATATACATTAAAAGTTGCAGATTACAATTGTAGTGTCGAGAGTGTATTCTCCGGAAATAGCAACTCCTTTAGCAACAACGAGCCTTGATAAACCTTCTAAGTATTACAACGATACTTATACTACATTATTATTTAAACAGAGTGTCGTTTACGGTATTCTGAGAACTACAAACTAGATTAAGATAATATATATATATAGAAGTGATATATATATATATATATATTAATTACAACTCCATCAAGCTGCAAATGAGGAGTATTTATAGAGTGGAGGACAAGGCGGCGCGGGCAGTGTAGTATGCAGCGCGGGCGGTGCTACTGATGGAGATTCTCTCCCCGGCATTCCCCATGTCTTTGGTGGCGAGAGAGATTCCGGCTCGGGCGGGTTTTTTCGGTTCGGGCGGATCTTGAAAAATATCTTTCTTCCGTTTCTTCTTGTTTTGGTTTTAATTCTTGATTTTCCATCACACGTACCACAAAAGCGATCAAAAACACGAGCCACGATAATTTTGATCATAAAAACTATAAGTTTTACTAAAATTATAACGATAATATCTATTTATAACGATTTCGATTTTTATGTGTTTTTAGATATATTTTTATAGAATTTATACGATATTATCGTAAATACGATATAAAAAGTCATATAATATGGTTATATTTTTATCATACATCAACTACTCCCCACTTAGCTTTTGATCGTCCTCGAGCAAAATAAGCGATAATATATAAACTGTTATAATGCAAACAATATAGTTCTTCAAGACTAAATTTCTAACTTAGTAATGCATGTTGTCAACATTATAATCATATTAATTTTATCTATCTGAGATTATTAAAAAAATAAAAAGTGTGTATAACTTTAATAAATTAGTTATTTAATATTATCTAAATGAAATTCTACATTAATTACTTAATAACTATAAAATAAAATACTTAGAAAATTTTTGTAATCGCCACCATATGAAATTTCGGAATGAAGGACTAAGTCAAGTAGTTGGCAAAATGGCTTATAACGTTCAGGCTCAGGGTGTTTGGCTAATCAAAAGGATAACAAAGGGAAATCAAAAGAAAATAGAGGCAAGTCGTACGTACTTACACCTTCAACTTCTGATCAAAAAAATACCTTGACTAGTAACATCCTGACACTGTTTTTTTTTAACAACAAACACACATATCCGAACTCATTACCAGAATCGACTATCTTTCAAGTGTCATGAGGTGAGTACGGATACATCAGCACTTAATTATTCCAACTTTTTCTTTTTCTAGAGAATAACACTTTTACAAAGCAGTTGCCTTCCGAATAATATTTATTCCAATCTCAGCATATACCATTATTGAATTTCGATGTCGTCACCGCTATCCATAAGTACATACTAAACTTGCGGGATTTCAAGGAAATGTAGACCAATTTAAGTTAAAGAATCGGTTATATCTAGTTAATCATAATGGCTAATTTGAGTGAGGTCTTGATCACTCTGCAAAGTGAGTGGGGGGACAAAATTGGAAATTACGTTCGGGTAGGCTTATTTGGCCATAGTTAGTCAAAGTAATGCCAAAAATCTCATCATTCCTAATCCGATTTCAAATTCATACTTGTCTTGAAAAGAAAATCATTCTAAAATTTTATTATAATTATAAGTAACTTTTGTCTAATTTCATAAAAAAAATAATATTTCATACTATTTATCTAGGTATACATACTTAAAATCTTGATAAAAATCTAACATAGATATAAATAATATAGAAATAATATATTGAGATTACTTTACTTATTTAAAAATTTATTCTATCCAAATATATCATTTTTATTATAATGATTATATATTATTTCGTTTATTTCCTTAAGATTGATTAAACTAAGTGCATCAGTATTTGATATATTAAATTCATTTTATTTACTAACCAATCTCTACTCCCCACTTACGAATTGGCATCGTCTCGATGTGTAATGAGTAGTAAAAGTTGGTTTAGGAAATAAAATAAATTTTATAATGGGTGAATAATGTTACGTGTCATATAGATTAGCGTTTATATAATATAGCATAATAATAACAAATATTAACACAAACAAATATATTACAATATTAAAAAGTACAAGTTAATTACTAAATACTACTATAAACTAAAAAAAAAACTAAAACTAAGTTAATCTAAGTTATGATTAAACTAATTTATTCTAAGTTAATTTATTCTACCATTATTATTACCTGCGATATTCCTTACAACCATCATAACTATCTAATTTTCTCCACTTGAAGATCCTCCCGGAATATCGACTGGTAGTAGCCTACCTAGGAAGCGAAATGGAAAATACTCATCTGTCGCTCTTTCCGGTACCACTAGCCAAACGAACACTTATTAAAATCGACCATGCAAGCGGCATAGGGTGACGGATCGATCTGCTTCCAAATGCAAAACTAACAATTTTTTACGAATCAATATTCCCCAATCTATAACAGCCCCGCTCGTTATAGCGTACAATAGTAACAATTCATCATCACTGATTTCCGAGAAATCATCAGTTGGATAAACTCGTGAATTGATGAAACGTTTCCAGGTTCTCAAATGGGGAAGTAAAGCGGCAGTGGAGACAATTCTATCCCTATTATAATGTTGGAATAAAACATGATAAGATTCCGAACATTTGTTAATAAATCCTTCAGCGGTATCAAGTCTCCACTGATACTCATAATGACTAGAGGGTGATGTTTGGACTGGTGGTATATGAAAATTTTGATTGATTATGGTAGAAGTAAAAGGAACAACAGTACCTCTAATGGTAACAGACTGTAACGACTCTACAGTACTAGCCTCTGCAAGTACCGAGTAAAACTCTCTTACCATTGTAACGTTAATTCTTCCTCTGGGCATACGACAAAAATAATCCCACCCATCTGCGTCCATTCTTATGAATGTCCAATTATCCACTTTTCGAAAATTTAGACCTCTTTCAACCAGCACCGGTGATTGGTTGAAATTACTCAAAAAAGGGTTTGGATTTGATTCATTCATATAATTGTAAGGAATGGGGTGGAAAAACGGATAATGCGAATTAGGGAGTACGGAGTTTGGGGTATGCGGAGGAGAATAACTGTTAACTGACGAATGATCGGACATTTTATACGGAATAAATAAGACTTAAGAGGTGAATTGGCAATTTGAGGAGTGAGCCCTCTGTTTCCTTTTATAGAAGTGCCAAAAATAGATAAGAAACAACCTGAATGAGGTCGGTAGAACACCAGACCGGCACGGGCCGGTGCTACTGATTGCTCGAGTCACGATTTTTGCATTTCGGGATGTTCTATCGAGTTTATTCGAGTGTGAATGTATGTAATTTTATCTAAAACAGGGTGGAAAATTCTAATAATACTGAAAAGAACGAAAAACATAAAGCGTGTAGTGTACTAACCACAGTACATCAAATCGTCTAAATAAAAATCAAACCAAAGTATATCGTCATACATCGTAAAATAGGAAAAGTTTACTTAACTACTCATCTCCATCGTAATCCTCATCTTAAATATAAGATGAGTCGAAATGAGCGAAAAAGATCCAAACATACTAGAAGTAAAATCAGCCCCTGAGAGTGAGTCGTACTAAAATCATAGTTAAACTGTTGTGGATCCACCGGCGTAGAAGCTTGAAATGTAGCTTTGAGTTTGCCTCGATGTCATCGTCACCGAACCTTCCAATCCAAACGAGCCGAGACCTGCTGTCACATACGCTCACGAAGTTACTCCTCCCATGCCCATGGATGCATCAAACGAACACAGTAAACAAACTACCCCATCCTACGGATGACGGCATATAGTCTGGAATAAAGCGGTGGTGGAGCAGGTGGAATCAATCTGGCATAGTATATGGGTCGGTGACTGACTGAGGGTAACGGCAGAAATCTCTGCATATTTGGGATCTATATCACTTTGATGAAAGCCACTGTGACCTCTTTGGCCAATCCTAAGATCTTGACCCACTTCCTATTACTGTTCACAAGCTAAGGCTATATTAGCATCGATTCTAGCTTTGAGCACAATCATATCTTTGAAACATAGCCTCTACACAGCTATTCTCGGCCTGAAGTGGCTGCGGTGAGGGGATTGCCTAGGAACTCGAGATGTATGAATAGGAGATGGCTGTGGTGGTTGTTGATGTTGCTGGCGGTTAGGATTATTGTAGTTGATTCTACCAGCAGGCAAGGCAGTTAGTTTCTGGCCAATAAGTGGAGCATAAGGTGACATAATCCTATCTGAGGGTAGTATTGGTACTTCATGAAGATCACACAAGGCGAGAAATAAGACTAGGGGCGGCAGGCGTCCTCCTCGAGTTCTATTCTTAACAAAATCACATGCCTTGGTAAAAATTAACTTCCCTAGATTTATTGGAATGTCATGCACCATAGCCCAGGCCAAAACAACATCCTCACGACCAAAAGCACAGAGATGAGTCGAAGGATTAACATTATATCCTATAAATTGCTTGAGAGCCCTGATGTCCCTTATACAACATCCCATAAGGAACCTATTATCCTTCCAAATCTATTTGTGGAATCAAAGGCAGCCTGAGCTTCAAATGATTTAGCTAGTAGTCTACCAGGCATGTCTAAATTCCAAACAGTCTGATAATCATCATCCTCAAGTATCTCAGGTAACCCATAAATAGAATTTATCACGACAGGATTGAAGGAGACATTAACCGTCCTAAGAGGGATACTTTACTAGATCATCAAAGTAGCCCTATCATAAGTGGATAAAAGCAGAATAAAATTAGCCTACCATTGTGACATTTATGTTATTAGTGCGTTCCATCGCAAATTTCCATCCATTCCCTATCTTGGAAGATTTTATTCACTTCTTCTCCCAAACAGTCAAAATCCATACCACGTTCTAAAGTGACCCCGCACTTACAGAAAAATCCATCATAGGCATTTTTAGCTTCAATACTAGCAGTTTTTGCAAAAGAAACGGCTTCTTCAAGTTCAGTTAAGTGTCGCGGTTCATGAACCGGTACTACTACAGGGTTATCTGGTTTTCTTTTCTTAGTGCTTCTCCTAGATGATGAGGCCATCTACGATATTGGTATGACAAAATAACAACCAAAACAAAAACAAACAACAAACACAAACAAGTACTTAGACCAAATTATAGGAAAAAAAATTAAAATTAAAATTAAAAGCTTGATAAAAATTGAAATGATTGATATATATATATTTATAGTTACCGTAGAGAACTAGAAAGAGTAGGTAGTTGCCGGAATAGATGGTGGTGCCGCCGAAATGTTGAGAAAAGAGAGGAGCTTTGCTTAAAAAAATTCTATCCTTTTATCCAATGGTGATGAATTTGTGTAGTGGAATGGAAGAGAAGATGATTAATTAAGTAATTTGGGATAGAAAATTTGGTGAAAAGTGATGAAATTTTTGAATAGGGGAAAAGGGGTGGGGGTCGGCCTCTTTCGTGGAAGAAATGAGGAAGATGAAGATGAAAGTGTGATATTTTTAGGTTATAAAGCTAATGAATCGAATCGAACTCCTATCGACTTCGAATTGTTAGTAATTACTCGATTCTCCTTTCATTTTTTTGTGTGTAATAATTTAGATTGTATCATAAAAATATTTTATAAAATCATAAAATTATTTAATGATAAAATTATTACGATTTTTATAAAAGCTTTTAAAGAAAATATTTTTGGTATGATAAATTTTAATTCTATCATATAAACCATATATGATATAATAATAAGTTTATCATAAAATTTTTATGACATTTTGCAAATAAAATAAAAATTAAAATTTAATCTAATTCTACTCTATCATCCTTAAATCTTGAGATTTCTATAATAACGGTCCATCAACCTAATTCCTAGAAATGATGCGTTTGAATTCTCTCTTTGTTGTCCATCGGGATTTTCGGATAACCACCAAGTCGTTCCCATCTTAATTACATTCAAACATTCATCCTGGGATTTGGTTGTGCTGTCCCCAAATTTTCCATTATGTTCACTTTTGCCACAAATTCTACATCTCTTTAGAAATCTTGCCCTTCTCTTTATAGCACTTCTTGAATTTCCATTACAAAGATCTCTTTCTCTGATTTCGCGTATCAGTTCCTTGTTCAGGTTAGAAACTAAGGCTTCTATTCTAAAGGCAACATCTTTATCTAAACCTAATTTTAAAAGTAAAATAAAAACTTCTATTCTATCTATGAAAGGCATTCCAGTTCTTTTACGTCTATCCGGTAAAAGACGAAACTACTTAAATTGCATATTAAAAAGTGAATTTAGAAAGATAGTACCCGTAATCGGCTGAGTTTAGAATTCCTGCTTCCTTAATCCGTTGGAGGGTCGTTAAGCAATAATATTTCTTCTGTTTGAGGTATCCCTTCAGTTTCCACGAATAATTTTACCCTGTGACCATTGGCTATAAAAGTTGTTTTTCCATCAGTTAGTTCAACAGCTCCAGACTTATAGACTTTAGTTACGTCGTAGGGACCTGTCCATCTAGATTTAAGTTTTCCTGGAAACAACTTTAAACGTGAATTGTACAAAAGTACTCGATCACCTACATGGAACTCACGATTATAGATTTTCTTATCATGGAAAGCTTTTGTGCATTCCTTGTAGATTCGAGCATTTTCATAAGAATCGAGTCGAAACTCCTCCAGTTCTGTTAACTGAAGTAATCTATGATCACCAACAGCTTTAGGATTAAAATTTAGGAATTTAATAGCCCATAAAGCTCGGTGTTCTAATTCAACAGGGAGATGACAAGATTTACCAAAAACTAATTTATACGGAGAACAACCAATTGGTGTTTTAAAAGTCATTCATTCTATATGCCCATAATGCATCATCTAGTCTTTACGCTTGATTTCTACGATTTGAGTCCACTTTGTTTTCTCCACGATTCTTTTAATTTCTCTATTAGACACCTCTGCACGTCCCTTAGTTTTGCGGATGATAGGCGTTCTAGCTTATGAGTTACACCATATTTCTCAATTATCTTAGTAAATGGTCGGTTGCAAAAATGTGAACCCCTATCACTAATAATAGCCCTCGGAGTGCCATATCTTGTAAATATATTCTTTTTAAGGAACCTTAACACAACCTTGGTATCGTTAGTGGGAAGAGCTTCAGCTTCTACCCATTTCGAGACATAATCGACCATTACAAGAATAAATCTTTTTCCAAACGATATAGGGAAAGGTCCCATGAAATCTATACCCCATACATCAAATAATTCACATTCTAAAATCGGTTGCATAGGCATTTCATGTTTTTTTTGATATATTTCCCCATTTTTGACATGATTTACAAGATTTTACATATTTATATGCATCTTTATATAGTGTAGGCCAATAAAAACCACATTGTAAAACTTTGAAAGCAGTTTTCCATCCTCCATGATGACCTCCTGCCTCACGATCATGACAGAACGATAAAACACTTAAAATTTCATTCTCAGGAATACATTTTCTGATTATTCCATCCGAGCATCTTCGGAAAAGATCTGGTTTCTCCCAATAGTAAAATTTTAAGTCGTAAAAGAATTTCTTTTTCTGCTGCCAATTCCAGTGAGACGGGATGTAATTACAGGTTAGATAGTTTACAATATTCACAAACCACGGTGAATTTTCTTTTAATGGTATTCTATTTTTTAATAATTGCATGGTTAAGGGAGTATCGATCCTAAAAAGTTGTTCATCTGGAAATGAATCTCGTATTTCATTTCCTCTTCCTTCATCATTTTCCATTCTACTTAGATGATCTGCTACTACATTTTCACTTCTTTTTTTATCCTTGATTTCTATATCAAATTCTTGAAGTAACAGAATCCATCTAAGAAGTTGTGGTTTAGCATCTTTCTTACTTAACAGATACTTCAAGGCTGAATGGTCTGTATAAATAATAACCTTAGATCCGACAATATATGATCTAAACTTTTCTAAGGCAAAAATTACAGCCAACAGTTCTTTCTCTGTAGTTGCATAATTGAGTTGAGCTGCGTTTAGAGTGTGAGATGCATAGTAGATCGCCTTGAGTACTTTGTTATATCGTTGACCTAAGACAGCTCCTACAGCTAAATCACTTGCATCACACATTATCTCAAATGGTAAATCCCAATCTGGTACCACCAGTACTGGTGCAGTAGTCAACTTCGCTTTTAGGGTCTGAAATGCTTCCATACATTTATCATCAAAGTTAAATAGTACTTCCTTTTCAAGCAAATGACTTAGAGGCTTTGCTATTTTTGAGAAATCTGCAATAAATATCCTATAAAATCCAGCATGTCCGAGAAATCCTCTCAAAGTTCTTAGATTGGTGGTGGAGGTAACTTTTCAATTACTTGACTTTAGCTTTATCTACTTGATACTACTTGAGATTCTATGACCTAAAACAATTCCTTACGATACCATTAAGTGACATTTTTCCCGATTTAATACTAAATTGGTATCTTCACAAATGTTGTAACACTCGTTCTAAGTGTGATAAACATTCATCGAAAGAATCTCCATAAACACTAAAGTCATCCATAAAGATTTCTAAGAATTTCTCGACCATGTCGAGAAAATATTGCCATCATACATCATTGAAATGTAGTGGTGCATTACATAAACCAAATGGCATTCGTTTATAAGCAAAAATTCCATACGGACAAGTGAAAGTAGTTTTTCTCTATCTCCTGCTTTGCAATGAATATCGTAAAATATCTGAATAACCCGTCTAAGAAATCGTAATATTTATGTCCACTTAATCGTTCCAACATTTGTATGATGAATGGAAGTGGATGATGATCTTTCTTAGTATGTTCATTCGATTTTCTAAAATCAATACACATTCGATATCCTGTAATTTCCCTTGTCGGAATCCATTCATTTTATCATTTTCTTTTACCGTGAAACCTCCTTTCTTTGGTACCACTTGAGTTGGACTCACCCATTCACTATCGATATGGGAAAGATTATCCCTATTTCTAATAGCTTAATGACCTCTTTCTTAACAATGGATTGTAAATTTGGGTTGGCGGCGTTGCGGGCTGAATACAAGGTTTAGCTCCTCATTTAGGATGATCTTATGAGCATATCTCTCGGGGCTAATTCCTTGAATATACGCCTTTATCCATCCAAATGCTTTCTTATGATTTCTTAACATTCTAAGTAATTGATCTTCATGTTCATTAGTTAAGGTTGATGAAATAATAATCGGTAGTAGATTATCAGTTTCAAGAAAAGCATACTTAAGATTTATAGGAAGTGGTTTAAATTCCAGATTCCTTGGTGGATCTTCTACTGAAGGTTTTAGAACTTGTCCTTCTAGTTCTAATTCCAAATACTTATGCCACGGATGTTTAGAAAACAGCCCCTTATCAAGATAAAGGATCACTTCTCTCATTTCAGTATCATTTTCATCTTCTTTATAGATAGATAATGCTAAACATTCCTCTAGCTTATCTTCATAATCTTGCAATTGATCATCACAGAGTGTAGATATCTCATCTATAAACGAACATGATTCTGGTGATTTGTATGGATAATTCATAGCTTTGAAGATATTGAAGGAAACTTCATCTTCATTAACTCTTAGTATCAGTTCTCCTTTCTGAACATCGATTAACGTTCTTCCCGTAGCTAGAAATGGATGACCTAGAATAATTGGCGCTGAATATCCTTCTTCCATTTCCATTATTACAAAGTCCATTGGAAAGTAAAATTTGTCTACTTTAACCAACACGTCCTCGATGATTCCCTTAGGATGTTTAATTGATCTATCTGCCATCTGAAGGGTCATTTCAGTATTTGTAAGCTCTCCTATGCCTAGTTTCTTATAATCCTCATAAGACATGAGATTTATACTTGCTCCAAGATCACATAGTACTTTCTTAAACAGAAATCCTCCAATCTCACAAGGGATTGTAAAACTACCAGGATCCTTAAGTTTAAGAGGCAACTTATGTTGAAGTATTGCGAGCATTCTTCATTAAGGCATATATTCTCATATTCTTCTAACCGTTTTTGTTTGATAGGATATCTTTAAGAAACTTTCCATAGGTAGGCATGTTGATTAGGGCTTCGATAACAGGGATATTGACATGAATATGACGAAAAGTATCAAGGAAACGAGCATACTTCTTATCAGTTTTTATCTTTTTAATTTGATCCTTAGGTGGGTAAGGTAAAGATTCCAAATCTATAACCTTTGGTTCTGAAGTTATACCCTCTTTTCCTTTTTCCTTAAATCTTTGAGCATTACTTGTCCGCCATGTTTTTGTTTCATTCTCATACGATCTTCTCTTTGAAACATCTTACATATCGATTTTCCTTTTTTTGGGTTATTGGCAAATCTTCCTTCTTTTCTTCAGTATTGTTTTCTCTAACATGTTCCTTAAATAAGGTTCTCAGGTCTTTATCTGTTGGATCTATTAGAATCCTAGGGATTTTGACCCATTCTTCATTCTTATTTTCAGGTTCAACTTTACTATTTTGTTTCAAGAAATCTTCAATAATTTCTTCTTCTTCATCAGTAAATTCAAGTTCATCCTTTTCCTTTATAAATTTACAATTTAAATCATTTTCTACTTCATTATCTCCTGAGTCTTCTGTTCCAGTATCTCCACAAAGTTTTCTACTTCTCGTAATAACATCATTTACCTCTCTCGGGTTTCTTTCGGTATTACTTGATAAACTTGATTACTATATGAATTCTTATATTGAACTGGATACGGTGGTTGTCCTTGCTTACTAGGGTTTTCAGACCAACGATAAGTAGGGTGATCTCTTCTAATAGCACTAAACGAGTTTGAATACGCGTTGTTCAAATTCTTATGATGTTGTAAAATACTCACCTCCTCCCTTGAATATCCTGTTGGTTCTTCAACTCCTAATGGCACATTATCCTGATTTGAGTATTCAGTGGGTATACTATTTTCTGAACTTAAATTTCTGTTTGATTGTAGGCCATCAAATTTCCTACTTAAATTCTCCAAGTGTGCTAGAACTTCCGTATTTGATGTACATTCTCCTGCAAATGCTACTTTTCTTGTGCTAGAACCGGTTCCCACATTCTGTTATTTTTGGAAATCTTTTCTATGGCATCGTAAACTAATTGGGCTTCACTCATCATTAAAGAACCACCACATGCATGATCAACGTGCATGCACGTGAGTCTTTCCTCGATTCTGACGAGAAAAGTTGGATTTGCATATCTAAGGAATAACCATGATCGGGACAAGCTCTTAATAGTTTCTTAAATCTCTCCCAAAGCATTCCCAAGCGTTTCTTGAGATCCTTGTCTAAAGTTAGCAACTTCGACCTTTAACTCCAAATTTGTACCAGGAGTAAAATATTGCTTTAAGAACTCGGTTTGAATCTCCTCCCAACTTGTCAACGAATGATGTGGGAGTGACATAAACCAATCTCGTGCTCTTTCTTTTAAAGAAAAAGGAAACATAGACATCCTTGTTAATTCACGATGAGCACCTTGACTTTTGGCTGTATTACACAATTCTTCGAAAAGATAGAGATGATGATGTGGATCCTCGTCATCTTCTCCTAGAAATTGGGCTCTTGTGTCAATTAAACCAAAAGATGAGATTTTATTTGAAATTATTCGCTCCTTCATTAGGTAAAAGAATTGGATTATTAGTCCTGATTTCTTCTCACGGTCCGATCACGAGATAGGTCTCGGGTTTGGTAGGTTAGGATTATTATGATTATTACGTTTCGATTTTGATTATTTCTATCATTAGGATTTTGATTATTTGGTATTGGTAGATTCTGATTAAGGTTTTGTCCATGTCCTTGGGCATGTACAATACCTTGTTCAGGTGTTTCATCACTGATTTCAGCCATTCTTGTTTCTTGATTTGATGATGATATGTCAGGATTTCCCTGACTAGTATGACCTCGTTTAATCTCTACTCTTAACTGCCTTTCATAAGTATTTATGTCAGGCTTATAAGGAGTGAGTGGGGCCTTACCGCTTCTGGTCATCAACTATCGAAAACAGAAAATAACTTGATTAAAACAGAAGTAAAAAGATTGGTAACTTACCTACAAGGTAAGTACCAACGAAAAATAAAAAGAAATGTGATAAGAAGAGTGTTGACTAATCCTCGAGAATTTTGAGCTAATACAAGTAGAAACCATTCGAACACAATGAATTAGCGTCGCGTCCCCAGCAACGGCGCCAGAAAGCTGACGTGGCCTTTCTAGTGCTATTCCAGGTCCTTAACCGGCGATTGTATCGGGTCAAAGCGTAGTGCTAGTGTGGTGAGTCAGTGTCGAATCCTCGAGGAAACGTATGGTAATTCAGTGTGGCTAAACACCAAGAAGCTATTATTAACTCAATCTAAGTCGCAATTTTTCTTTTTCCTTTCTAGTAACCTTAAAACAGTAAATAAATGCATAAAACTAAAACAGATATATATATATATATATAGATACATAAATATATATATATAAGCAAAATACAAATATATATATAGATATAAATATATATAGGTACCAATACAATATATAAATACTAGTAATATTATTAAAGACTAGCCAAGAATATGTCACTGAATCACTATCTCTTTTTAGTAGAAATAGATGTGCTCGATCTTTCCTTATTTTAAGGTGAATCAATTATATATGAATCGGTGTATTCCTAAGCTAGACAACTCCTCCTCAAGCAGCGTATGAAATTGTCATATGTCAAATTGTCAACACTTCAATCTCCACAACCGCCCCATGCTAATCTCGGTTAGTGCGAGCAGTACAGTACAAATCTACCCCGGATAAAAGAGGTTATTCCGTTTGTCAGACGGCCGATGTTATTCAAAAGGCTCCGGTTGTCAGGCGGATCGATTTAACTTTCCGGTGTTAGTTTCAATTAAACCGTTGATTTTAACATTATTACGATCTTGAGCACAAATTTAATAAGATTCATCTTTCCCAAGACAAATCTGCCCCCGGGTAGGAAATAGGATTCCGTTGTCACGTTTTCACTCGGCCATTTTTACCCTCCGGTTTTTCTATCCTTTATCTCATATCCTAACTTCTCTGGTCAGTTCATCTATAGGTTATATGCTGCGATTCATCTTGGTTAATTACGTCAATCCGAATATTATCAATACGTTGCAAGATAGAAAAAGATTCATTATAATCGATTTTAATTCAATTTTAACATAGTCATCATCTATTTCCCTAAAAAGATAAACTAATTCAATTTCATATCTTGGCTAGATATAGAGTTAGCCTAATATCATTATAACTAATATATAGATACTAATAACAACAAACAAACATAAATACATTAAAAAGTTACCAGATTACAATTGTAGTGTCAGAGGCGTATTTCTCCGGAAATAGCAACTCCTTTAGCAACAACGAGCCTTGATAAACCTTCTAAGTATTACAACGATACTTATACTACATTATTATTTCGACAGAGTGTCGTTTACGGTATTTACAGAACTACAAACTAGATTAAGATAATATATATATATATATATAGAAGTGATATATATATATTGGTACAACTCCATCAAGCTGCAAATGAGGAGTATTTATAGAGTGGAGGACAAGGCCGGCGCGGGCCGGTGCTACAGAGGAGATTCTCTCCTGACAGTCCCCATGTCTTTGGTGGCGAGAGAGATTCGGCTCGGGCGGGTTTTTCGATTCGGGCGGATCTTGAAAAATATATTTCTTCCGTTTCTTCTTGTTTCGGGTTTTAATTCTTGATTTTCCATCACACGTACCCTGAAACAGTCAAAAACACGAGCCACAGTAATTTTGATCATAAAAACTATAAGTTTTACTAAAATTATAACGATAATATCTATTTATAACGATTTCGATTTTTATGTGTTTTTAGATATATTTTTATAGAATTTATACGATATTATCGTAAATACGATATAAAAGTCATATAATATGGTTATATTTTTATCATACATCGATCGGCATATACGTGGGTTTGGAATCGGACGGGTATACTATTAGTAACTATCCGTGAGTCGCTAATATTAATTCATACTTTATTAATACTTAATGTAGTCTCAAAACTGATTTCCCGCCCTAAGAAAAAAATGTGCGCTCATTTTTGCGCCAAATAATTGGGCCAAATATGAATTTGGGTATTTTCTATCACCTGTAGTCGCAATAAGTTTTTTATTTCCAACTACAATCAGCCACAAATATCCTAATATTTCTAAATGCCACTAACAGTTATTTGAGACTAATGTATAGTCTCAAAACATAGGTATTTAAGACCACACGATGTAGTCTCAAAAAATCTTGTCGCTTAAACATCATATTCTTGTAGTGGATGCCGTAATCGGGAGGTATATGTGCTAACGATCGAGCATTTAGGGTTGATAAATGATTTTAATTACGATTTTAAGTGATTGAATATAAATGATGTTTATTTAAAGTTATTATTGTGTTCAAGGATGATTATTATAGAAATTGAATAACCGGATTAACTAATTAAATTTGATCAAACCGGATTGAAAAATGACAAACTACAGTTTTATAATAGGTTTTTTATTGTAAAAAAATCGAACCGTAAAATCCTTTTGGTTTCCGGTTATAATGTAGTAAATTTGTATTCTCCGTATGAATAACATCTGATGGTTGAGCTTAGCCTTCGATCTGCGACATGCAAATAACTTTTCTCTATAAAATTTGCTATAGAAATTCAATCTATGAATGGAATGATAGTGAACTGTGGTAGAAATCAAGTAGAAATAAGTAGAAATGGGTCGAAATCGGGTAGAAAAGAGTCCAAAATAATAGAATATGGAATATTAGGCATATCAACATTTAACAAAATAAATGTATCCATTCAAATCAGCGAGGTCGGTAATTAGAGCCTACTGCGGAACTCCGCTTCTACGCTTGCATGAGGCTCATGCTGACCGTATAATGACTTATTTCATAAAATGCATATTCCATCATGAGTATAACCATCCAGGAAGGAAAGCCGGAATCGGCAGGTTTGGCAAGCAACACGTACCATAAGTAACCCCTGTGAGGTAAATGTGCTAACGATCGAGCATTTAGGGTTGATAAATGATTTTAATTACGATTTTAAGTGATTGGATATAAATGATGTTTATTTATAGCAATTATAGTGTTCAAGGATGATAATTATAGAATTTGAATAACAGGATTAACAGATTAAATTTGATCTAAACGGATTGAAAAATGACAAACTACAGTTTTATAATAGGATTTTTATTGTCAAAAAAATCGAACCATAAAATCCGTTTGGTTTCCGGTTATAATGAACTAAATTTGTATTCCCCGTATGAAAAACATCTGATGGTTGAGCTTAGCCTTTGATCTGCGACATGCAAATAACTTTTCTCTATACCTAGCTGCTATATAAATTCAATCTATAAATTGAATGACTGTGAACTGTGGTAGAAATGAGTAGAAATGGGTCGAAATCGGGTAGAAATGAGTCCAAAATAGTTGAATATGTATTAAATAGGAAAATATATCCATACTAAGCATATAAACTTTTCACAATATAAATGTATCCATTCAAATCAGTGAGGTCGGTCATTAGAGCCAACTGCAGATCTCCGCTTCTACGCTTACATGAGGGTCATGCTGACCGTATAATGAGTTATTTCATTAAATGAATATTCCATCATGAGTATTACCATCCTGGAAGGAAAGCCAGAATCGGGAGGTTTGGAAGCGACACGTCACGATAAGTAACCACTTGCGAGGTAAATGTGCTAACGATCGAGCATTTGGGGTTGATAAATGATTTTAATTTTGATTTTAAGTGATTGAATATAAATGATGTTTATTTAAAGTAATTATAGTGTTCAAGGATGATTATTAAAGATATTGAATAATCGGATTAACTGATTAAACTTGATCAAACCGGATTGAAAAATATCAAACAACGATTTTATAATAGGTTTTTATCGTAATAAAATTGAACCGTAAAATCCGTTTGGTTTCGGTTATAATGAAGTAAATATTTATTTCCCGTATGAAAAACATCGATGGTTGAGCTTAGCCTTTGATCTCATGACATGCAAATACCTTTTCTCTATACCTAGTTGCTATATAAATTCAATCTATAAATGGAAAGATAGTGAATCGTGGTAGAAATCAGTAGAAATGAGTAGAAATGGGTCGAAATCGGGTAGAAATGAGTCCAAAATAGTTGAATATGGATTAAAAAGAACTTGGTATAATTTTACGTAACCATACTAGGCATATGAACATTTCACAAAATAAATGTATCCATTCAAATCAGCGAGGTCGGTCATTAGAGCCAACTGCAGATGTCCGCTTCTACGCTTGTATGAGGCTCATGCTGACCGTATAATGACTTAATTCATTAAATGCATACTCAATCATGAGTATTACCAGCCTGGAAGGAAAGCCGGAATCGGGAGGTTTGGAAGCAACACATACGATAAGTAACCCTTGCAAGGTAAATGTGTTGACAAATGATTTTAATTACGATTTTAAGTGATTGAATATAAATGATGTTTATTTAAAGTAATTATAGTCTTCAAGGATGATTATTATAGAAATTGAATAACCGGATTAACTGATTAAACTTGATCAAACCGGATTGAAAAATGACAAACTACAGTTTCATAATAGGTTTTTCATTGTAAAAAAATCGAACCGTAAAATCCGTTTGGTTTCAGGTAATAATGAAGTAAATTGGTATTCCCCGTATGAAAAACATCTGATGGTTGAGCTTAGCCTTTGATCTGCGACATGCAAATAACTTTTCTCTATACCTAGCTGCTATATGAATTCAATCTATAAATGGAATGATAGTGAACTGTGGTAGAAATCGGGTAGAAATGAGTAGAAATGGGTAGAAATCGGGTAGAAATGAGTCCAAAATAGTAGAATATGGATTAAAAAGGAACTTGGTATAATTTTACGTAACCATACTTGGCATACCAACCTTTCACGAAATAAATGTATCCATTCAAATCAGTGAGGTCAGTCATTAGAGCCAACTGCAGATCTCCGCTTCAGCGCTTGCATGAGGCTCAAATGGACGATATAATGACTTATTTTATTAAATGCATATACCATCATGAATATTACAATCCTTGAAGGATGCCGAATCGGGAGGTTTGGCAAGCAACACGTATGATAAGTAACCCATGTGAGATAAATGTGCTAATGATCGAGCATTTGAGGTTGATAAATGATTTTAATTACGATTTTAAGTGATTGAATATTTATGATGTTTATTTAAAGTAATTATAGTGTTCAAGGATGATTATTACAGAAACTGAATATTCGGATTAACTGATTAAACTTGATCAAACCAGATTGAAAAATGACAAACTACAGTTTTATAATTCTTTTTTTATTGTAAAAAAATCGAACCATAAAATCCGTTTGGTTTCCGGTTATAATGAAGTTAATTTGTATTCCCCGTATGAAAAACATCTGATGGTTGAGCTTAGCCTTTGATCTGCGACATGCGAATAACTTTTCTCTATACCTTGTCGCTATATAAATTCAATCTATAAATGGAATGATAATGAATGAGTGCTTCTAGAAATAAGGTAGAAATGAGTTGAAATGGGTGAAATCGGGTAGAAATGAGTCCAAAATAGTTGAATATGTATTAAAAGGAACTCGGTATAATTTTAGGTAACAATACTTGGCATATCAACTTTTCATAAAATAAATGTCCATTCAAATCAGCAAGGTCGGTCATTAGAGCCAACTGCAGATCTCCGCTTCTACACTTGCATGAGGCTCAGCTGACCGTATAATGACTTATTTTATTAAATGCATATTCCATAATGAGTATTACCATCCGGAAGGATCTTTGGAATCGGGAGGTTTGGCAAGCAACACGTCACGATAAGTGGCCCTGCGAGGTAAATGTGCTAACGATCGAGCATTTGGAGTTGATAAATTATTTTAATTACGATTTTGAGTGATTGATAAAAATGATGTTTATTTAAAGTAATTATTGTGTTCAAGGATGATTATTATAGAAATTGAATAACCGGATTAACTGATTAAATTTGATCAAACCGGATTGAAAAATGACAAACTACAGTTTTATAATAGGTTTTTTATTGTAAAAAAAAACAAACCGTAAAATCCGTTTGGTTTCGGTTATGATGAACTAAATTTGTATTCCCCTTATGAAAAGCATTTGATGGTTGAGCTTAGCCTTTGATCTCAAACATGCAAATAACTTTTCGCTATACCTAGTGCCATAGAAATTGAATCAATAAATGAAATGATAGTGAACTGTGGTAGAAATCAAGTAGAAATGGGTCAAAATCGTGTAGAAATGAGTCTAAAATAGTAGAATATGGATTAAAATGGAACTTTGCATAATTTTTTGTAACCATACTAGGCATATCAACATTTCACAAATTAATGTATCCATTCAAATCATCGAGTTCGGTCATTAGAGGCAAGCTGCGAGAACTCCGCTTCTACGCTTGCATGAGGCTCATGTTGACTGGATAATGACTTATTTCATAAAATGCATATTCCATCATAAGTATTACCATCCAGGAATAAAATCCGGAATCGGCAGGTTTTGCAAGCAACACGTACAAAAAGTAACCCCTGCGAGGTAAATGTGCTAACGATCAAGCATTTGAGGTTGATTAAGTGTTTTAATTACGATTTTAAGTGATTGAATATAAATGATGTTTACTTAATGTAATTATAGTGTACAAGGATGATTACGATAGAAATTGAATAACTGGATTAACTGATTAAATTTGATCAAACTGGATTGAAAAATGACAAACTACAGTTTTATAATAGGTTTTTTATTGTAAAAAAATGAACCATAAAATCCGTTTGGTTTCCGGTTATAATGAAGTAAATTTGATTCCCCGTATGAAAAACATCTAACGGTTGAGCTTTGCCTTTGATCTGCACCATGCGAATAACTTTTCTCTATACCTAGTCGCTATAAAAATTCAATCTATAAATGGAATGATAGTGAAGAATGCTAGAAATCAGTAGAAATGAGTAGAAATGGGTCAAATCGGGTAGAAATGAGTCCAACATAGTAGAATATGGATTAAAAAGGAACTTGGTATAATTTTACGTAACCATACTAGGCATATCAACTTTTCACAAAATAAATGTATGCATTCAAATCGGTGAGGTCGGTCATTAGATCCAACTACAGATCTCTCTTCTATGCTTACATGAGGCTCATCTTGACCGTATAATGACTTATTTCATTAAAAGCATATTCCATCATGAGTATTACCATCCTGGAAGAAAAGCCGAAATCGGGTGGTTTGGAAGCAATACGTATTTATAAGTAACCCTTGCAAGGTAAATGTGCTAACGATCGAGCATTTGGGGTTGATAAATGATTTTAATTACGATTTTAAGTGATTACAAATAAATGATGTTTATTTAATGTAATTATAGTGTTCAAGGATGATTATTATAGAAATTGAATAACCGGATTAACTAATTATATTTGATCAAACCGGATTGAAAAATGACAAACTACAGTTTTATAATTGGTTTTTTATTGTAAAAAATCGAACCGTAAAATCCGTTTGGTTTCCGGTTACAATGTGTAAATTTTGATTCCCCGTATGAAAAATATCTGATGGTTGAGCTTAGCCTTTGATCTGCGACATGCGAATAAATTTTCTCTATACCTAGCTGCTATATAAATTCAATCTATAATTGGAATGATAGTGAACTGTGGTAGAAATCAGGTAGAAATGAGTAGAAATGGGTCGAAATTGGGTAGAAATTAGTCCAAAATAGTAGAATATGGATTAAAAAAACACTTGGTATTATTTTACGTAACCATACTAGGCATATCAACATTTCATGAAATAAATGTATGCAATCAATTCAGCAAGGTCGGTCATTAGCGCCAACTGCAGATCTCCGCTTCTACACTTGCATGAGGCTCAGCTGACCGTATAATGAATTATTTTATTAAATGTATATTCCATCATGAGTATTGCCATCCTGGAAGGATACCGGAATCAGGAGGTTTGGCAAACAACACGTACGATAAGTAACCCATGCGAGGTAAATGTGCTAACGATCGAGCATTTGAGGTTGATAAATGATTTTAATTATGATTTTAAGTGATTGAATATAAATGATGTTTATTTAAAGTAATTATAGTGTTCAAGGATGATTATTAAGGAAATTGAATAACTGTATTAACAGATTAAACATGATCAAACCGGATTGAAAAATGACAAACTATAGTTTTATAATAGGTTTTTTATTGTTAAAAATAGAACCGTAAAATTCATTTGGTTTCCGGATATAGTGAAGTAAATTTGTATTCCCCGTATGAAAAGCATCTGATGGTTGAGCTTAGTCTTTGAGCTGCGACATTCAAATAACTTTTCTTTATACCTAGCTGTTATAGAAATTCAATCTATAAATGGAATGATAGTGAACTGTGGCAGAAAGAGCCAATTGCAGATCTCCGTTTCTACGCTTGCATGAGGCTCTTGCTGACCGTAAAATAACTTATTTTATTAAATGCATATTCTATCATTAGTATTCCATCCTAGAAGGAAAGCCGGAAACAGGAGGTTTGGCAAGCAACACGTACGATAAGTAACCCCTACGATGTAAATGTGCTAACGATTGAACATTTGAGGTTGATAAATGATTTTAATTACGATTTTAAGTGATTGAATATAAATGATGTTTATTTAAATTAATTATAGTGTTCAAGGATGATTATTACAGAAATTGAATAACCGGATTAACGGATTAAACTTGACCAAACCGGATTGCAAAATGACAAACTACAGTTTTATAATAGGGTTTTTATTGTAAAAAAATCGAATCGTAAAATCCATTTGGTTTCCGGTTATAGTGATGTAAATTTGTATTCCCCGTATAAAAAACATCTGATGGTTGAGCTTAGCCTTAGATCTGCGACATTCAAATAACTTTTCTCTATTGCTAGTTGCTATAGAAATTTAATCTATAAATGAAATGATAGTGAACTGTGGTAGAAATCAGGTAGAAATGAGTAGAAATAGGTCGAAATCGGATAGAAATGTGTCCAAAATAGTAGAATATGGATTTAAAAAAAATCATAGTATAATTTTACGTAACCATATTAGGCATATCAACATTTCACAAAACAAATGTATCCATTCAAATCAGCGAGGTCGGACATTAGAGCCAACTGCAGATCTCCGCTTCTACGCTTGCAAGCGGCTCATGCTGACCGTATAATGACTTATTTCATAAAATTCATATCCCATCATGAGTATTACCGTCCTGGAAGGAAAGCCGGAATCTGGAGGTTTGGCAAACAACACGTACGATAAGTAACCACTGCGAGGTAAATGTGCTTACGATCGAGCATTTGAGGTTGATAAATGATTTTAATTACGATTTTAAGTGATTGAATATAATTGATGTTTCTTTAAAGTAATTATAGTTGTTGGTCCCTTGAAAAGGCTTTGGTTAAGTTTAAGGGGGGTGAATAAACTTAACACTTAAAACTTTTGGAGTTAACAAACTCAAGAACTTCAAAGAAACTGCGATACCTCGATGAGTCTGCTGATACCTCGATAGCCCTCTTGATACATGAGTCTCACGACAGATTGGGTTTCTTGAATTTGTGCAAATGGAATTATATAAAAAATTAAGCCTTATTACTTGTTGTTAAATATGATACTAAGTATTAGATACTCAGTAGTGTAAGTGTGTGATTTCAGTTGCTAGATTCAGTAGGTTGATGTGTATGGTAAACTAAATGCAGAATATAAATGCAGAAAGTAAGTAGGCAGATTTTATAGTGGTTCCAGGTGGTGTAATCCTGTCAGTCCACTCTTCTCATGTGATGTTGGAGGTAATTCACTAGAGATCTTTGATGTAGCTGTTACAAAGATTCCTAAGTTGCTTGTCATTCACCAATAACTATGGCTTCACAAACTGAACACTTGGAACAGGTAGGATTGCTGCTCCAAAGTCTTCCACTGGTCCTTGAAGGGTAGGATTGCCTCTTCACCAGCTCCAACACAAACAACAGTCTTTCACACCCAACAGATGCTTCACTGTCTTCAGCAGGTTCTTTATGAAATAAGGATTGAATCAAGTAAATGATTCATTTACAGCAGCTTTTATTAGGATGATATAATCAGCAGCTTGCAGACTTCAAGTGTGTAAACTTGATGTAGCTTGAATACATAATACACTTGAAGATTTTTTCTGGATCAGTAGCTTTAAGCTCAGTAGGTTCAGCAGGGTGTTTTTCAGCTCAGAATTCTCTCTTATATTTTTCACTTAAACTTTTTCAATCATCATCTTTTTCTGAGTTGGAAGTCCTCTATTTATAGGTAGGAAAGCATGTGACTTGTATTTGAAATTCAAATGTAGCCGTTTCTGGTTTTGTCCCATTTGACTTGCTTTTTGTCACTATTCATATGACTGACAATGTCAGAATCCTTTTTGACAGTGTAGTCTGGCCACCCTTGACTTATATCTATTGGATAAAATCCTGAATCATCCCAACGTCTTTTTGATCTCAACCACTGATTTGGTTGATAAGTCAGAGGTTGTTAGCTGTCATTTTCCATGTAATCTTCCAATGTAATCTTGAATTAATCGAGGTATATTATCAGCAGGTTCATTAGTCTGCTATAATACCTATCAGTCTACTGAACATCAATTAGCTGTGTATCAAATACAATGCAGCTGATTTCTTTTATCTAACTTTTATTTGTGAAGTTAGATTACACCTTTTTGCAAATAACTAAGTTCCAATCACCATCCAACTTAAGGAACTTAGACCTTCTACACAAGGTATATGTAATCAGTTTAGGTCATCACAGACTTGCCTAAATTCTAATTCCATATCCTTGACTTTAAACACTAAGTTTGATCCCTTAGCCTTCATTAACTGAGTTTGAGCCCTCAGCCTTCAGTCTTCAGCAGGTTCCTGATAAGTCTACTGACCTAACTACCCTACTGACCTAGACTAGTCTGCTGAACTCAGTCAGCTGACCTTTACAGTGCTTGTTTGATCAAACCTATACAAAGATCAAAATCTAATAAACCTATACATTTCATCTAGATATCTTTTTGCCTTTGCACTATAACAGTTAGTCTGGCACTCATCACTAAAACTTAGAAATAAGTCCAACAATTTCCCCATTTTTGGTGATGATGCCACTACCCTCACCTTACAGCAAAGCAAAAAAAATTCAAAACAAAATCAGAACAAAATTTACTCATTAACATTATAAACATTTGTTCAAAAACTATTACAGTCTAGCATCAGCAAAAAAAAACAGATAGGTATGCTGATCTACTGTCTTCTTTCCCTTTCTTCTCTTGCCTTTTCAGCTTGTTCTTGATAAGCTCTTATTTCTTCTATCATCTCTCTCATCCAATCATTTTCAATCAAAGTGAAGTCAATGTAGGAGTTCACTTCCTTCCACCACTTCCATGCTTCAGGTAGGATGAGGTTGATTTGATTGACTCTGAATCCCATTCTCATGTAAAGCTCTTTAAATTCATTCAGTGAGTCCTTAGCTTTTGTGATAGGCAAACTCCTTTCACCTCTACCACTTCTTCCACCTCTGTAACTTGCCCTTAAGGCTCTAACCCTTGCTTCCCAAAACTTCAATCCCAAGAATGAATTTAAACCTTCATAAAAGCCTTTGTCATGGTAAGGTTTCCTTCTGTTATAGTACTCATTCTTGTATTGTTTAAGGAGATCATCAGTAAGTTGAACTCTGCCAGGTGCAGGTTCCCTGAATGCATTTGTTTCATTCTCCCATTTCTTCTTAGCAAAAATCCTTGTAGCCTCTTTTGCTACTGCTGTTTGGACCTCTTCCCCCTTAGTGACATCATCAACAAAACGGGACAGTAGACCATGAACACTCTCCTGTGTGATAACCAGATTACTCAGTTGTCCTTCCATAATTTCAATTCTTGTATCAACTGCAGTAATCCTTGATTGCAAGGTTTGTTCCAGTAGATTGATCCTCTCAGTAAGCTTAGGATCCAATCCAGCAGGTTGAGATGTTCCAAAGACCTCGGCAAGAGAGCTTGGGTGATTCAAAGCAAGTTTATCAAGTTTTGATGGATAGAAGCAAGTTGGTCTTTCAAAACTTCTCTTTTCGAGTGTATTTCCTTGCTTGATTCCCCTCACATCTAGCATCATATCATTAACAGCATTTTGAGTAGATGTGAAATTTGAAGCAACTGTTTCAGTAGATTGTCTGTTATCATTCACCAGCTTCATCAGTTCCTCAAATCTTTGTTCTTGTCTATCCAGTTGAGTTCTTAACTGTATCATGTCATTCCTGAAAGTCCTCAACTCATTCAACACTTCTACTGGCACTCCACCAGTCATTCTTCCATCAGTACCATCAGCAGGCTCCTCCACATTATATTGTTGCCTTTGATTGCTGATCACCACAACATAACTCATATCCCTTCCAGCAGGGTGTGGTCCTTGGTACTCATCCAAAATAGGATCAATTGTAGGTTCTTCAATCACTGGTTCTTCATCAGTTGATCCTTCAATATGAAATTCTTCATCACTGTAATCATAGTCCAGCATCTGTTCTTCCTCATCAACAACAGCAGCCTGCTGACTATCTTTCCCTACAGTGGCCTTGTCTCCAGTTGGCTCCACTACAGCAGCCTGTAATGAGACAACATGGGTTTCCTCCAAACCCAAAAATGGTTCCAACCTGTGTCCAGGTGCTGTTTGCAACTCAGCAACTTGTACCTCTGTTCCAACCTTTGCTCAGGTGATGTTTGAACCTCGGCAACCTGAACCTCCTGTTCCAACCTTTGAGGATTGAATACAGCTTCATTATCCACTTGGAATCCTTCAGCATGACCAATTTTTGTTAGGATAAAGGCAGTTTTGGATAAGGTCCCCTTAGTGTCAATCCAGTCTTGATATTGAATTGATTCCTCTGAACTAGCACTAGGTTCACTGTGGTCAGTAACCCTCTCTTCACTTGAATCCACAGTCTGCTGATCATCAAAATGCTCAGCAGGTTCTTCAACAAACATAGCATCAATCTCACCAACCATCTTATTTGCACCACCATCTATTCCTTCATTGATTTGTGCCTCAATATCATCAATGGTGAGATTTTCCAGATCCTCATTCATTTGTCCAGTCTGTTGTTTATCAGTAGACTGTCCTACATTAGGATCAATCAACATAGCAGTACCACTGTTTCCTCCTGGACCAGATGGAAAATCACCTCTAGAGTCAGATGAAGATGAATCATCATCATCATCATCTCTTGGATCCCTGAACTTGATACCCTCCTCTTTCTGTTGATCTTCAAAATGTCCATCAATCTTGATTTCAGCACAGTGGTATCAATCAAATCCAACAAATTTTCAACTCCCAACTTGTCAAAAGCCCACTCCTCAAAATCAGTCATAGGTTCTGCAGCTGGCTTTTGCTTCTTGTAGAAACCAAAGTTCCATTGAAAATAATCAGCTACCTGCTGAAGTTTGGGATCAACATAATCATCCTTCTTATTCTTCACATGTCTCTCAAAAGGCATAAAAGACCTCCTGGGAGCTGTTCCAGTAGCTTGATGACCTCCAAAGGTCCCAACAAGCAAACTCAAAGTTTCTTCCACATATGCTTCTAAGTCCGTAGGTTTCTCAGGTTGTATATTAGTCCCTACTACTTCCATCTGTACCACACTTTCTTCCCCCTGACTTATATGCTCATCAGCAGGGTTAACAACAGACTATTCTTCCCCCTGAACTATTGCAGGAATTGCAGGGTCATGAACCAATGTTTCACTCACCACAGCCGGTGTAGATTCAGTGGTTTGTTGTGGTTCTTTTACAAGTTGCTCAACAACAACTTGTGCAGCTTCAGTAGGTTCAACAATAACAGCAGGCTCTGGTGCAGCAGACTGTTGTGTTTCTCCAACAGATTGCTCAACAAGTTGTAGTCTAGTCCTTCCACATAAGAAACATTCTTGATTGTAAGTCCATTCCTCACAAGTGTGCCATATCCTCTTGTATATCCAGGTGTATTTTTGTTGCCAAAATTCACCCTTGGACCATCCTTTGTCACATAATTTGACAAACAGTGTTTATTCTTTGTCATATGTCTGGAACATCCACTGTCAAAGTACCAGACACCCTACAAAACAAAGTTAATACATTTTAGGTACCCAAACCTGTTTGGGTCCATAATGGTCAGTGGTAAGCATGACCCCTGGGATGTTTCCATAAGGTATTCTCCTAAAAGTGTCATACTTTGGTTCATACATGTATTCCACACATCCATTGGTTCTAACATTAGGTTGTGTAGGATTCACATATGTTTTTTGGCCTTTTGGTTTATAATGTTGTTTGAAGTGATTTTTGTTGTTAGAAGCATTAGTATAACCATTAGTTTGCGGTCTGTTAGGAACAACCCTGTAGTATGGAGTCTGCTGAGGTCTTGTGTAAGTCCTCTGCTGATCCCATTGCTTAGGTTTTACCCAAGCTACATGGTTATTCTTACTGTTTCTAGCATTAGATACAGGAATATTCCAATCATCATCAGTAGGAAACAATCTACCTTTCCCCCTGAGATAAGTATCCCTTGAATGATTAACATTTTTGGGTTTAGGATTCTTATCCTTGGAATATTTCTGTTTCTTACCCTTCTGTGGTCCAGCAGACTTGGTAGCAGTTCTGCTATCAGCAGGTTTAGAAGGCACAACAGTCCTATTTTTGGATTTGTTCCTTTTTTTAGGAGCTGTTGACTTTTTTGACTTCTGATTTTGCTTCCTTGAAGCATTCTCAGTAGGTTTTACTGCCTCAGCAACCTTACTGGGAGTTGGATCTTGTGCAGGTACAAACTTAGGACCAATTCAGGCACTAGGTTCAGTAGCCTTACTGGATCCACTCTTTTTGGATTGTTGAGTTCCAAATCCAAGCCCTGTTCTATCACCATAAGGATTTCCAGATTTGTATGCAGTAGATGAAAAAGATGGATCAGCAGATTCAGAGGCTACTAGATTTTCAGCAGGCTTATACTGCTTCTGTCCAACATCTTTTTCCTTACCTTTGAGAACCCTTAATTCAGCATTCAATCTTTCAACTTCTACTTGAAGAGCTCCTTTTTCAGCCTTCACAATCTCATAACCAGATTGTATTTTCCTCAGTTGATTGAGGATGGCATCCAAAGCTTCTTCATTGTAAGAGTTTCTAGGATTTGAACCACAAGTTGATTCACAATTACTTCCAGCATGAGTGTTGATTGATACAGTATTGTATACCTCCTCTGTCTCATCCATATTAGCCATTAATGCATAATCTTCCATTTCAGCAACCAATGCTGTGTCATCTGATTCATTTCCCTTTTCAGATTCCACTTCATACCCTGATTCATCTTTAGCAAGCATAGCCTTCTTGCCATATCTTCTTTGTTGGATTTTGGTCTTCAGTAGGTCTGGACAGTCATGTCTGATATGTCCAGGCTTTTTGCAATTGAAGCACAGATAATCAGGTTCCTTACTTTGTTTTAACTCAGGACATTCAGGTTTTAAGTGTCCTGGTTTCTTGCAATGAAAACATAGATAATCATTGTCTTTCTTTGGTTCTTCTTTCTTCTTTTCACTGAATTTCTTGTTGAAATTCCTTGAGAACCCTTTCCACCTTTCATTATTCTCGATCTTCTTGCTCAAGAGTGCAATCTGCTCTTGCATCTCATCCAAGAAAGTCATCTTTAGCTTCGATGCTTCTTCTTGATGTGAAGCGGCCAAAGTCTTTGTAGTTTTTGGCTCTTCCTTTTCAGTAGCAGGTGACAACTTCTTTTTTGAATTCATATGCCTTAAGATCTGAGAATAACTTTAATGTATCCTCTTTATGCAATCTTCTAATTTCTTCTATGGCTGTCACCTTCATCTTCCATTCATCTGTAGCAGGTAAAGCTTCCAAGATTATTGTGTTGATTTCTTCTTTTCGGTAAATGACACTCAGCAGGGTGAGTTCATCCAGAATTGCATTGAACCTAGATTCCATTTGTTCAATGGTTTCATTGGGTTTCAATTCAAACTTTTGGAACTTCTTCTTTGCCACACTGATTTTATTCTTCTTCCTTTCATCAGTCCCTTCACAGATCAACTGCATTTTGTCCCAAAGTTCTTTAGCTGTTTTGCAATCTTTAACCTTCATGTACATATTGCTTTCCAAGGTTCTATAAATGACACCAATAGCAATATTGTTGAGGTTTGCTCTCTTTCAATCTTCAGCATTCCATTCTCTTTTTGGTTTTGGAATGTACTGAGTCTCATCTCCCACTGTTACAGCTTTGACAATCTCCAGTGGTCCATCAGTCAGCACATCCATCATTTCATCATGAGTTGCAGCAAGATAAGCCTGCATTCGACGTTTATATTCATCAAATCTATCTAGAGAACACATCAGCATAGTTTTAGCATACTGGTTGTTATCCATGATGCAAGTCTTTGAAAATCTGTGATTTGAAAAAGTTTCAAAGTATTCTCTCAAGTACAACAAGTAGGATTACTTCAGAACAGAAGCACTGCTCCGATACCAATTGTTGGTCCCTTGAAAAGGCTTTGGTTAAGTTTAGAGGGGGAGGGGGTGAATAAACTTAACACTTAAAACTTTTGGAGTTAACAAACTCAAACCCTTCAAGACTGCTTTGATACCTCGATGATCTCATGATACCTCGATGAGCGTCTTTGATACACATGAGATCTCTTGCGACAGGGTTTTCTTGAATTTGTGCAAATGGAATTATATAAAAAATTAAGCCTTATTACTTGTTGTTAAATATGATACTAAGTATTAGATACTCAGTAGTGTAAGTGTGTGATCTCATTTGCTAGATTCAGTAGGTTGATGTGTATGGTAAACTAAATGCAAAATATAAATGCAGAAAGTAAGTAGGCAGATTTTATAGTGGTTCCAGGTGGTGTAATCCGGTCAGTCCACTTTTCTCCTATGATGTTGGAGGTAATTCACTAGAGATCTTTGATGTAGCTGTTACAAAGATTCCTAAGTTGCTTGTCCTTCACCAATAACTATGGCTTCACAAACTGAACACTTGGAACAGGTAGGATTGCTGCTCCAAAGTCTTCCACTTGTCCTTGAAGGGTAGGATTGCCTCTTCACCAGCTTCACCACAAACAACAGTCTTTCACACCCAACAGATGCTTCACTGTCTTCAGCAGGTTCTTTATGAAATAAGGATTGAATCAAGTAAATGATTCAGTTACAGTAGCTTGATTAGGATAATATAATCAGCAGCTTGCAGACTTCAAGTGTGTAAACTTGATGTAGCTTGAATACATAATACACTTGAAGATTTTCTCTGGATCAGTAGCTTTAAGCTCAGTAGGTTCAGTAGGGTGTTTTTCAGCTCAGAATTGTCTCTTATATTTTTTTCTTAAACTTTTTCAATCATCATCTTTTTCTAAGTTGGAAGTCCTCTATTTAAAGGTAGGAAAGCATGTGACTTGTATTTGAAATTCAAATGTAGCCGTTTCTAGTTTTGTCCCATTTGACTTGCTTTTTGTCACTATTCATATGACTGACACTGTCAGAATCTTTTTTGACAGTGTAGTCTGTCCACCCTTGACTTATATCTATTGGATAAAATCCTGAATCATCCCAACGTCTTTTTGATCTCAACCACTGATTTGTTTGATAAGTCAGAGGTTGTTAGCTGTCATTTTCCATGTAATCTTGAATTAATCGAGGTATATTATCAGCAGGTTCATCAGTTTGCTATAATACCTATCAGTCTGCTGAACAGCAATTAGCTGTGTATCAAATACAATGCAGCTGATTTCTTTTATCTAACTTTTATTTGTGAAGTTAGATTACACCTTTTTGCAAATAACTAAGTTCCAATCACCATCCAACTTAAGGAACTTAGACCTTCTACACAAGGTATATGTAATCAGTTTAGGTCATCACAGACTTGCCTAAATTCTGATTCCATATCCTTGACTTTAAACACTAAGTTTGATCCCTTAGCCTTCATTAACTGAGTTTGAGCCTCACCTTCGCCTCTTGGCGAGGTTCCTGATAAGCCTCTTGACCTAACTACCCTCTCGACTAGACTAGTCTGCAATAACTCGGTCAAATTGACCTTTACTGATGCTTGTTTGATCAAACCTATACAAAGATCAAACTCTAATAAACCTATACATTTGATCTAGACATCTTTTTGGCTTTGCACTATAACAGTTAGTCTGGCACTCATCACTAAAACTTAGAAATAAGTCCAACAATAGTGTTCAAGGATGATTATTATAGAAATTGAATAACCGGATTAACTTATTAAACTTGATGAAACCGGATTGTAAAATGTCAAACTACAGTTTTATAATAGGGTTTTTATTGTAAAAAAATCAGACCATAAAATCCGTTTCGTTTCCGGTTATACAGAAGTAAATTTGTATTCCCCGTATGAAAAACTTCAGATGGTTGAGCCTAGCCCTTGATCTGTGACATGCAAATAAATTTTCTTTTTACCTAGTTCCTATAGAAATTCAATCTATTAAGGAAATGATAGTGAACTGTGGTAGAATCATGTAGAAATGAGTAGAAATGGGTCGAAATCGGGTAGAAATGAGTCCGAAATAGTAGAATATGGATTAAAAAGGAACTTGGTATAATTTTACATAACCATACTATTCATATAAACATTTCACAAAATAAATGTTATCCATTCAAATCAGCAAGGTCGGTCATTAGAGCCAACCGCAGAGCTCCGCTTCTACGTTTGTATGTGGATCATGCTGACCGTATAATTATTTATTTCATTAAATTCATATTCCATCATGTGTTTTACCATACTGGAAGGAAAGCTAGAATCGGGATGTTTGTCAAGCAACACGTACGATAAGGAACCCCTGCAAGGTAAATGGGCTAATGATGGAGCATTTGGGGTTGATAAATGATTTTAATTTCGATTTTAAGTGATGGAATATCAATGATGTTTATTTAAATTTATTATAGTGTTCAAGGATGATTTTTATAGAAATTGGAAAAATGTATTAACTGATTAAACTGGATCAAACCGGATTGAAAAATGACAATCCACAGTTTTATAATAGGTTCTATATTGTAAAAAAATCGAACCGTATAATCCGTTTAGTTTCTGGTTATAATGAAGTAAATTGATATTCCCCGAATGAAAAACGTCTGATGGTTGAGCTTAGCCCTTGATTTGCGACATGCAACTAACTTTTCTCTAGACCTAGCTGCTATAAAAATTCAATTTGTAAATCGAATGATAGTGAACTGTGGTATAAATCAGGTAGAAATAAGTAGAAATGGGTTGAAATCGGGTAGAAATGAGGCCAAAATCGTATAATATGGATTAAAAAGGATCTTGGTATAGTTTTATGTAAAGATATTAGACATATCAACATTTCACAAAATAAATGTTATCCATTCAAATCTACGAGGTCGGTCATCAGAGCAATTGCAGAGCTCCACTTCTGCGCTTGTATATGGCTCATGTTGACTGTATAATGACTTATTTCATTAAATGCATATTGCATCATTTGTTTTATCATACTGGAATGAAAGCCGGGTTGTTTGGCAAACAACACATACGATAAAGAACCCCTACGAGGTAAATGCGCAAACGATCGAGCATTTAGGGTTGATAAATGATTTTAATTACGATTTTAAGTGATTGAATATAAATTATGTTTATTTAAAGTAATTATAGTGTTCAAGGACGATTATTATCAAAATTTAATAACCTGATTAACTGATTAAACTTGATCAAACCGGATTGAAAAATGACAAACTATAGTTTTATAATAGGTTTTTTATTGTTAAAAAATCGAACAATAAAATCCGTTTGGTTTCCGGTTATAATGAAGTAAATTTGTATTCCCCGTATGAAAAATATCTAATGGTTGAGCTTAGCCTTTGATCTGCGACCTGCAAAAAACTTTTCTCTATACCCAGCTGCTATAAAAATTCAATCTATAAATGGAATGATAGTGAACTGTGGTAGAAATCAGGTAGAAATGAGTAGAAATGGGTCGAAATCGAGTAGAAATTAGTCCAAAATAGTCGAATTTGGATTAAAAAGGATCTTGGTATAATTTTACGTAACCATATTTGGCATATGAACATTTCACAAAATAAATTTATCCATTCCAATCAGCGAGGTCGGTCATTAGAGCCAACCGCAGATCTCTGCTTCTACGCTTGCATGAGGCTCATGCTGACCGTATAATGACTTATTTAATAAAATGCATATTCCATCATGAGTATTACCATCCGGGAAAGGAAATCCGGAATCGGGAGGTTTGGCAAACAACACCTACGATAAGTAACCCCTGCGAGGTAAATATTCTTACAATCGAGCATTTAGGGTTGATAAATTATTTTAATTACGATTTTAAGTGATTGAATATAAATGATGTTTATTTAAAGTAATTATAGTGTTCAAGGATGATTATTATAGAAATTGAATAACCGGATTAACTGATTAAACTTGATCAAACCAGATTGAAAAATGACAAACTACAGTTTTATAATAGGTTTTATATTGTAAAAAAATCGAACAGTAAAATCCGTTTCGTTTCCGGTTATAATGAAGTAAATTTGTATTCCCCGAATGAAAAAAATCTGATGGTTGAGCTTAGTCTTTGTTCTGTGACATGCAAAAATCTTTTCTCTATACCTAGCTGCTATAGAAATTCAATCTATAAATGGAATGATAGTGAACTCTGCTAGAAATCAAGTAGAAATGAGGAGAAATGGGTCGAAATCGGGTAGAAATGAGTCCAAAATAGTAGAATATATATTACAAAGGATATTGGTATAATTTTACATAACCATATTAGGCATATCAACATTTCACAAAATAAATGTATCCATTCAAATTATCGAGTTCGATCATTAGAGCCAACTGCAGATCTCCGCTTCTACGCTTGCATGAGGCTCATGGTGACCGTATAATGACTTATTTCATAAAATGCATATTCCATCATCAGTATTACCATCCCAGAAGAAAACCCGGAATCAGGAGGTTTGGCAAACAACACGTATGATAAGTAACCCCTGCGAGGTAAATGTGCTTATGATCGAGTATTTGGGGTTGATAAATGATTTTAATTACGATGTTAAGTGATTGAATATAAATGATGTTTATTTAAAGTAATTATAGTGTTCTAGAAGGATTATTATAGAAATTCAATAACCGGATTAACTGGTTATACTTGATCAAACAGGAATGAAAAATGACAAACTACAGTTTTATAATAGGTTTTCTATTGTAAAAAAATCAAACCGTAAAATTCATTTGGTTTCCGGTTATAGTGAAGTAAATTTGTATTCCTCATATGAAAAACATCTTATGGTTGAGCTTAGCCTTTGATCTGCGACATTCAAATAACTTTTCTCTATACCTAGCTGCTATAGAAATTTAATCTATAAATAGAATGATAGTGAACTGTGGTAGAAATCAGGTAGAAATGAGTAGAAATGGGTCGAAATCGGATAGAATGAGTCCAAAATAGTAGAATATGGATTAAAAAGGAACTTGGTATAATTTTACATAACCATATTAGGCATATCAACATTTCACAAAATAAATGTATCCATTCCAATCAGCGAGGTCGGACATTAGAGCCAACTGCAGATCTCCGCTTCTACGCTTGCATGAGGCTCATGCTGACCGTATAATGACTTATTTCATAAAATCCCTATTCCATCATAAGTATTACCATCCTGGAAGGAAAGCCGGAATCGGGAGGTTTGGCAAACAACACGTACGATAAGTAACCCCTGCGAGGTAAATGTGCTTACGATCGAGCATTTGGGGTTGATAAATGATTTTAATTACGATTTTAAGTGATTGAATATAAATGATGTTTATTTAAAGTAATTATAGTGTTCAAGGAGGATTATTATAGAAATTGAATTACCATATTAACTACAGTTTTATAATAGGTTTTCAATCTACAAATGGAATGATAGTGAACTGTTATAGAAATCAGGTTGAAATGAGTATAAATGGGTCGAAATCGGATAGAAATGAGTCCAAAATAGTAGAATATGGATTAAAAAGGAACTTTGTATAATTTTACGTAACTATACTCGGCATATCAACATTTCACAAAATAAATGAATCCATTCAAATCAGCGAGGTCGGTCATTAGTGCCAACTGCAGATCTCCGTTTCTATGCTTGCATGAGGCTCATGCTGACCGTACAATGACTTATTTTTTTAAATGCATATTCCATCATTAGTATTACCATCCTAGAAGGAAAGCCGGAAACGGGAGGTTTGCCAAGCAACGCATACGATAAGTAACCCCTACGATGTAAATGTTCTAACGATCGAGCATTTGAGGTTGATAAATTATTTTAATTACGATTTTAAGTGATTGAATATAAATGATGTTTATTTAAATTAATTATAGTGTTCAAGGATGATTATTACAGAAATTGAATAACCGGATTAACTGATTAAACTTGACCAAACCGGATTGCAAAATGACAAACTACAGTTTTATAATATGGTTTTTATTGTAAAAAAATCGAATCGTAAAATCCATTTGGTTTCTGGTTATAGTGAAGTAAATTTGTATTCCACGTATAAAAAACATCTGATGGTTGAGCTTAGCCTTTGATCTGCGACATTCAAATAACTTTTCTCTATAGCTATTTGCTATAGAAATTTAATCTATAAATGAAATAATAGTGAACTGTGGTAGAAATCAGGTAGAAATGAGTAGAAATAGGTCGAAATCGGATAGAAATGAGTCCAAAATAGTAGAATATGGATTAAAAAAAAAACTTGGTATAATTTTACGTAACCATATTAGGCATATCAACATTTCACAAAATAAATGTATCCATTCAAATTAGCGAGGTCGGACATTAGAGCCAACTGCAGATCTCCGCTTGCAAGAGGCTCATGCTGACCGTATAATGACTTATTTCATAAAATGCATATTCTATCATGAGTATTACCGTCCTGGAAGGAAAGCCGTAATCGGGTGGTTTGGCAAACAACACGTACGATAAGTAACCCCTGCGAGGTAAATATGCTTACGATCGAGATTTTGGGGTTGATAAATGATTTTAATTACGATTTTAAGTGATTGAATATAATTGATGTTTCTTTAAAGTAATTATAGTGTTCAAGGATGATTATTATAGAAATTGAATAACCGGATTAACTGGTTATACTTGATCAAACAGGAATGAAAAATGACAAACTACAGTTTTATAATAAGTTTTCTATTGTAAAAAAATCGAACCGTAAAATCCGTTTGGTTTTCAGTTATAATGAAGTAAATTTGTATTCCACGTATGAAAAATATCTAATGGTTGAGCTTAGCCTTTGATCTGCGACCTGCAAAAAACTGTTCTCTACACCCAGCTGCTATAAAAATTCAATCTATAAATGGAATGATAATGAACTGTGGTAGAAATCAGGTAGAAATGAGTAGAAATGGGTCGAAATCGGGTAGAAATGATTCCAAAATAGTCGAATTTTGATTAAAAATGATCTTGGTATAATTTTACGTAACCATATTTGGCATATCAACATTTCACAAAATAAATGTATCCATTCAAATCAGCGAGGTCGGTCATTAGAGCCAACTGCAGATCTCCGCTTCTACGCTTGCATAAGGCTCATGCTGACCGTATAATGACTTATTTCATAAAATGCATATTCCATCATGAGTATTACCAACCTAGAAGGAAAGCCAGAATCGGGAGGTTTGGCAAACAACACGTACGATAAGTAACCCCTGCGAGGTAAATGTGCTTACGATCGAACATTTGTGGTTGATAAATGATTTTAATTATGATGTTAAGTGATTGAATATAAAAGATGTTTATTTAAAGTAATTATATTGTTCAAGGAGGATTATTATAGAAATTGAATAACCGGATTAACTGATTAAACATGATCAAACCGGATTGAAAAATGACAAACTAAAGTTTTATAATAGGTTTTTTATTGTAAAAAAATCGAACCATAAAATCCGTTTGGTTTCCGGTTATAATGAAGTAAATTTGTATTCTCCATATGAAAAACATCTGATGGCTGAGCTTAGCCTTTGATCTGCGACTTGCAAAAAACTTTTCTCTACCTAGCGGCTATAAAAATTCAATATATAAATGGAATGATAGTGAACTGTGGTAGAAATAATGTAGAAATGAGTAGAAATGGGTAAAAATCGGGTAGAAATGAGTCCAAAATATTAGAATATGGATTAAAAAGGCTCTTGGTATAATTTTACGTAACCATATTAGGCATATCAACATTTCACAAAATAAATGTATCCATTCAAATTAGCGAGGTCGGTCATTTGAGCCAACTGCAGATCTCCGCTTCTACTCTTGCATGAGCCTCATGGTGGCCGTATAATGACTTATTTCATAAAATGCATATTCCATCATGAGTATTACCATCCTAGAAGGAAAGCCGGAATCGGGAGGTTTGGCAAACAACACGTACGATAAGTAACCCCTGCGAGGTAAATGTGCTTACGATCGAGCATTTGGGGTTGTTAAATGATTTTAATTATGATGTTAATTGATTGAAGATAAATGATGTTTATTTAAAGTAATTATAGTGTTCAAGGAGGATTATTATAGAAATTGAATAAACGGATTTACTTATTAAACTTGATGAAACCGGAAAGAATAATGACAAACTAAAGTTTTATAATAAGTTTTCTATTGTAAAAAAATCAAACTGTAAAATCGTTTGTTTTCCGGTTATTGTGAAGTAAATTTATATTCCCCGTATAAAAAACATCTTATGGTTGAGCTTAGCCTTTGATCTGACATAAGATTCTATAATTATTTATCAATATAATGATAATAGGTAAGCATAATTTTTTTAAGTGATGCAGATCAGATTAGCACCTCACCACGTGTCATCCCCATAGCAATTCAACAATAAATGAAGACGGAGAAAGTCCATCTTAAGGGCTAGAAGCCCCAAGAATCTAGATGAGCCCAGCTCGGCCATCCTCCCTGATCTCTACAGGTCGGCCAAAGTACAAGTGTTCAGTCGACTCGGCTTGGAGCTCACCAGTCGGACCGAGTTTATCTCATACTCAATCTCCCACGTGCGTAACTAATCAGATAAAGATGGATCGAATCCTTGGCAATAAAGGCTGAGATCGGATATTTAAATCATGAGATTATCTCCTATAATTAAGGGGATTAAATCAAAATTATTTCTTCCTTAGGGAACACGACATCACAATCCACCAAGGACACGGCTCATGCAAGCCTAGGGCACAAGCCCCTCTATTTAAACAATTCCTAAGCAACTATGATGACTTGATTCCTGGAAAATTAACAGGATACGTAGGAAGCTTGAGATACAACGTCTTAAGTCCAGTCTAAACCAACACAGACCACCTCCTATTTCTCCTTTCTTGGTGTTCTTGAAGCTTGTATAGGTTGTCATTAGGATCAAAAGGCCCTGAGATTAATACCCAACGATATACAGCATCATCAAAACATAAGATTTAGTGTATGGAGAGCAAAATATGAGGTAAAAGCGTAAAATGATGAACACAAGTTAATGAACTCGTTGAAGGGCTGAACACTATACGAGAGCATCCAACATACCCTGGCTTTGAGAGATCAATTATAATGTACTTCTCTTTTGTAAGAGAGAGATTTTTGTGTTCTTGAAATACGGTGGTTAAAAATTCCAAAAGAGAGTAAAAAAACGATTAAAGCAAAGAAAAGGTTTGAAACTGAAAAAGAAGCCTGGAGTTTTGATACCATGAAAAACTAAGAAGAAATCGAAATGTGGAAAAGCTTGATTTATTCCATTGAGATAGGCTGTATATATTGACATTTTTAAAACCACTTGATAAGATCCATCTTAATGTACCTGTTGTTTATCTTTCTAACTCATTTTTCCACTAGTATCTCACCAGCACAATCATATCTTTACAAAAAAACATTACAATTTTTTTTTCTTACAATATCCGTTAATATTGTTTGTGTATAAAGCAAGGCTTGAAGGCACTTCAAATTTAAGGTGTAATTCATTTATTATACCTTGAAAACAATGTTTTTATATTTATGGAATTGATTATTTTACTAGTACAGAGACAGGCAGTGGCGGATCCAGGAATTCTTTCCACTGGGGTCACCGTACAGTAAAACTACATTTTTTACCTCTAAATTTGTTTTAGTGAGGTTACCGGAGCCTAAAACGACACTTCTTAACAATAAAATGACATTTTTAATAATAAAACTACATTGTTTTAATACTAAAAATATTCCTCGGATCTCAGTGGGTCACGTGACCCCACCCAGATATGAATAGATCCTCCGCTGAAGCCAGGTATGGCATGTATCAATCATTTATTTTTAGAAGCCTCTAATTTGAAATGTTTCTTGATATTGTAATAAACTTTCTTAAGGAAACCTTAGTTATTAAGCATAGTTTTTTAACATATCATAAACTGGGTATTTAGTAGAAAAAAAAAGTCCTTAAGCATAGCTTATTGTTTTGAAGTCAAATGTATTTTGTTACGTCTCTATATTTATTTTGATACGTATTTACAACACCTTTTCTTGTATCAAATTTACATTTCTACTTTCTTTCGATATTTCGCCCATAAAGTTGTTAAAATGTAGGAATGGTACAAAAAAAAAATGTAAGATGAATTTTAATTTATTTATTTTAAACGTATGAAACCCTTATTTATATTTTTCATTTTAATTTGTTTAGGACAAAAACCTTTCAGTAGTGAAATAATATTTTTCTGGGATGCTATAACAAACACAAAAAAGATTCGAGAAACGAAAATTGTTTAAACACATATCAATAAATATAACTTAAATCTGACGTGCTATGTGTTTGGAAAGAAAGGCTGAAAAACGAGTAAGCCTACACAAAAGTTTTAGGACTGTGCCATAAAGCCTTAGCTATGGCTCTTTTGATCTACATTGGTGAACTGCAAACAATGAAGTCATTGCAAATGCTGCTGTTTAGTCCATTATCCATACATGTGAAGTTTTTGCGCTAGCTCCATACTTTCCTAAAGTTAAGCCAAAACAATCTAACGTGCTCTTGTCCTCGAACTTAGCATTTCTGGTTAAGCTTGTAGGCGTGATTTAGGTCTTGACACTTCAAAACAAAGACCACCAAATCGAGTTTTAGTCATCCGAAAAACAAAATTATATACACATACAGACGCACTATTTTTAGATTCTAAAATGGAAGAATTATTATCTGCCAAAAAAAATCGAAAATCAAACTCTCAATAATATTTGTTCATGTCTGATCTTATATTTGATCGAGGATTTCTTTTTAATTACCTTGGGAAATGTTGAGAAGAGCTAGGATGAGTACCAAACCAATGGTTGCTTGTGCTATGAACTTCTTCATTTTCTACTGCTTTCTATCTCACGATCAAATATTTTTTTGTCAATTGACTTTTTCTTGTTCTTTTTCTGTGTTTGGAAATTGGATGGATGAGAAATCTCTTCCGTGTTCCATATTTATAGCTTCATTGGTAGCTTGGATAGCTTGGATGAGAAATCGCTTTTCTTCGTTCCATCCATGTTTCATACCCCGATCATTTGGAAAGATATGTTGTTAGCACAATTAATATGAAAATTCTCAAATATAATTTAATCAGTGTGCCTCTTTAAATTTATTTGACAACAACTTTTAAGTGATTTAAATACCATTAACTTATCAAGTGCATATCTAATTTTTTTATTTTCGTCCTAAAATGAGTGGATTTGTATCTAATAACAATATCATTGTCAAAAATCGATATGCATGTCATTATTTTTTTCATATTTTTTTGTCAAGTTTAATCATTCTCCACAAGCAGAATTAGACATCAACGTTCCACATACAATATTTAGATACTTGATTAATTTAACTCTTTTAATTTTCTACTTTAATTTTTATAAAAGGATCTAAAATCAGTTGTTGGCTTACTACATTGTATAAAATATAAAAATAAAACAAAGATATATTAGCCAATTTTTTTTTTGAATGTATCAGTGTAATGCAGTGCAAGCGGATGTAGAGAGGTTATAACACATACCCTTCTATAATAACATCAACTTAAATTATGTTGTCTTTAAGTCTCCTAACTAGCTTTTTCTGAACAATATTGGCCTTAATGTGCCTTGTAGGCCACACTCTTTGCCTAAGGTCAAACTTAAGAATTTGTGTTAAGTTTATTGTGTAATTTGTAAATTACTTACATCTCCAATAACATAGATTTTTCAAAGATATGATAATTTAATCTTATATTGTGATCATAAAGATTAGTTTTATAATAAATATTTGTATGTACATTTCCGATTAGATTTATCAAATGCAAGGTCGGTACGATGTATCAGTTCAAACAAAATGTTTATGAGCCCCTTCCAAAAATTGATGAATTTGTCTCCATTCGTTATTAACTCAATTTCCTATTTTGTAGGACATGTACAAACCATAGAGAATGATGATGCATGAAATGTATCAAGATATAGATAAATCACATCAAACTTCTTGAAACATAAGATTCTATAATGATTTATCAATATAATTGTAATAGGTATACATAATTTTTTTACAGAAAAATCATAATTTATTCACCGCATAAATTTTTTAAATCTTTCTAAATCATTAATCATATTCTAGTCGTCAAATAATGTTTCCGTAAAATATTAGATTTCAAATTATTGTTAGGTAATCACTTACATTATCAATTACTCCTTGTTTTGGAGAAACATTGTGCCTTACCGCATTAAATATCGGCTCTCAAGAAATTCAACTTAGTCTATTTACCACCTTGTTTTGATTTTCATACTTGTGATGATTAGCGAGTATGACTGTGGAAATGAAAAATATGCATTCGATTAAATTACATTTTATATAACGATTATAACATTAAATCATTATTTAATCAGTTATGACTATAAAGTATATAAAATGTATTTTTACTACATTAACTAATTATACAATCAACATACGAATTTGAACTATTATTTTACAAGATTACCCTCTTGAATAAGGAAGACAGCTCAAACATTGAACCAACAAATTTTTTTGAATTGTGAACGTTTATAACCTCAAGCCTGACGAATTCTCGATGCTACTTATTATTGGCCGGAATTGTCATTGACAACAACGACAATTTTTCTATCACATAGACCGTAGAGGAACTTCAACAAGTGTTGGGCTTCTCGAATTAAATGAAAAAATGATGTCAAAATGACAAAATAATCATGAAATTGTGCAAATATATAGTATCTATGGGGCTTTCTTGGCGTCAGAGATAATAATATAACTCAAAAGACTTGATGCTACTTGAAATTCTTGGTGATGGAGTTTCAGAACACATCACGTCATAATGTAAGATTTAGTGTATGGAGAGTGAAATATGAACTAAAAGCGTAAAATGATGAACACAAGTTAATGAACTCGTTGAAGGGCTGAACACTATGCGAGAGCATCCAACATACCCTGGCTTTGAGGGATCAAGTACATTGTACTTCTCTTTTGTAAGAGTTTGAAACTGAAAAAGAAGACTGGATTTTTGATACCATGAAAAAATAAGAAGAAATCGAAATGTGGAAAGGCTTGATTTATTCCATTGAGATAGGCTGTATATATTGACATTTTTAAAACCACTTGAAAATATCTATCTTCATGTACCTGTTGTTTATATTTCTAACTCATTTTTCCACTAGTATCTCACCAGCACAATCATATCTTTACAAAAAAAACATTACAAAAAAATTATTTTACAATATCCGTTAATATTGTTTGCGTATAAATCAAGGCTTGAAGGCACGTCAAATTTAAGGTGTAATTCATTCATTATACCTTGAAAACAATGTAGTTATATTTATGGAATTGATTATTTCACAAGTAGAAAGCCAGGTATCATATGAATCAATTTTTAATTTTTAGAAGCCTTTAATTTGAAATTTTCTTGATATTGTAAATAACATTATTAAGGAAATATTTGTTTTTAAGCATAGCTTTTTAACATATCATAAACTAGGTATTCAGTAGAAAAAAAAGGTCCGTAAGTATATCTTGTCGTTTTGCGGTCAAATGTGTTTTGTTATGTCTCTATATAAATTTCGATGCGTATTTACAACACCTTTTCTTGTATAAACTGTACATTTCTACTTTCATTCGATATTTCGCCCATACAAGTTGTTAAAATGTCGGAATGGTACAAAAAAAAATGTAAGATTAATTTTAGTCAATTTATTTTAAACGTATGAAACCCTTATTTCTATTTTTGATTTTTATTTGTTTAGGAAAAAAAAGCTTTCAGTCTTGCAATATTTTTTTTGGGATGTAATAACAAACTCAAAAAAGATATGAGAAATGAAAATTGTCTAAACACAAATCAATAAAAAGAACTTTATTCTTGATGATGTGCTATGTGTTTGGAAAGAAACGCATTAAAACTAGTGAGCCTACACAAAACTTTTATGACTGTGCCATAAAGCATTAGAAGATATTTTGATCTACTTTGGTGAACTGCAAACAATGAAGCCATTGCAAATGCTGCTGTTTGGTCCATTATCCGTACATGTGAAGTTTTTAGGCATTGCGCTAGCTCCATACTTTCCTAAAGCTAAGCCAAAACAATCTAACGTGCTCTTGTCCTCGCACTTAGCATTTCTGGTTAAGCTTGTAGGGCAGTACTTAAGCTGCTGACCTTCAAACAAAGACCGCCAAATCGAATATTAGTCATCCGAAAAACAAAATTATATACACATACAGACGCACTATTTTTAGATTCTAAAAGTGAAGAATTATTGTCTGCAAAAAAAAAATTCGAAAATCAAACTCTCAATAATATTTGTTCTTGTTTGATCTTTTATATTTGATCAATGATTTTCGTTTTAATTACCTTGGGAATTGTTGAGAAGAGCTAGGATGAGTACCAAAGCAATGGCTGCTGGTGCTATGAACTTCTTCATTTTCTACAGCTTTCTATCTCACGATCAAATACTTTTTCTCTTCTGACTTATTCTTGTTCTTTTTCCGTGTCAAATAATGTTTCCGTAAAATTTGAGATTTCAAATTATTATAAGCTAATCACTTTCATTAACAATTACTCCTCGTTTTGGAGAAACATTGTGCCTTACCGCATTAGATATCGGCTCTCAAGAAAGTAAACTTATTCTATTTACCACCATGTTTTGATTTTCATAATTGTGATGATTAGCGAGTATGACCATGGAAATGAAAAATATGCATTCGATTAAATTATGTTTTATATAAAGATTATAACGTTAAATCATTATTATTCAGTTATGACTATAAAGTAAATAAAATGTATTTTTACTACCTTAACTAATTATTCAATCGACAAACGAATTTGAACTATTATTTTACGAGATTACCCTCTGGAATAATGAAGACCGCTCAAACATTGAACCTACAAATTTGTTTGAATTGTGATCGTTTATAACCTCAAGCCTTGCTAATTCTCGATGCTACTTATTTTTCATGAATTGTCATTAACAAACAACGACCATTCTTCTAACACATAGACCGTAGAGAAACTTCATCATGTGTTGGGCTTCTCGATTTAAATGACAGAATGATGTCAGAATGAAAAAATAATCGTGAAATTGTGCAAATATGTAGTATCTGCGGGGCTTTCTTGGCGTTAGAGATAAGAATATGACTCAAAAGACTTGCTACTACTTGAAATTCTAGGCGATGGAGTTTCATAAAACATCACGTCATAATGTAAGATTTAGTGTATGGAGATTGAAATATGAAGTAAAAGCGTAAAATGATGATCACAAGTTAATGAACTCGTTGAAGGGTTGAGCACTATGTGAGAGCATCCTACATACCCGGGCTTTGAGGGATCAAGTATATTGTACTTCTTTTTTGTAAGAGGAGAGATTTTTGGGTCCTTGAAATGCGGTGGTTAAAAATTCCTTGAGAGATTAAAAAAACGATGAAAGCAGAGCAAAAGTTTGAAAGCGACAAAGAAGCCTAGAGTTTTGATACTATGAAAAAATAAGAAGAAATCGAAATGTGGAAAAGCAAGATTTATTCCATTGAGATAGGCCGTACATATTGACATTTTTAAAACCACTTGATAAGATCTATCTTAATGTACCTGTTGTTTATCGTTCTAACTCATTTTTCCACTAGTATCTCACCAGCACAATCATATATTTACAAATAAAACATTACAAAAAAAAGTATTTTACAATATCCGTTAATATTGTTTGCGTATAAATCAATGCTTGAAGGCACGTCAAATTTAAGGTGTATTTCATTCATTATACCTTCAAAGCAATGTTGTTATTGTTGGTCCCTTGGAAAAGCTGACACAAGTTTAGAGGGGGGTGAATAAACTTGTCCCCAAAAGCTGAATTTTAAACAGATTAGGATTCAGATAAAACTTGTGTGGAGTTGAGCTGACTAAGCTGAGATTAAATCAAAACTGACTTAAGCTGAAACTGAGTCAACCGGCAGCGGATATGATTTTAGGCTTTATATTGATCTTGTTGTTCTGTTATGAAAACTGAGTGTTGTGAACTGAATTCTGGTGAATGTCAGTTGTGACTGTGAGATGTATAACAATCAAGTATCACAATGCTGTAAATAAATACTAAATAAGTAAGTAAATGCGTAAAGTAAATAAGGCAGATGTTATAGAGGTTCCAGGTGGTGTAATCCTGTACGTCCTCTCTTTCCCTATGGTGCGGAGGAAAATTCCACTAGAACTTCTTGAGGTGAACTATTACAAAAAGTCCTAAACAATAGTCCTTGGCTAATCCCTAGCTTCACTATCTAAACAATTGTAGAACATGTAGAATTGCCTCTTCACCAGCTACCACCACAAACACAGTCTACCCGACTGCTTGTCACAACTGTCCTTGACAAAACCTTCCCGGTTTGCTTCACAGTCTAAACCTTTGAAATAGAATCAAAGTTGGGCTGAGAATCAATAAATTGATTCTTGTTTGTGGTTCTTCAAAGTGTTGAATTCTTGATAAATTCTTTGTAGCTTAGAACACTTGAAGAAATACTAGTTATGATCTTGTTATAGTTCAGTGATGATGATAATTCAAATAGTGTGCACAAATTGCTTGTTGATTCTCGTAAAAAATTCTGTTCTTTTTGTTTGAGCAAAGTCTTCTATTTATAGTGTGAAGTCCAAAGTTCATCTGACTTTGATTTGAATTGTATCAACGTATATCTTGCAACGGTTATATTTTTCTGACCGTTCCTGCTGTGTCAGTGATTCATCCAATGAATTTTCTTTCTTTACAACGTTCGATTGTACTTTCAGTTTGTTGGATGGCTGACTTATAAAACTGAGTTTCCTTGTCAGTTTTTCATCTGTCAGTTTCCTAACCGACTTGGAGCATTAATCGAGATTTTATTCTTCTTCAAAAATCGAGATCGCTTTTCATCTGATTACAATTGACTTAATCAGAGTACACCATGATATATTTATCATCTAAGAATTTATTGTCCTTATGATTCTTAGGTCTTCATACAAGATCCATAAAGTCAGTTCAGGTCGCCACAATCTTGCCTGAAGTCCAACTTTATACTCTCGACTTTAATCTTCACAACTGAGTTTGTGCCCTCAGTTCTTCATTCTTCAATTACTGAGTATGTGTCCCTCAGTTCTTCATTCTTCAAGATAAGACAACCGAGTCTCAGAATCTCTCGTGAACTTACCTTCTTCATAGATGTATTCTCGAGTCGCTTTGTTTGTCTTGATGATTTCCGCTTTCTAATTGATTCCCGCCGCTTTTACGACACACTATCAATTACAGTGCTTGTCTGATGTAACTTATACAACGATCAGACTCTAATAAATCTTATACATTCAGCACTAGACATCTTTTAGCTTTCCACTATAACAGCTGGCTTCAGCACTTCATCAATGGGGTTAAGATAACATTATAATAAATAAGATGAATTATCATCAAAACATAAAATTTTATTTCCAACAATTTCCCCCTTTTTGATGATGTCAAAACTCTCCCTAAAAGAGAAGCTTAAAGATCAAAACAATGAGAAACAATGTAAAACTGAAAAACTGGTTTTCAATAGAACGAGCAAAAACTGGATACATGCATTTTGTTCAAATATCTATGATTAAAGACTGAGCTTCTTCTTAGCTTTTTGCATGACTAAGTCATATATTTTTGCCTTGTCATACAAACGAAAATCTTCTTCAAGTTTGGAGTCTTCCTTTGAAAAGGTCTTGTTGTAGTCAACTTGACTACTTTCTTTCCATCTTCTCCATTGAATTAGCTTGGGTAAGCTTGAGTCTTCCAGATAGTATTTTTCAAATTCTGTTAGATCGGTTTTCATTTGTTCAAACTTGTCTTTGATCTTCAGTTTATCTTCAATCCTTCGATCCTTCTTATGTTGTGCAATTTTTTGCTTTGAGTAAATATCAGACAAAAAAGTAGTTCAAGGATTCCTCAAATGTTCTGTCCTTGTATTTGGCTTTAATAGGATTGTAGTCTTTGATAAACTGCGTCCACAGATCCTTTGTAAGAGTAACTCTTCTTTCTCCAGGTTGATTGTATTTTGCAATAAGTTGATCATCAGTTAACTCTTTCTTCAAAAATTTAGGATCTGATCTGTATCTTTGTAGTTCTTCTTCAAGTCGCTTCATTTCTCTGAGTAATTTCAGCTTTTCTTCTTCAGCTTCCCCCTTTTTGGCATCATATAACTGATCTACCAGGGCATGGGTTGCTTTTTGATCTTCTGAAATTTGTCGTTGAGAATCAAGTACTTCCTTAAGTTGAGCTTCTAACCCGTAGATATGCTTATTAATATGCCAATGAGCTTGATCATGAGTTTCTCTATCTACTGCGGTTGAATCTTCAAGTTGTTGTTTGAGTAAGACAATCTCTCGAGCGAAACTTGAACTTGATTTGTGAATCATCTCTAGTCTTGTATGAACCAAACATCGATTCTAGTTCTATAATCAAGATATCCAGAGATGTTTGATAATGTACCATTCATGTATCTCTTTTTGATCGAGTACTATTTTCAAGTTTTCATGAACTTTGGTCAATTCTTCCTTAGATAGAAAATCAGAAGGATCATATGTAGTTTCCACTTGATCCTTGTCCTGAGTATTAATGACCATTAGTTGTCTGATTTCATCACTTGCTTGATGATTGACAGTTGTCTGGTTTTCAACTGACAATGCTACTTGCTGTGGTACAGTTTGTGTCACTGGTTGTTGCGGTTGAGTGATTGTTTGCAAAACTGTAGTGTCATCAGCTTCTTTTCTTGGCCTATCATGATCATCATCGTCCTTTTTCTAGGAACTGTCTTTAGATGATGTGCCTGATTCTCTTCTTTTTGCTAATTCAGTAAATCTTTTGAAACAGTTGTCAAGAAATTCCTTAATAGGAAACAGAGAGTAAAGATCTCTTACTTCCAATTTCTCCAAAAGTGATTTTTCTTCAGTTTGTAAACTGGCATCACGAAAATCTTCTGGTTGAAGTTTCATTTTCATTAGCCTTATGACTTTGTCGCCAAGACTCAGTGCCGCTTTGTTGAACTGACTGTTGTTGTGTTTGAGAAGTAAGAATATCATTGACATTGTCTTGAATATCTTCAGTTGTCAATTGTTGTTCCCCCTCAGTTGGTGCTATCTCACTTAAGATTTCAGGGTACAAGCATCTTACAACTGATCTTTCTTCAGTGGATTCTAATTTTTGCTTGGTTCCTCTTTGTTCAGTTTGCTGCTGAGACATAGTTGACTGCTTTGCTTCATGTTGGAAAGTTGTTTCTGTGATTTCCTTTGATGTCACAGTTTCTCTTGCTTGCTTCCCTTCCTTAATTCTTTCCAAATAAAACTGAATGATTCCACTGAGAGTTTTCTTCAGTCGGAATCTGCCATCAGTTACTTGTCCTTCAGCTTGAGCTTTTGCCATACTTTCTAATTCACCTAAATATTGCTTCTTGAATTGATTGACAATATAACCTGCCCAATTAAATTCTATGTTGTCCTACATTATATTCATCAAAGAAATATTTTCTTACGAAAGTATATTAATCCCTTTGGATTTTCCAATGACGTGTTTGCTGAGCCATCTGCTGAGATGTCCAAATTCCGGCTTGATTTTGTCGACATGAACACCAGGTATGATTGGTTCTGAAGATGAAGTGATCATAGCAAGAAAATCTTCTTTCTCCAACGGTAGGGTTGTTAACTCTATTGAAGTTGCTGTTGTATTTGCGAACCCAAAGAGTGATCTCATAACTCTTTCATTGAACACAATGCGATCTCCTCGAACAGTTGTAATCAAGGAGTCCCTGATTAATCGCATATTTTGCCAAAACTGCAAAATGCCTTCCACATCTTGTTTTTCTTTGAAGCGAACTTCGAGGATGTTGTTCAATCCTGGTTGCTTTTCGATTTTGTCTCGTATACAGCTGGCTAAAAGAGTGTTTTGACACATAGCTTCATACATTTCGAGTGTCAGTTCATCCAGCTCTGTGATTAATCGTCTATCTTTCGAATCAATTGCAGTGGCCATTGTTTGAGTGTGAACACAAAGAAATTTGATTTGAAGGGTAGGTTTGAAAAGAGTCTGTTTTTCTTAAAAAGAAAAATAGTGTGAACAGAGATTAAATAAATAGGTAGGATATTCTGGCGGTTGGATGGTAAAACTTTTCAAATTCCATGATGGTTTTGATAACCGATACAGTCTCAAGTTTTTACGACAATCGTGGGGTGTACACACGAAGTCCTGACAAAAAGAACTGTGGCAATTTAATGCGCTATAACCGCTGTTGATTTTATCTTATCAACCTTTGACCAAATTTGAATAAAGTGAAAACTCGATGTTGAGGCCGGGTTTTAGAATAATTCGATTCTATCAAATTGTTCGATTCACAAATTTTTCCAATTTGTCAGTTTGAGATTGTTGATGTCAATGACTAATCTGTTAAGTGAGCGCACCCAACATAACAAAGATTAATCCCCTTGACGAATCTTCTCGCTTAACCGACTTTGATTATACCTAACTCGATTCTTAATTTTGCAAATCTTTCTTTGTCCAGTGGCTTAGTAAAGATGTCTGCCAACTGATCTTCAGTAGGTACATAAAGAAATGTTATATCCTTTTTCTCTGCATGATCTCTTATAAAGTGGTGACGAACATCAATGTGCTTTGTTCTTGAGTGTAAAACTGGATTATCAGTAATTGCAATTGCACTTGTGTTATCACACATTATGGGAATTGTTCCTTCTTCTATCCCATAGTCTCTTAATTGTTGTCTGATCCATAAAACTTGAGCACAACAACTTCCAGCTGCTATATATTCAGCTTCTGCTGTTGAAGTTGAGATTGAGTTTTGCTTCTTGCTAAACCATGACACAAGTCTATTTCCTAATAACTGACATGTGCCTGATGTGCTTTTTCTGTCCACTTTGCATCCAGCATAATCTGAATCTGAGTAAGAGATTAGCTTGAATTCTCCTTCTTTTGAATACCAAATACCAACTCCATCTGTGTCTTTTAGATATTTTAAGGTTCTCTTCACAACTGTGAGATGGCTTTCCTTTGGTCTTGACTGAAATCTTGCACAAACACCGACAGTAAAAGATATGTCTGGTCTACTTGCTGTAAGATAGAGTAAGCTTCCAAGCATCCTTCTGTAGAGTGTTTGATCAACATCTTTACCTTCTTTATCTTCATCTAGTCTGATGTTGGTCCCCATTGGTGTAGAAATTCCAGTAGATTTCTCCATACCAAACTTTTTGATAAGTTCTCTTGTATATTTGGTTTGATGAATGAAGATTCCATCAGCTAGTTGTTTAACTTGCAATCCTAGGAAATAATTTAATTCTCCCATCATACTCATTTGAAATTTGCTTTTCATTAAACTTGCAAATTTTTCACATAGCTGTTCATTTTCTGATCCAAAGATGATATCGTCAACATAAATTTGAACAAGTAGAGTATCTTCTCCATTCTTCATTCTGAATAATGTTTTGTCGATTGTTCCTTTGATAAATCCGTTATCTACTAAAAATTGAGACAGAGTTTCGTACCAAGCTCTTGGTGCTTGTTTAAGTCCATAAAGAGCTTTCCTTAGTCTGAAAACTTTATCAGTTTGATCCTTGATTTCAAATCCGGGTGGTTGTTGAACATACACTTCTTCTTCAAGAATTCCATTCAAAAACGCACTTTTAACATCCATCTGATAGACTTTGAATTTCTTGTGAGCTGCATAAGCAAGAAAAAGTCTGATTGCTTCTAATCTTGTGACTGGTGCATAAGTTTCATCAAAATCTATGCCTTCTGCTTGAGAGTATCCTTTGGCTACTAGTCTGGTTTTGTTTCTAATGACATTTCCATCTTCATCAAGTTTATTTCTGAAAACCCATTTGGTTCCAATGATATTGACATGAACTGGTTTATCTACCAGTTCCCATACTTGATTTCACTCAAATTCATTTAGTTCTTCTTGCATAGCCAATATCCAGTCTGGATCTTTCAAGGCTTCTTCAAGTTCTTTAGGTTCCGATTGAGATAGGAAGCATGCTATCATCACATCTAGTTGATGTCTTGTTCGAACTCCAGTTTGAGTGTCACCAATAACTCGTTCTTCAGGATGATCTCTCATCCATTGATGTGTGTGAGTTTGTATTGGTTGATTTGTACTTTGTTCAACTGATTCTTCAAAAACTGGTTCTTGAATATGTTCAATTGAGTCAGATTGATGTTGTTCAAGTGGTTGAGTATTTGGAAACTGAGGCTGATCTTGATCTGAACATTCTGAAATTTGTAGTCTTCCAACATCAATTAAAACAGGTTCTGGTGTGATTGGTAACTGAGACTGAGGAACTGGTTCTGGTCGGTCTTCAGTTGTTTCACCAGGAAAATTTGGTTCATCAAATACTACATGTATTGACTCTTCATGATTGAGTGTCCTTTTATTCAACACTCTGAATGCTTTGCTGACACTTGAATATCCTAGGAAAATTCCTTCATCAGCTTTGGGTTGAAGAACGTGAAGTTGATCTTTTCCATTATTGTGTATGAAACATTTGCTTCCAAACGCATGAAAGTATGAAACATTTGGTTTTCTTCCATTCCAAATTTCATAAGGAGTCTTTTCATGTCTCTTGTTCATGAGAGCCCTGTTCTGAGTGTAACAAGTCGTGTTTATTTATCGCCCAATATCTTTCATGTAGTTTAGCTTCACAGATCATAGTCCTTCCAGCTTCTTTGAGCATTCTGTTTCTTCTTTCAGCTACACCATTTTGTTGAGGTGTTCCTGTGGCAGCCAGTTGGTGTAAAACACCATTTTCTTCACAATATTCAATAATCACACTGTTGAGGAATTCAGTTCCTTTATCAGATCTTATCTTCACAACTGAAACTCCTTTCTGATTCTGAAGTCTCTTAAGAAGTTCTGTGAGTTTTTGCTTGGTTTCACTTTTCTTGGTTAGAAAGATGACCCAGGTATATCTTGAGAAATCATCTACTACCACCAATGTATACTTCTTTCCACTGATACTGATTGGTGTAATAGGTCCAAATAAGTCCATATGTAGCAATTCTAGGTGTCTGGTTGTTGAATGCCGAGACTTAGTTTTGAAACTTGCCTTTGTTTGTTTTCCCTGTTGACACGCATCACATAAGCTGTCCTTCTTATATGATATCTCTGGTAATCCAATGACTAGCTGCTTCTTAACAAGTGTATTGATGTCATCAAAGTTGAGATGACTCAGTTTCTTGTGCCACAGCCACCTGATTTCTGATTTGGTGTGCACAAGCAAACAAGTTTCAGCGACGGTTGTTGTCCAGTCTACCACATACATGTTTTCCTTCCTTCTTCCGGCTAGGACAACTTGATAAGCTGATTCGCTGATGACAACGCAGAATTTTTTATCAAAAGTAACTTTGTATCCCATATCACAAAATTGACTTGTACTGAGTAGATTGTAGTGTAGTCCTTCTACATAGGATACATTCTTGATTGTAAGTCCATTTCTGATTAAGGTGCCAAAACCTCTGGTGTAACCTGGTTTATCTTTACTTCCAAAATTGACTTTTGGTCCATTCTTTTCAACGAAATTACTGAGACAGTCTTTGCTCTTTGTCATGTGTCTAGAGCAACCACTGTCAAAGTACCATATATCCTGCAGTGAGAATTAAAAATTTTTAGGTACCCAACTCAGTTTGGGTCCATGAGGGTCAGTCGTCAGTACAACTCTGGGAATATATCCTTTTGGAATTCTTCAGATATTGTTGCACTTGTTTTCATATATGTAAGCCACACTCCCATAGTTTCTATGTTTGGACTATGTCTTATTTATATGATTTCTCAGATCTTCTGACTGTAATTTGTTTCCATGTTGATTTTTGTTATTAAACCTGGAGTGGTAATCATCATTCCTTCTGTACAGAGGTCTATATTGACCTTTGTACTGTGACTTATGCTGAGAACTGAGATTAGTCCTCTGCTGAGTTTTGGACTGAAACTTGTGATAAGTTTTCGGTCTGGAATGATTGTCATTATTAGTTTTAATAACAGATTCAGTAAAATTCCAATCATCATCAGAGGGATACAACCTTCCTTTCCCCCTGAATGTGTGAATCTTTGAATGATTGACATTCCTGGATTTGTTTTGATTGTAATTTTTCTGGTTCCTGACTTCATTGGTTTTTGTGGATCTGGCAGTTGATTTTCCGTGTCGGTTTCTGTTGAATACAGCTGGTCTACCATTTGATTTAGTTTTGTAGGTAGATACAGTTGTCTTCTTAGAGAACTGATTTATCCTGTGTGATACTGGCTTTACTGGTTCAACAATTTTCTCAGTTTGTGGAACTTGCTCAACCACAAACTTAATACCAGTTTTGGTACTCAAATTTTGGCTTTGCTAGTTCCATTCTTCGAAGATTGCTTTGTGTATCAAATCCTAACCCGCTTTGTCTCCAAATGGTTTTCCGATTTGAATACAAGATGGTTGAACTTGATTGAGCAAACGATTCGATTCTTTTGTCGGCCGATTCAATGATCCGATGTCGAATCTTTCCTTTATCGCTTTAGTCGGTTTCAACATTTTTAGTTCGGACTTCAATCTTTCAACTTCAAGAATTAGACTCTCTTTCTCGCTTTGATTGATTCATAACCAGCTTGTATGGTTACTAGTGATTCATCAATTCATCAAGAGTTTCTTCTAATTCTAGATTTTTGGATTGAGACAAGAATCGAAGAACATGCATTCATCATGGAAATCTGAGCTGAGGAATATTTAGAGTTTGATTCACATACCTCATTTGGATCTTCCATGTGTGCCATTAAAGTCAGATCATCCGATAATCTTTCAAGATCGGCTTCATAATCTGATTCATCTCCAGCAAGAAGTGCTCTTCTACCAACTCTCCTTGGTGGTGTCTTCTTGATCAGTTCTAGACATTCGGCTTTATAGTGTCCTGGTTTCTTGCAGTTGAAACAGAGGTATTCATCATCTTTTCTTTTCTCAGGAGTTCTTTTGATGAACTTTTGAGTGACTGGATGTCCACTCTTCATTCTTCAAATTCTGTTCATCATTAGAGCCATTTGTTCATCCATTTCATCCAATTCATGAATATTGTTAGATGAGCTTTCTTGAATCTCATTTGATGCTGATGTAAGTGCTGTGGTCTTTGGTTCTTCCAGAGCTTTAATTATTGCAGCTGTGGTTGTGAAATCTTCACTGAATTCATAAGCTTTCAGATCTGAAAAGATCTTGAATGAATCTTCTACATCAAGTCTCCTGGATTCTTCCATAGCAGTGACCTTCATTTTCCAGCACATTGGCAATGCCTTCAATATCCTGGTGTTGATGACTTTCTTTGAGTATTCAATCTTGAGTAGATCTAGTTCATCCATAATAGCACTGAATTTTGTCTCCATTTGATCAATGGTTTCTCCAGATTTCATCTTGAAATTCTCGAACTTTTGCTTTGCAACGGAAATTTTATTTTCCTTGATTGAATCTGTTCCTTCACAAACTAACTGATGTTTGTCCCACATTTCTTTGGCAGTTGTGCATTCTTTCACCTTTAAGTACATGTTGCTGTCAAGGGTTCTGAGGATAAAGTCCATGGCAACATTGTTGAGATTGTTTCGCTTGAGATCATCACTGGTCCATTCAGATTTAGGTTTTGGAACTCGAACTTGTCTGTCACCTTCAGTTTGCATGTAGGTGATCTGGATTGGTCCATCAGTGAGTACATCCATCATTTCATCATGAGTAGCTGCTAGGAATGCCTGCATACGACGTTTGTATTCGTCAAATCTGTCCATGTTGCACATAAGCATTTTGTCTTGCATATTGATTGTTATCCATTGTGAGTGAGTGAAGACTGACTGTAGATTAAATTAAAAAAAAACTTTCAAATAAGAACAACTAGAGGATAACGAGAAAATGATATCTGGTTAAAGAAACACTGCTCCGATACCAATTGTTGGTCCCTTGGAAAGGCTGACACAAGTTTAGAGGGGGGGAGGGTGAATAAACTTGTCCCCAAAAGCTGAATTTTAAACAGATTAGGATTCAGATAAAACTTGTGTGGAGTTGAGATGACTAAGCTGAGATTAAATCAAACCGACTTAAGTGGCCGAGTCAACCGGCAGCGGATATGATTTTAGCCTTTATATTGATCTTGTTGTTCTTATGAAAATCGAGTGTTGTGAATCAATTACTCGTGAATGTCGGTTGTGACTGTGAGATGTATAACAATCAAGTATCACAATGCTGTAAATAAATACTAAATAAGTAAGTAAATGCGTAAAGTAAATAAGGCAGATGTTATAGAGGTTTTAGGTGGTTTAATCTCAGACGCCCTCTCTTCCTCTGTGGTGCGGAGGAAAATTCCACTAGAACTTTTTGAGGTGAATCACACAAAAAGTCCTAAACAATAGTCCTTGGCTAATCCCTAGCTTCACTATCTAAACAATTGTAGAACAGTAGAATTGCTGCTCTCCAAATGCTTGAACCACTGGTCCTTAGAGGGTAGGATTGCCTCTTCACCAGCTACCACCACAAACACAGTCTACCCGACTGCTTGTCACAACTGTCCTTGACAAAACTTTCCCGGTTTGCTTCACAGTCTAAACCTTTGAAATAGAATCAAAGTTGGGCAGAGAATCAATAAATTGATTCTTGTTTGTGGTTCTTCAAAGTGTTGAATTCTTGATAAATTCTTTGTAGCTTCGAACACTTGAAGAAATACTAGATATGATCTTGTTATAGTTCAGTGATGAAGATAATTCAAATAGTGTGCACAAATTGCTTGTTGATTCTCGTAAAAAATTCTGTTCTTTTTGTTTGTGCAAAGTCTTCTATTTATAGTGTGAAGTCCAACGTTCATCTGACTTTGATTTGAATTGTATCAACGTATATCTTGCAACGGTTATATTTTTCTGACCGTCCTGCTGTGTCAGTGATTCATCCAATGAATTTTCTTTCTTTACAACGTTTGATTGTACTTTCAGTTTGTTGGATGGCTGACTTATAAAACTGAGTTTCCTTGTCAGTTTTTCATCTGTCAGTTTCCTAACTGACTTGGAGCATTAACTGAGATTTTATTCTTCTTAAAAAATCAGTACTCCAGTTTTCATCTGATTACAATTGACTTAATCAGAGTACACCATGATATATTTATCATCTAAGAATTTATTGTCCTTATGATTCTTAGGTCTTCATACAAGATCCATAAAGTCAGTTCAGGTCACCACAATCTTGCCTGAAGTCCAACTTTATAGTCTCGACTTTAATCTTCACAACTGAGTTTGTGCCCTCAATTCTTCATTCTTCAATTACTGAGTATGTGTCCCTTAGTTCTTCATTCTTCAAGATAAGCCAACCGAGTCTGTAACTCTCAGCGAACTTACCTTCTTCAGTAGATGTATTCTGAGTCAGTTTGTTTGTCTTGATGATTTCCAGTTTTCTAATTGATTCCCAGTTTTCAGTTTTACGACACACTATCAATTACAGTGCTTGTCTGATGTAACTTATACAACGATCAGACTCTAATAAATCTTATACATTCAGCACTAGACATCTTTTAGCTTTTCACTATAACAGCTGGCTTCAGCACTTCATCAATGGGGTTAAGATAACATTATAATAAATAAGATGAATTATCATCAAAACATAAAATTTTATTTCCAACAGTTATATTTATAGAAGTGATTATTTTACAAATAGAAAGCCAAGTACGACATGTATCAATTTTTTATTTTTAGAAGCCTTTAATTTGAAATATTTCTTGATATTGTAATAAACATTCTTAAGGAAATCTTTGTTAGTAAGCATAAGTTTTTAACATATCATAAACGGGGTATTCAGTAGAAAAAAATGGGTCCTTAAGCATAGCTTATCGTTTTACGGTCAAATGTATATTGTTACGTCTGTATATTTATTTTGTTACGTATTTACAACACCTTTTCTTGTATCAACAATACATTTCTACTTTCTTTTGATATTTCGCCCATAAAAGTAGTTACACTGTAGGAATGGTACAAAAAAAATGTAAGATGACTTTCAGTTAATTTATTTTAAACGTTTGAAACCCTTATTTCTATTTCCGATTTTAATTTGTTTAGGAAAAAAAGCTTTCAGTAGTGCAATAATTTTTTTGTGGGATGTAATAACAAACTTAAAAAAGATACGAGAAATGAAAAATGTTTATACACATATCAATAAAAATAACTTTATTCTTGATGATGTGCTATGTCTTTGGAAAGAAAGGCTAAAAAACGTGTGAGCCTACACAAAAGTTTTAGGACTGTGTCATAAAGCATTAGCTATGGCTATATCGATCTACACTGGTGAACTACAAACATTGAAGCCATTGCAAATATGAAGAAATTTGGAAAAGCATGATTTATTCCATTGAGATAGGCCGTATATATTGACATATTTAAAACCACTTGATAAGATCTATCTTAATGTACCCGTTGTTTATCGTTCTAACTCATCTTTCCACTAGTATCACACCAGCACAATCATATCTTTACAAAAAAAAACATTTCAAAAAAATTATTTTACAAAATCCGTTAATATTGTATGCGTATAAATCAAGGCTTGAAGGCACGTCAAATTTAAGGTGTAATTCATTCATTATGCCTCGAATTCAATGTTGTTATATTTATGGAATTGATTATTTTACAAGTAGAAAGCCAGGTACGACATGTATCATTTTTTATTTTTAGAAGCCTCTAATTTGAAATGTTTCTTCATATTGTAATAAACTTTCTTAAGGAACTCTTTGTTATTAAGCATAGTCTTTTAACATATCATAAACTGGGTATTCAGTAGAAAAAAAAGGTCCTTAAGCATAGCTTATCATTTTATGTCAAAATGTATATTGTTACGTCTCTATATTTATTTTGATATGTATTTACAAAACCTTTTCTTGTATCAACAGTACTGTACATTTCTACTTTGTTTCGATATTTCACCCATAAAAGTTGTTAAAATGTAGGAATGGTACAAAAAAAATATAAGATTAATTTTAGTTAATTTGTTTTAAACGCATGAAACCCTTATTTCTATTTTCGATTTTAATTTGTTTTGGAAAAAAGCTTTCAAAGAAGGCGATAATTTTTTTTGTAGGATGTATTAACACACATAAAAAGATACGAGAAATGAAAAATGTTTAAACTCATATCAATAAAAATAACTTTATTTTTTATGACGTGCTATGTGATTGGAAAGAAAGGCTCAAAAATGAGTGAGCCTACACAAAAGTTTTAGGACTGTGCCATAAAGCATTAGCTATGGCTATTTTGATCTACATTGGTGAACTGCACACAATGAAGCCATTGCAAATGCTGCTGTTTGGTCCATTATTTGTACATGTGAAGTTTTTAGGCATTGCGCTAGCTCCATACTTTCCTAAAGCTAAGCCAAAACAATCTAACGTGCTCTTGTCCTCGCACTTAGCATTTCTGGTTAAGCTTGTAGGGCAGTACTTAGGCTGCTGACCTGGGAACAAAGACCACCAAATCGACTTTTAGTCATCCGAAAAACAAAATTATATAAACATACAGACGCACTATTTTTAGATTCTAAAACGGAAGAATAATTATCTGCCCAAAAAAAATCAAAAATGAAACTCTCAATAATATTTGTTCATGTTTGATCTTGTCTATTTGATCAAGGATTTTCTTTTTAATTACCTTGGGAAATGTTGAGAAGAGCGAGGATGAGTACCAAAGCAATGGTTGCTTGTGCTATGAACTTCTTCATTTTCTATTGCTTTCTATCTCACAATCAAATATTTTTTTGTCTACTGACTTTTTCTAGTTCTTTTTCTGTGTTTGGAAATTGGATGGATGAGAAATCTCTTCAGTGTCCCCATATTTATGGCTTCATTGGTAGCTTGGACAGATAGTTGGACTACTTAATTTCCATATTAAAAGATATTGTCTACATACGCTTTTCTTTGTTCCATCCATGTTTCATACCCCGATTTTGGAAAGGTATGTTGTTAGCACATTAATATGAAAATTCTCAAACATAATTTAATCATTGTGCCTCTTTAAATTTATTTGACAACAACATTTAAGTGATTTAAATACCATTAGTTTATCAAGTGCATATCTAATTTTTTTTTTTATTTTCGTCCTAAAATGAGTGGATATGTATCTTAGAACAATATCATTGTCAAAAATTGATATGCATGTCATTATTTTTTTTCATATTTTTTGTCAAGTTTAATCATTCTCCACAAGCAGAATTAGACATCAACGTTCCACATACAATATTTAGAAACTTGATTAATTTAACTCTTTTAATTTTCTACTTTAATTTTTGTAAAAGGATCTAAAATCAGTTGTTGTTTTACTACATTGTATAAAATCTAAAAATAAAACAATGTTATTGTAGCCAAATGCTTATTTTTCTATGTATCATTGTAATGGGTGCAAGCGGATCTAGAGAGGTTATAACACATACTTTTCTATAATATTATCACCTTAAATTATGTTGTCTTTAAGTCTCCTAACTAGCTTTTTCTGACCTATATTGGCCTTATTTGCCTTGTAAGCCACACTCTTTGCCTAAGGTCAATTAAGTCTACTAACTTGCTTTTATTGACCAATATTGGCCTTTATGTGCGTTGTAGGCCACAATCTTTGCCTCAGGTGAAACTTAAGAATTGGTGTTAAGTTTATTGTGCAATTTGTAAATTACTTACATCTCTAATAAGTTATCTTTTTCAAAGATATGATAATTCATTCTGATATTGTGATTATAAAGATTAGTTTTATTATAAATATTTGTATGTAAATTTCCGATCAGATTTATCAAATGCAAGGTTGGTACGATGTATCCGTACAAACAAAATGTTTTTGAGGCCCTTCCAAAAATGATGAATTTGTCTCCAATCGTTATTAACTCAATTTCCTATTTTGTAGGACGTGTACAAACCATAGAGAGTGATGATGAAATGTATCAAAATATAGATAAATCACATCAAACTTCTTGAAACATAAGATTCTATAATGATTTATCAATAGAATGATAATAACTTAACATAATTTTTTTTACAGAAACATCATAATTTACTCACCGCATAAATTTTTTAAATCTTTCAAAATCATTAATCTTGTCATCAAATAATGTTTCCGTAAAATTTTAGATTTCGAGTTATTATAAGCTAATCACTTTCATTAACAATTACTCCTCGTTTTGGAGAAACATTGTGCCTTACCGCATTAGATATCGGCTCTCAAGAAAGTCAACTTAGTCTATTTACCACCATGTTTTGATTTTCATACTTGTTATGATTAGCGAGTATGACCGTGGAAATGAAAAATATGCATTCGATTCAATTATGTTTTATTTAAAGATTATAATGTTAAATCATTATTTAATCAGTTATGACTATAAAGTATATAAAATGTATTTTTACTACATTAACTAATTATTCAACCCACATACGAATTTGAACATTTATTTTACTAGATTAACCTCTGGAATAAGGAAGACCACTCAAACATTGAACCTACAGATTTGTTTGAATTGTGAATGTTTATATCCTCAAGCCTTACTAATTCTCGATGCTACTTATTTTTCATGAATTGCCATTGACAAACAACGACCATTCTTGTAACACATAGACCGTAGAGGAACTTCATCATGTGTTGGGCTTCTCGATTTAAATGAGAAAATGATGTCAGAATGACAAAATAATCGTGAAATTGTGCAAATATATAGTATATGCGGGCTTTCTTGGCGTTAGAGATAAGAATATGAATCAAAAGACTTGATGCTACATGAAATTCTCGGTGATGGAGTTTCAGAACACATCACGTCAAAATGTAATATTTAGTGTATGGAGAGTGAAATATGAAGTAAAAGCATAAAATGATGAACACAAGTTAATGAACTCGTTGAATGCCGAACACTATGTGAGAGCATCCTACGTACCCTGGCTTTGAGGGATCAAGTATATTGTACTTCTCTTTCGTAAGAGAGATTTTTAGATCCTTGAAATGCGGTGGTTAAAAATTTGAAGAGAGAGTCAAAAAATGATGAAAGCAGAGCAAAAGATTGAAATTGAAAAAGAAGCCTGGAGTTTCGATACCATGAAAAAATAAGAAGAAAACGAAATGTGGAAAATCATGATTTATTCCATTGAGATAGGCCGTATATATTGACATATTTAAAACCACTTGATAAGATCTATCTTAATGTACCTGTTGTTTATCGTTCTAACTCATTTTTCCACTAGTATCTCACCAGCACAATCATATCTTTACAAAAAAAACTTGACAAAAAAATTATTTTACAAAATCCGTTAATATTGTTTGCGTATAAATCAAGGATTGAATGCATGTCAAATTTAAGGTGTAATTCATTCATTATGCCTTGAAATCAATGTTGTTATATTTATGGAATTGATTATTTTACAAGTAGAAAGCCAGGTACGACATGTATCAATTTTTATTTTTAGAACCCTCTAATTTGAAATGTTTCTTCATATTGTAATAAACTTTCTTAAGGAACTCTTTGTTATTAAGCATAGTCTTTTAACATATCATAAAATGGGTATTCAGTAGAAAAAAAAGGTCCTTAAGCATAGCTTATCATTTTGCGGTCAAATGTATATTGTTACGTCTCTATATTTATTTTGATATGTATTTACAAAACCTTTTCTTGTATCAACAGTACTGTACATTTCAACTTTGTTTCGATATTTCACCCATAAAAGTTGTTAAAATGTAGGAATGGTACAAAAAAAATATAAGATTAATTTTAGTTAATTTGTTTTAAACGCATGAAACCCTTATTTCTATTTTCGATTTTAATTTGTTTTGGAAAAAAGCTTTCAGCAGTGCGATAATTTTTTTGTAGGATGTATTAACACACATAAAAAAGATACGAGAAATGAAAAATGTTTAAACTCATATCAATAAAAATAACTTTATTTTTGATGACGTGCTATGTGATTGGAAAGAAAGGCTCAAAAATGAGTGAGCCTACACAAAAGTTTTAGGACTGTGCCATAAAGCATTAGCTATGGCTATTTTGATCTACATTGGTGAACTGCAAACAATGAAGCCATTGCAAACGCTGCTGTTTGGTCCATTATTTGTACATGTGAAGTTTTTAGGCATTGCGCTAGCTCCATACTTTCCTAAAGCTAAGCCAAAACAATCTAACGTGCTCTTGTCCTCGCACTTAGCATTTCTGGTTAAGCTTGTAGGGCAGTACTTAGGCTGCTGACCTGCGAACAAAGACCACCAAATCGACTTTTAGTCATCCGAAAAACAAAATTATATAAACATACCGACGCACTATTTTTAGATTCTAAAACGGAAGAATAATTATCTGCCCAAAAAAAATCAAAAATGAAACTGTCAATAATATTTGTTCATGCTTGATCTTGTCTATTTGATCAAGGATTTTCTTTTTAATTACCTTGGGAAATGTTGAGAAGAGCGAGGATGAGTACCAAAGCAATGGTTGCTTGTGCTATGAACTTCTTCATTTTCTATTGCTTTCTATCTCACAATCAAATATTTTTTTGTCTACTGACTTTTTCTAGTTCTTTTTCTGTGTTTGGAAATTGGATGGATGAGAAATCTCTTCAGTGTTCCCATATTTATGGCTTCATTGGTAGCTTGGACAGATAGTTGGACTACTTAATTTCCATATTAAAAGATATTGTCTACATACGCTTTTCTTCGTTCCATCCATGTTTCATACCCCGATTTTGGAAAGGTATGTTGTTAGCACATTAATATGAAAATTCTCAAACATAATTTAATCATTGTGCCTCTTTAAATTTATTTGACAACAACATTTAAGTGATTTAAATACCATTAGTTTATCAAGTGCATATATAATTTTTTTTTTCGTCCTAAAATGAGTGGATATGTATCTTAGAACAATATCATTGTCAAAAATTGATATGCATGTCATTATTTTTTTTCATATTTTTTGTCAAGTTTAATCATTCTCCACAAGCAGAATTAGACATCAACGTTCCACATACAATATTTAGAAACTTGATTAATTTAACTCTTTTAATTTTCTACTTTAATTTTTGTAAAAGGATCTAAAATCAGTTGTTGTTTTACTACATTGTATAAAATCTAAAAATAAAACAATTTTATAGTAGCCAAATGCTTATTTTTCTATGTATCATTGTAATGGGTGCAAGCGGATCTAGAGAGGTTATAACACATACTCTTCTATAATATTATCACCTTAAATTATGTTGTCTTTAAGTCTCCTAACTAGCTTTTTCTGACCAATATTGGCACTTATTTGCCTTGTAAGCCACACTCTTTGCCTAAGGTCAATTAAGTCTACTAACTTGCTATTATTGACCAATATTGGCCTTTATGTGCGTTGTAGGCCACAATCTTTGCCTCAGGTGAAACTTAAGAATTGGTGTTACGTTTATTGTGCAATTTGTAAATTACTTACATCTCTAATAAGTTATCTTTTTCAAAGATATGATAATTCATTCTGATATTGTGATTATAAAGATTAGTTTTATTATAAATATTTGTATGTAAATTTCCAATGAGATTTATCAAATGCAAGGTTGGTACGATGTATCCGTACAAACAAAATGTTTTTGAGGCCCTTCCAAAAATGATGAATTTGTCTCCAATCGTTATTAACTCAATTTCCTATTTTGTAGGACGTGTACAAACCATAGAGAATGATGATGAAATGTATCAAAATATAGATAAATCACATCAAACTTCTTGAAACATAAGATTCTATAATGATTTATCAATAGAATGATAATAACTTAACATAATTTTTTTTACAGAAACATCATAATTTACTCACCGCATAAATTTTTTAAATCTTTCAAAATCTTTAATCTTGTCATCAAATAATGTTTCCGTAAAATTTTAGATTTCGAGTTATTATAAGCTAATCACTTTCATTAACAATTACTCCTCATTTTGGAGAAACATTGTGCCTTACCGCATTAGATATCGGCTCTCAAGAAAGTCAACTTAGTCTATTTACCACCATGTTTTGATTTTCATACTTGTTATGATTAGCGAGTATGTCCGTGGAAATGAAAAATATGCATTCGATTCAATTATGTTTTATTTAAAGATTATAATGTTAAATCATTATTTAATCAGTTATGACTATAAAGTATATAAAATGTACTTTTACTACATTAACTAATTATTCAATCCACATACGAATTTGAACATTTATTTTACTAGATTACCCTCTGGAATAAGGAAGACCACTCAAACATTGAACCTACAGATTTGTTTGAATTGTGAATGTTTATATTCTCAAGCCTTACTAATTCTCGATGCTACTTATTTTTCAAGAATTGCCATTGACAAACAACGACCATTCTTGTAACACATAGACCATAGAGGAACTTCATCGTGTTTTGGGTTTCTCGATTTAAATGAGAAAATGATGTCAGAATGATAAAATAATCGTGAAATTGTGCAAATATATAGTATATGCGGGGCTTTCTTGGCGTTAGAGATAAGAATATGACTCAAAAGACCTGATGCTACATGAAATTCTCGGTGATGGAGTTTCAGAACACATCACGTCAAAATGTAAGATTTAGTGTATGGAGAGTGAAATATGAAGTAAAAGCGTAAAATGATGAACACAAGTTAATGAACTCGTTGAATGCCGAACACTATGTGAGAGCATCCTACATACCCTGGCTTTGAGGGATCAAGTATATTGTACTTCTCTTTCGTAAGAGAGATTTTTAGATCCTTGAAATGCGGTGGTTAAAAATTCCAAGAGAGAGTAAAAAAACGATGAAAGCAGAGCAAAAGTTTGAAATTGAAAAAGAAGCCTGGAGTTTCGATACCATGAAAAAATAAGAAAAAAACGAAATGTGGAAGAGCATGATTTATTCCATTGAGATAGGCCGTATATATTGACATATTTAAAACCACTTGATAAGATCTATCTTAATGTACCGGTTGTTTTTCGTTCTAACTCATTTTTCCACTAGTATCTCACTGGCACAATCATATCTTTACAAAAAAAACATGACAAAAAATTTATTTTACAAAATCCGTTAATATTGTTTGCGTATAAATCAAGGCTTGAATGCATGTCAAATTTAAGGTGTAATTCATTCATTATGCCTTGAAATCAATGTTGTTATATTTATGGAATTGATTATTTTACAAGTAGAAAGCTAGGTACGACATGTATCAATTTTTATTTTTAGAAGCCTCTAATTTGAAATGTTTCTTGATATTGTAATAAACTTTCTTAAGGAAATCTTTGTTATTAAGCATAGTTTTTTAACATATCATAAACTGGGAATTCAGTAGAAAAAGAAAGGTCCTTAAGCATAGCTTATCGTTTTGCGGTCAAATGTATATTGTTACGTCTCTAAATTTATTTTGATATGTATTTACAACACATTTTCTTGTATCAACTGTACATTTCTACTTTCTTTCGATATTTCGCCCATAAATTTGTTAAAATGTAGGAATGGTACAAAAAAATATAAGATTAATTTTTGTTAATTTGTTTTAAACACATGAAACCCTTATTTCTATTTTCGATTTTAATTTGTTTAGGAAAAAATCTTTCATTAGTGCGATAATTTTTTTGTGGGATGTATTAACAAACATAAAAAAGATACGAGAAATGAAAAATGTTTAAACACATATCAATAAAAAATAATTTTATTCTTGATGACGTGCTATGTGATTGGAAAGAAAGGCTAAAAAATGAGTGAGCCTACACAAAAGTTTTAGAACTGTGCCATAAAGCATTAGCTATGGCTATTTTGATCTATATTGGTGAACTGCAAACAATGAAGCCATTGCAAATGCTGTTGTTTGGTCCATTATTTGAACATATGAAGTTTTAGGCATTGCGCTAGCTCCATACTTTCCAAAAGCTAAGCCAAAACAATCTAACGTGCTCTTGTCCTCGCACTTAGCATTTCTGGTTAAGCTTGTAGGGCAGTACTTAGGCTGCTGACCTGCAAACAAAGACCACCAAATCGAGTTTTAGTCATCCAAATAACCAAATTATATACACATACAGATGCACTATTTTTTGATTCTAAAACGGAAGAATTATTATCTGCCCAAAAAAATCGAAAATCAAACTCTCAATGTTGGTCCCTTGAAAAGGCTTTGGTTAAGTTTAAAGAGGGGGGGGGGGGTGAATAAACTTAACACTTAAAACTTTTGGAGTTAACAAATTCAAAGAACTTCAAGAAATTATCGATACCTCAAGAGCTTTCTTTGATACATACGATAATCATCGACAGTTGAGTTTACTGAATTTGTGCAGTAGAATTATATCAAAAATTAAGCCTTATTACTTGTTGTTAAATATGATACTAAGTATTGGATACTCAGTAGTGTATGTGTGTGAGTTCAGTTGCTAGATTCAGTAGGATGATGTGTATAATAAACTTAAATGCAGAATGTAATTGCAGAAAGTAAGTAGGCAGATTTTATAGTGGTTCCAGGTGGTGTAATCCTGTCAGTTTCTCCTGTGATGTTGGAGGTAATTCACTAGAGATCTTTGATGTAGCTGTTACAAAGATTCCTAGGGTTGCTTGTCCTTTACCAATGACTATGGCTTCACAAACTAAAAACTAAGAATAGGTAGGATTGCTGCTCCAAAGTCTTCCACTGGTCCTTGAAGGGTAGGATTGCCTCTTCACCAGCTCCACCACAAACAACAGTCTTTCACACAAAAGTTCTTCACTGTCTTCAGCAGGTTCTTTGTAAAATAAAGAATGAATCAAGTAAATGATTCAGTTGCAGCAGCTTGATTAGGATGAAATAATCAGCAGCTTGCAGTCTTTAAGTGTGTAAACTTGATGTTGCTTGAATACAGAATACACTTGAAGATTTTCTATGGATCAGTAGCCTTAAGCTCAGTAAGTTCAGCAGGGTGCTTTTACAGCTCAGAATTATCACTTGTATTTTTCTCTTAAAGTTCATCATCTTTTTATGAGTTGGAAGTCCTCTATTTATAGGTAGGAGTCCATGTGACTTGTATTTGAATTTCAAATATGACCGTTCCTGGTTTTGTCCCATTTGACTTGATTTCTGTCACTATTCATAGGACTGCACTGTCAGAATCCTTTTTGACAGAGTGCAGTCTGTCCAGCCTTTGACTTGTAACCATTGGATAAAGTCCTAAATCATCCCAACGTCTTTTTAATCTCAGCCATTGATTTGTTTGATAATTCAGAGGTAGTTGGCTGTCCTTATCCATGTAATCTTCAAGTGTAATCTTGAATTAATCGAGGTATGTATATCAGCTGGTTCATCAGTCTGCTGAAATTCCTATTAGTCTGCTGAACCATAATTTGTTGTGTTTAAAACACAATGCAGCAGACTTCTTTTATCTAACTTTTATTTGTGAAGTTAGATTACACCTTTTTGCAAATAACTAAGTTCCAATCACCATCCAACAAAAGGAACTTAGACCTTGTACACAAGGTATATGTAATCAGTTTAGGTCATCACAGACTTGCCTAAATTCTGATTCCATATCCTTGACTTAAATTACTAAGTTTGATCCCTTAGCCTTCATTAACTGAGTTTGAGCCCTCACCACCGATCTTGGCGAGGTTCCCCGACTAGTCTCATCGACCTATCTACCCTACTGACCTAGACCAGTCTGCTGATATAAATCAGCCCACCTTTACAGTGCTTGTTTGATCAAGCCTATTCAAAAATCAAACTCTAATAAACTTATACATTTGATCTAGACATCTTTTTTCCTTTGCACCATAACAGTTAGTCTGGCACTCATCACTAAAACTTAGAAATAGGTCGAACAATTTCCCCCTTTTTAGTGATGATGCCAATACCCTCACCTAACAGCAAAGCAAAAAGATTAAAACAAAAACAGAACAAATTTAGTCATCTTTCATTATAAACATTTGTTCAAAAATTATTACAGTTTAGCATCAGCAAAGATAAAACAGATAAGTATGCTGATCTATCGCCTTCTTTCCTTCCTCTCTTGCTTTTTCAAATTGTTCTTGATAAGTTCTGATTTCTCTCGATCATCTCTCTTATCCAAATCATTTTCAATCAGTGAGTGAAATCAATATGAGGATTAACTTGTTTCCACCAATGCCAAGCTTCGTGAAGAGTTAGATTTATCTCGATGTACCTGAAGCCTAACCTCATGTAAACCTCCTTGAATTCATTCAATGATTCCTTTGCATTTGTGGTAGGTAAACTCCTTTCACCTCTACCACCTCTTCCACCATTTCTTGTGGCTCTCATTGATTTAACTCTGGCCTCCCAGAATTTTAAGCCAAAAAGGAGTTAAGACCTTCATGAAATCCATTGTCATGATAAGGTATCCTTTTGTTGTAGTAGACCTTCTTGTACTGTTTGAGAAGATCATCTGTGAGTGGAAGTCTGCCAGGAGCAGGTTCTATATATGCATTTGTATCAGCCTCCCATCTCTTCTTTGCAAAAATCCTTGCAGCTTCTTTTGCTTCTGCTGTTTTCTCTTCCCCCTTATTGACATCATCAACAAAACGGGACAGCAGGCCATGCATGCTTTCCTGTGTGAGCACTAGGTTGTTTAATTGACCCTCCATGATTTCAGTCCTAGTGTCAACAGATATGAACCTTTCTTGCATAGTTTGCTCTAGCAGAGTTATCCTCTCAGTGATCTTAGGATCGTGTGCAAGAGTTGAGATGTACCAAAGACCTCGATAGGCTTAGGTGACTCAGCGAAAGTTTATCAAGTTTTTGATGGATAGATGCAAGTTGGTCTTTCAAAAACTTTTCCTTCAGTGTATTTCCTTGCTTGATTCCCCTCGCATCTAGAATAAGATTATTAACAGCATTTTGAGTAGATGTGAAATTTGAAGCAACTGTTTCAGTAGACTGTCTGTTGTTATCCACTAGATTCATCAGTTATTCAAATCTTTGTTCATGTCTGTCAAGTTGAGTCCTTAACTGTGTTATATCATTTCTGACAGCCCTCAACTCTTCCACAACATGTTCTGGTACACTACCAGTCATTTCTCCAGCAGCTCCTTTAGTAGGCTCTTCTACATTATAATGAGCCATTTGTCTGCTGATGACCATTGATCTACTCATATCTCTCCCAGCAGGGGCAGGTCCTTCCTCAACCATAGCACCAAGAATATCCTTCATTATTGGATCTTGTGCAGTTCATTAGCAACAACTTCTTCCTCACACACTTGAAAATCTTCATCACAGTAGTCATAGTCCAACAGTTGATTATCCTCATCAATGCATCGTTGACCATCCTTTCCTCTGATGGCCCTTGACTCCAGTGAGGCTCCACTACAATAGCCTCTCAGAATAACAAAGCAGGGTTTCCTCCAAACCCAAATCTGGTTCCAACCATTGTCCAGTCTTTGTTTGTAACTCAAAGACACTCAGTAACTCCTGCTCCAACTTTGTGTCCAAGTCTTTGTTTGTATCCTAGCAACCTGTACCTCCTCTGCAGTTCTAAGTTCTGGTACAATTTGTGCCACAACAACTTGATCAGGGAATATGTCCATGTTTTCTTTTTGAAATTCCCCCATATCAGTGATCCTCCTTACATAATTGGCTTTTGACTAAGAAATCTTCAGTGTCAATCTAGTCTTGATATTGAATTGATTCCTCTGAACTGGCACTAGGTTCACTGATATCAGTAACTCTTTCTTCATCCAAATCTACATTTTGCTGATCTTCAGCAGACTTGCCAGCATCAGTAGGTTCAACTTCTGCACCATCAGTAGATCCTTGACCAATGGCTTCATCAGTTGTTCCTCTAGCCACTCCACTGGTCTCCCCAAGGAACATGGGGGGATCATCATCAGAATCAGATGAATCAATGTCAGGTGTGTACTTTGCATCTCTGAACATAATTGCTCCATTTTTCTTTCCTTCATCCAATATATCCATCAGCCTAGATTGCAGCATGGTTGTATCTATTAAGTCCAATAGGCTGTCCACACCCAGCTGATCAAATGCCCATTCTTCAAATCCACTCATTAGATCAGCAGCTGGTTTCTTTTTCTTGTAGAATCCAAACTTCCATTGGAAATATTTTTGCACTTTTCTGAAGTTAGGATCTACTTTGCCCTTCTTATGTGCCTTCTCATATGGCATTGTTGCCTTTCTGGGGGCAGATTCAAGACCTTGCTGACCTCCAAAGGTCTCAATCAGCAAGTTGAGAGTTTCCTCAACAGATGTTTCAAGGTCAGTATGTTGTTCAGGTTGGATATTAGTCCCTACTACCTCCATCTGTATAACACTTGGTTCCCCCTGACTTATATGCTCATCAGCAGGGTCAGCAGTATACTACTCTTCCCCCTGAACTATTGCAGGATTTGCAGGGTCTTGTACAAGTGTTTCCACTTCCACAGCAGGTGTAGCCTCAGTGGTTTGCTGTGGTTCTTCAACAAGTTGCTCAACAACAACTTGGGCAGATTCAGAAGGCTCAACAGCCTTAGCAGGTGAGGATTCTGTAGCTTCAGCAGATTGCTCAACAACAACCTCTACATCCTCAGTAGACTTTATAATGGTTATAGGTTCAGCCTCAATAGCCTCTCCTGCTTCTTCCTCTACTTCTCCTTTTTCCAGTTCCCTTTGAGCCTCTAAGATTTTCAATTGTTTCCCCTTTCCATGTTTCTTTTTATGGATAATTTCTTTCATTCTCTTGGAAAGTGGCTCATCTTCAATTTCAATCACAGTAGACTTCCTCTTTCTACGGGCTTCTTTCTGTTGCTCCTTCAAAATTTCAGCAACAGTCTTTTTCTCAACTACAACAGGGTCAGCAGCTTCAACATCACCAGCAGACTCAGCAGTCTGTGCTGTTTGCTTTCTTGTTATTTTAGGCTTTAACAATTCTATTATCTTCCTTGTGTCAATAGCCTTCCTTTTCTCAGTAGTCTTCTTTGGTGCAGCAGGCTTAACAACTTTCTTGACCTGCTCACCACCAGCATCACCATCTCCTCCATCATCTGCATCACTCTCAGTGGCCACATTATCCACTTCTTCATCATCATCTAGACCAGGGATAGGATAAACAATCTCTTTCTTGTATCTGGACTGGTTTATCTTCTCAGGTGCCACATCAGGAATTTCCAAATGATTCAGCAGGGCCTGAACCATTAATCCTAAGGGTAAGGCCTTGGATTTCCTTTTTCCTTCTCTCTCTTCTTTTGCAACTTTCTTCATGTAGTGGATAAAGTATCCAGCCCAATCAAATTTCATACTTCTACAAATAATCATCAGCAGCTCTATCTTGGGTCCTGATAGAGTATCCATACTTCCAACGAGGCCTAGGATGTTCTTAACAATGATTTTGCTCAGCAGGTTATACTAAAATCCAATGTGTTTTACATTGATGTCTGGAATTGATTTGGTGGCTTCATTGGTCTTGATTTTGTCAACAAAATCCATCTTGGACAATCCTATTTCCTCAGGATTTACTGGAGCATCTAATACTTCTTCAAAACCAAAAACTTCCCTTAGTAGGTTTGATGAAATTTCGATTTCTTGAGCATTCACAGTCGTTTTGAATGCTTCTCTTCCTTCCTTTATCACAATATTTTTCCAGAAGCTAACAACATTTGTGTAAGATATTGTTTCCAATCTTAAGTTGAGTACATTTTCCAGACCTGCATATCTTCTTATTCTTCTACCAATGTTGATTGCTAGTTTAGTTCTGTTAGCATCAACAACAAAGCCTCTTACACTTTGGCTTGTTCCAATCTTGACATCAACCTTTTCCGCAATTGATATAAGAAAAAGATGAAGAAAAGAACTTCTTAAATCTGTGTTCACACAGTGTAAATGCAGAGAATATCGATTTGAGATTTTGTAGTAGCCTCTGTGTAATAGTCTGTGTATATATATAGGAAAATGCAGTTGAAACTGTCAGAACGTGTACTGTGCATTTAACCATGATTAATTTGAGTGAATGCTAATTTGACACGTGGCCCATTACTTTCTCCATAATGTTTGTAACCGTTGGATCGTGTAACTGCGGTTATAAAGGATATAATAAATATCCCGCCAATCTGCTTTTTGACTTTAGTAAATTTGACTGAATAACGTATCCTTCAATAGACTTGTCATCAGCAGGGTTGGCTCAGCAGCCTGCTGATAAAGATGCTTCAGCAGCCTGCTGACTGTGTCACTCTGGTGATCTTTGATTCCTTCTTGTTTTGTCCAACTGATAATACAAAATTAAGTTTAATACCAATGATTGATCTGTCAAGTGAGCTCACCCAACATGACAAAGACCAATACCATTGGCAGCCTCATTTGCTCAATTGTCCAAACATAAATACATGGAATTGTTGATACCAATGACTAATCTGCTAAGTGGAATTGCTCACCCAACATAGCAATGACTAATCCCCTTGGTGAATTCCAGTACATTGCTGATTATCAGTCAACTTTTATAATACCAAGTTCAGTCCTTAGTTTAGAAAACCTTTCACTATCAAGTGGTTTAGTGAAAATATCAGAAAGTTGATCTTCAGTAGGGATATACAGAACCACCACATCTTTCTTTTCAATATGATCTCTTATAAAATGATGTCTCCCATCAATGTGCTTGCTCCTAGAGTGCAAAACAGGATTTTCAGTGATTGCAATTGCACTTGTGTTGTCACACATGATTGGAATTTCTTTCTCCTCAATTCCATAATCCCTTAACTGTTGTCTTAGCCATAGTACTTGTGCACAAAGAACTTCCGCGAAGAATGTATTCAAATTTTCAAAGAAGGAAGTTGATATAGAATTTTGTTTCTTGCTAAACCAGGAAACCAGTCTATTTCCCATTAACTGACAGGTTCCTGTGGTGCTTTTTCTATCAATCTTGCATCCAGCATAATCAGAATCTGAGTAGGATATAACTTTGAAACTTCCATCCTTGGAATACCATATCCCTACTCCCAAAGACTCTTTAAGATATTTGAGAACTCTTTTGATAGCACCTAAATGACTTTCTTTAGGTTTAGATTGAAATCTTGCACAAACACCTACAACAAAGGATATATCAGGTCTGCTGGCAGTAAGGTACAGCAGACTGCCTATCATCCTTCTGTATAAGGTCTGATCAACATCTTTGCCTTCTTTATCTTCATCCATTATGATATTTGTACTCATAGGAGTTGATATCTTGGTGCTATTTTCCATACCAAACTTCTTCAGCAGCTCATTGGTGTACTTGGTTTGATGAATGAAGATTCCACCTTTCATCTGTTTAACTTGAAATCCCAAAAAGTAATTCATTTCTCCCATCATACTCATTTGGAATTTGCTCTTCATTAGATTTGCAAACTTTTCACATAGCAATTCATTTTCAGAATCAAAAAATATGTCATCAACATAAATCTGTACCAGCAGGGTGATGTCCTTCTCATTGATTCTGAAAAGAGTCTTATCAATGGTGCCTTTTGTAAAGCCATTGTCCATCAAGAATTGAGATAGAGTCTCATACCATGCTCTTGGTGCTTGTTTCAAACCATAAAGTGCTTTGTTGAGTCTATACACTTTATCTTCTTGATCTTTAACTTCAAATCCAGGAGGTTGCTGAACATACACTTCCTCCTCTACAATGCCATTCAAAAATGCACTCTTGTCATCCATTTGAAATACCTTGAAGTTTTTATATGCAGCATGTGCCATGAATAATCTGATGGCTTCCAATCTTGCAACTGGTGCATAAGTTTCATCAAAATTTATTCCTTCAGCTTGAGAATAGCCTTTTGCAACTAGTCTGGCCTTATTCCTTACAATGGTACCAGATTCATACAGTTTGTTTCTGTATACCCATTTTGTACCAATGATATTTTCATGATTTGGCCTTTCAACTAGTGTCCAAAATTGATTTCTCTCAAATTCATTTAACTATTCTTGCATAGCAATTATCCAATCTGGATCTGAAATTGCTTCTTCAACAACTTTAGGTTCCATTTGTGATAGAAAACAAGTAAACATTGCTTATAATTGTCTTCTAGTCCTCACACCTTGCTGTACATTGCCAATAACTTGTTCAGCAGGGTGATTCCTTAACCATTGTGGATTCTGGTTAGATTGATTCTCAGGAACCTCATCTTCAGTAGGGTCTGCTGTTGCTTCTTCAATAGGGGGTTCAACAGATCCTTGAATTGCCTCAGTTGTTGCCTTAGTAGTATCACCAGCAGGGTATTCAGCAGGGGCAGAATCAGAAACTTTTAAGTCATTAAACCTTTCCAAAACTTCAACACAATCTGGATCAGTGACTTGTAGGTTCTCAGCAGGTTCTGGATTTCCTTCTTCCATTCCAGTGAACTTAGGTTCATCAAACACAACATGGATAGTTTCTTCATCTTTAAGTGACCTTTTGTTCAGTACTCTGAATGCCTTGCTAACTGAAGAATATCCCAAGAAAATTCCTTCATCTGACTTTGGTTGGAATGTCTTCAAATGTTCCTTATGATTTAAGATAAAAAATTTACTTCCAAATGGATGGAAATAGGATATATTAGGTTTCCTTCCATTCCAAATCTCAAAAGGTGTCTTCAGCAGCTTCTTGTTCACTGAGGTTCTGTTTTGTGTATAGCATGCTGTATTAACTGCTTCAGCCCAATATCTTTCAGGTAGCAATTCTTCACAAATCATTGTCCTTCCTGCTTCTTTCAAAGTCCTGTTTCTTCTTTCAGCAACCCCATTTGGCTGAGGTGTACCAACAGCAGCAAGTTGATGTAGTACACCATTCTGTTCACAGTATTCTCTTATAACTTTGTTGAGGAACTCAGAACCCTTGTTTGATCTGATTTTTACTACTATTAAACTTTTCTCATTCTGTAATCTCTTCAAAAGATCAGGCATCTTTTTGAGTGTCTCACTTTTCTTGTTCATAAATACCACCCAAGTGTACCTTGAATAATCATCCACCACCACTAAGGTGTATTTATTTCCTGTAACACTTGTTGGAGTTACTGGTCCAAATAGTTCCATATGCATCAGCTCCAAGACTCTATTAGTAGATTGCTTAGTCTTTGATTTGAAGCTTGATTTAGTCTGTTTACCTTGCTGACAAGCATCACATATAGTATCTTTCTTGAATGTGATCTCAGGTAAACCAATCACCAGTTTCTTCTTCACCAACTGATTGATATCGTCAAAATTTAAGTGATTTAATTTCTTGTGCATAACCAGTTGAGTTCTGATTTGGTATGCACAATCAGCAGTGTTTCTGAATCTATGATGAGACCAATCCACAATGTACATGTTTTGTTGTCTTCTACCACCAGTACAACTTGATCACCTCTTTCACTAATGACAATACAGTTGTTTTTGTCAAAAGTGACCTTGTATCCCATGTCACAGAATTTTCCAGTGCTCAGCAAGTTGTAGTCCAGTCCTTCCACATATGCAACATTCTTGATTGTAAGTCCATTCCTCACAAGTGTGCCATATCCTCTGGTGTAACCAGTGTATTTTTGTTGCCAAAATTCACCTTGGACCATCCTTTGTCACAAAATTTGACAAACAAAGGCTTATCCTTTGTCATATGTCCGGAACATCCACTTTCACAAGACTGCACACAAAGTTAATACATTTTAGGTACCCAAACCTGTTTGGGTCCATAATGGTCGATGGTAAGCATGACCCCAGGATGTTTCCATAAGGTCTTCTCCTAAAAGTGTCATACTTTGGTTCATACATGTATTCCACACATCCATAAGTTCTAACAGTTGGTTGTGTAGGATTCACTTATGTTTTCTGGCCTTTTGGTTTATAATGCTGTTTGAAGTGATTTTTGTTGTTAGAAGCATTAGTATAACCATTAGTTTGCTGTCTGTTAGGAACAAATCTGTAGTATGGAGTCTGCTGAGGTCCCTGCTGAGGTCTTGTATAAGTCCTCTGCTGAGCCCTTTGCTGATTCCATTGCTTAGGTTTTACCCTAGTAGCATGGTTATACTTGTTGTTTCTAGCATTAGATGCAGGAATATTCCAATCATCATCAGTAGGGAACAATCTACCTTTCCCCCTGAGATAAGTATCCCTAGAATGATTAACATTTTTGGGTTTAGGATTCTTATCCTTGGAATATTTCTGGTTCTTTCCTTTTTATGATCCAGCAGACATGGTAGCAGGTCTGCTATCAGTAGGTCTAGAAGGCACATCAGTCCTATTTTTGGATTTGTTCTTTTTATTAGGAGCTGTTGACTTCTTTGACTTCTGATTTTGCTTCCTGGAAACATTCTTAGTAGTTTTTACTGCCTCAGCAACCTTACTGGAGTTGGATCTTGTGCATGTACAAACTTAGGACCAACTCTGGTACTAGGTTCAGTAACCTTACTGGATCCACTCTTTTTGGATTGTTGAGTTCCAAATCCAAGCCATGTTCTATCACCATAAGGCTTCCCAGATTTGTATGCAGTGGAGGAGCAAGATGGTTCAGCAGATTCAGAAGCTACTGGATGTTCAGCAGGCTTATACTGATTCTGTCCAACATCTTTTTCCTTACCTTTGAGAATCCTTAATTCAGCATTCAATCTTTCAACCTCTGCTTGAAGAGCTTCCTTTTCAGCCTTCACAATCTCATAACCAGATTTTGTTTTCCTCAGTTGATTGAGGATGGCATCCAAAGCTTCTTCACTGTAAGAGTTTCTAGGATTCGAACCACAGGTTGATTCACAATCACTTCTAGCAGGAGTGTTAATTGATACAGTATTGTATACCTCCTCTGTTTCATCCATATTAGCCATTAATGCATAGTCTTCCATATCAGCAACCAATGATGTGTCATCTGATTCATTTCCCTTTTCAGATTCCACATCATAACCTGATTCATCTTCAGCAACCATAGCCTTCTTTCCATGTCTTCTTTGTTGGCTCTTGATCTTCAGTAGGTCTGGACAATCAGGTCTAAAATGTCCAGGCTTTTTGCAATTAAAGAAAAGATAATTAGGTTCCTTTTTTCTGATTTAACTCAGGACAGTCAGGTTTGAAGTGTCCTGGTTTCTTGCATTGGAAACACAAGTAATCATTGTCTTTTCTTGTATCATCTTTCTTCTTTTCACTGAATTTCTTAGTGAAATTCCTTGGAGAACTTTTTCCAGTCTTCATCATCCTGATCTTCTTGCTCAGTAGGGCAATCTGCTCTTGCATTTCATCCAGCAGATCATCTTGAGCTCCTGATGTCTCTTCTTGATGTTTGGCAGCCAATGCAGTTGTCTTTGGTTCCTATTTTTCAGTGGTAGGAACCAATCTCTTGCTGAATTCATAATCTTTAAGATTTGAGAATAATTTGAAAGTATCCTCTTCATGTAGCTTTCTCATTTCTTCTATTGCAGTGACTTTCATATCCCAAACTTCTTTGTCAGGCAATGCTTCCAAGATTTTTGAGTTTATTTCTTCTTTTGAGTAACTTACACTCAGTAGGGTAAGTTCATCTAGGATAGCATTAAATCTTGACTCTATTTGCTCAATGGTTTCATTTGGTAGCATTTTGAAATTTTGAAACCTCTTCTTGGCCACACTGATTTTATTCTTCTTAATTGCATCAGTGCCTTCACAGATCAACTGTATTTTGTCCCAAAGTTCTTTAGCTGTTTTGCAATCTTTAACCTTCATGTACATATTGCTATCCAAGGTTCTATAAATGATATCAATAGCAATATTGTTGAGGTTTGCTCTCTATCTTCAGCATTCCATTCCCTTTTTGGTTTTGTAATGTACTGTGTCTCATCTCCCACTGTTACTACTTTGGTAATCTCCAAAGGGTCCATCTCACAAAGACATCCATCATTTCATCATGAGTTGCAGCAAGGTAAGCCTGCATTCGACGTTTATATTCATCAAATCTATCTAGAGAACACATCAGCATAGTTCTAGCATACTGTTTGTTATCCATGATGCAAAGTTTCAAAGTATTTTCTCAAGCACAACAAGTAGGATTACTTCAGAACAGAAGCATTGCTCCGATACCAATTGTTGGTCCCTTGAAAAGGCTTGGTTAAGTTTAGAGGGGGGTGAATAAACTTAACACTTAAAACATTTGGAGTTAACAAATTCGAGAACTTCAAAGCACTTTCTTTGATACCTCGATGAGTCTGCGATACCTCAATAACTTCTTGATACACGATGAGTCTACTGACAGTTGAGTTTACTGAATTTGTGCAGCGGAATTATATAAAAAATTAAGCCTTGTTACTTGTTGTTAAATATGATACTAAGTATTGGATACTCAGTAGTGTATGTGTGTGAGTTCAGTTGCTAGATTCAGTAGGATGATGTGTATAATAAACTAAATGCAGAATGTAAGTGCAAGTGTAAAGTAAGTAGCGATTTTATAGTGGTTCCGGTGGTGTAATCCTGCTCACCCACTCTTCTCTGTGATGTTGGAGGTAATTCACTAGAGATCTTTGATGTAGCTGTTACAAAGATTCCTAAGGTTGCTTGTCCTTCACCAATGACTATGGCTTCACAAACTGAAAATTAAGAACAGGTAGGATTGCTGCTCCAAAGTCTTCCACTGGTCCTTGAAGGGTAGGATTGCCTCCTCACCAGCTCTACCACAAACAACAGTGTTTCACACAGAAGTGCTTCACTGTCTTCAATAGGTTCTTTGTAAAATAAAGAATGAATCAAGTAAATGATTCAGTTGCAGTAGCTTGATTAGGATGAAATAATCAGCATCTTGTAGTCTTCAAGTGTGTAAACTTGATGTAGCTTGAATACAGAATACACTTGAAGATTTTCTCTGGATCAGTAGCCTTAAGCTCAGTAAGTTCAGCAGGGTGCTTTTTCAGCTCAGAATTATCACTTGTATTTTTCTCTTAAAGTTCATCATCTTTTTCTGAGTTGGAAGTCCTCTATTCATAGTTAGGAGTCCATGTGACTTGTATTTGAAATTCAAATATGACCGTTCCTGGTTGTCCCATTTGACTTGCTTTCTGTCACTATTCATAGGACTGACACTGTCAGAATCCTTTTTGACAGAGTGCAGTCTGTCCACCCTTTGACTTGTAACCATTGGATAAAGTCCTAAATCATCCCAACGTCTTTTTAATCTCCGCCATTGATTTGTTTGATAATTCAGAGGTAGTTGGTTGTCCTTATCCATGTAATCTTCCAATGTAATCTTGAATTAATCGAGGTATGTATATCAGCTGGTTCATCAGTCTGCTGAAATACCTATCAGTCTGCTGAACCATATTTTGCTGTGTTTAAAACACAATGCAGCAGACTTCTTTTATCTATATTTTATTTGTGAAGTTAGATTACACCTTTTTGCAAATAACTAAGTTCCAATCACCATCCAACTAAAGGAACTTAGACCTTGTACACAAGGTATATGTAATCAGATTAGGTCATCACAAACTTGCCTAAATTCTGATTCCATATCCTTGACTTAAATTACTAAGTTTGATCCCTTAGCCTTCATTAACTGAGTTTGAGCCCTCAGCCTTCGCCTTGGCGAGGTTCCCCGACTAGTCTCATCGACTATATCTACCCTCATCGACTAGAGCGATCTGGCGATATAAATCAGCTGACCTTTACAATTCTTGTTTGATCAAACCTATTCAAAAATCAAATTGTAATAAACTTATACATTTGATCTAGACATCTTTTTGCCTTTGCACTATAACAGTTAGTCTGGCACTCATCACTAAAACTTAAAAATAGGTCCAACACTCAATAATATTTGTTCATGTTTGATCATGTCTATTTGATCGAGTATTTTCTTTTTAATTACCTTGGGAAATGTTGAGAAGAGCTAGGATGAGTACCAAAGCAATGGTTGCTTGTGCTATGAACTTCTTCATTTTCTATTGCTTTCTATCTCACGATCAAATATTTTTTTGTCTACTGATTTTTTTAGTTCTTTTTATGTGTTTGGAAATTGGTTGGATGATAAATCTCTTCCGTGTTCCCATATTTATAGCTTCATTGGTAGCTTGGATAGATAGTTGGACTACTTAATTTCCATATTAAAAGATATTGTCTACATACTTCGTTCCATCCATGTTTCATACCCCGATCATTTGGAAAGGTATGTTGTTAGCACAATTAATATGAAAATTCTCAAACATAATTTAATCATCGTGCCTCTTTAAATTTATTTGACAACAACTTTTAAGTGATTTAAATACCATTAATTTATCAAGTGCATATCTAATTTTTTTTATTTTCGTCCTAAAATGAGTGGATATGTATCTTATAAGAATATCATTGACAAAAATCGATATGCATGTCATTATTTTTTTTCATATTTTTTGTCAAGTTTAATCATTCTCCACAAGCAGAATTAGACATCAACGTTCCACATACAATATTCAGATGCTTGATTAATTTAACACTTTTATTTTTCTATTTTAAGTTTTGTAAATGGATCTAAAAACAGTTGTTGTCTTACTACATTGTATAAAATCTAAAAATAAAACAATGTTATAGTAGCCAAATGCTTATTTTTCTATGTATCATTGTAATGGCGTGCAAGCGGATCTAGAGAGGTTATAACACATACTCTTCTATAATATTATCCTCTCTGCCCTTTTTCACGTCTTCCCATCCCCTTCGATCACCCTTTTGCTGATCGATGAATTTAATTTGCTGGAATTGCAGAGGAGTAGGGCTCCAAAAGGCCCTTCGTTCTCTGATCGAATTGGAAAAAAATTACAAACCTGCTATCTTGTTCCTCTCCGAGACGAAAGCAAAAACAAGGAAAATGAATCATATTAGGATGAGGCTTAGTTACCAATCTGGAATTTACAAAGATGCTGAAGGAAAAAGTGGCGGCTTGGCTTTGCTTTGGACGGAAAAGGTGGATATCTCCTTGCTCAGCCCTAGCTCCAGGCATATCGATGTAGTTGTGGGAAAAATCGGTAGCACTTGTTGGAGATTCACCGGCTTCTATGGTCATCCGGACGCTGCGCAACGATCAGATTCATGGGATTTGCTTCGACGATTGAAAACGATTAATCAGCTTCCCTGGCTAGTAGGAGGAGACTTTAATGAAATCATGTACTCCCACGAAATGGACAGCAAAAACGCACGTTCTGCTTCTGCAATGAATGATTTCAGGTCAGTTCTCTCTGAGTGTGATGTATTCGATCTGGGCTATAAGGGAGAAGATTATATTGTAATAATAGAGATGGGGATGCCCGAGTAAAGTCACGAATTGACAGGGGGGTTGCTACAGTGGAATGGAAAATGCTTTTCCCTAATCATCAAGTTTATCATCTCGCCACGTCTCATTCAGACCACCTTCCATTGCTATTTACAAGCGGCTCAAATAATTCATCAAAAAAATTGATGTGGAGGAACTTACCAAGGTATGACCCATTCTGGCTAATGGATGAAGAATTTATAGGTTTATTTAGTACGACATGGAATAAGCATAGGCCTCTGGATCACTTCTCCATTCAGTCTGAGATCATACGAACGAGAGAAATTCTAAGGGGATGGTCCAGACAAAAATATGGCGATTTATCAAAGAAGATAGAATCACTTCAGAAAAGGATGACTTCAATTCGAATGGGCTCAAATTATTCAAGAGAAGCAGAGACAGACATCATGAAGGAGTTAGAAAGCTTGCAAGATAAAGAGAAAATGTTTTGGAAAGCTAGAGGAAAATCAGAGTGGTTGCAGAAGATGGATCGAAACACAAAATTCTTCCACCATAAAGCAAGCTCGAGACATCAGCGAAATAATATTAAGGCTTTATCTGATGCGGATGGTATTGTTCATACAGATGGAAAAGAATTAATGAGAATTGCACACAGTTTCTTCGTAGACCTCTTCACATCTTAGTCGGCTGCAGAACTAGAAAATCCCGATCTGCACTTCTTGACTTTATCCGAAGAGGACCGCATAAGGCTTTCCCTCCCTTTCACAGAGGAAGAAATATGCCGAGCTTTGAAGCAAATGCCGGGAAATAAATCTCCCGGTCCTGACGGTATGCATATGCTTTTCCTACAAAAAGTTTGGCCAGAAGTAGGCCCTCAGATTACCTCCTTGTTGCTTGCGTGTTTAAATGAGGGACATGATATTGAAGGGTTCAACAATACGTATATTGTTTTGGTACCAAAGAAGAAATCCCCCGTGGATATGCATGATTTCAGGCCTATCAGTCTCAGTAATTCTATCTACAAAATACTCGCAAAAACTTTGGCAAATCGAGTAAAGAACGCTTTGGACAAAATTATCTCAAACTCCTAGTCAGCCTTTATCAAAGGGAGAATGATAACTGACAATATCATTGTGGGTTTTGAAGCTTTTCACTCTATGACTCAAGGGCAAGCGGGATGTGCCAATCATTTTGTGATGAAACTCGACATGATGAAAGCTTTTGACCGGGTGGAGTGGAGTTTTCTTAGATTCATGATGGAAAAAGCAGGCCTTCCGGAAAGAATTATTTCTTTGATAATGACTTGCATTGAGTCAGTGACTTATCAAGTTCTTCTGAATGGCAACCCTTTTACGACCTTTAAGCCATCGCGGGGAATACGCCAAAGAGACCCTTTATCTCCTTTCCTTTTTATTTTGTGCGCAGAAGGATTTTCTGCATTACTCCGGCACACTTTGTCTTCTAGAACGATCAAGGGAATATATTTTGGTAATGGAAGCTTCGAATTAAATCATCTCCTCTTTGAGGACGATTCTTTGATTTTCTCGGAAGCTACTTTGGAATCCTCAAATGCTATCAATGATCTTCTTCACACTTATGAGCAATGTTCGGGTCAAAAGGTAAATTTTGCTAAGTCATCCCTCTTTTTTAGTAAGTCAATTCATGCTGATACGGAAAGAGAAATTGCAAACTATTTTGGGATGAATATTGGTAACGGCCAGGGGAAATATTTGGGTTTGCCGTATTTGATCGGGAGGTCAAAATTTGAAATCTTCGAATATATCAAAGAATGAGTGAAGAAGAAAATCGGAGGTTGGAAGGAGAAAATTTTGCCAACAGCCGGGAAAGAGATACTGATAAAATCCGTAATTCAAGCTATACCACAATATGCCATGCAATGTTTCCTTCATCCAAAAAGACTGATTCACGATTTGGAATCCTTGATCCGTCAATTCTTTTGGAGTAAAAATAATGGGGAAAGAAGTATCCATTGGCGAGCTTGGGATTTATGTTGTAAGACAAAAAAAGAAGGGGGCTTGGGTTTTCGAGACTTGGAATCTTTTAACTTGGCAATGTTAGCGAAACAATCTTGGCGCCTCATACATTTTCCTTCCTCTGTAGCAGTGAACCTTTTCAAAGCTAAATATTTTCGCACAAAATCCTTTCTGGAAGCAAAACTCGGGTCCAAACCATCTTTTCTCTGGAGGAGTATTTTGGCCGGTAGAGAACTTTTAAATAAATGTTTGCGATGGTCTATTGGAAATGGAGAATCTGTCCGGATAGGTGTTGATCCATGGTTTCCAATGGAGCCAAGTTTTAAGGTGCTATTGCCGACTGAGGGTGTTTCGATGGACTCGCGGGTAAGCTCATTAATTCATCAGGGTACTAGAACATGGATTACTGAAAGGGTTAACCAATTTCATCCTATCGAAGCAGCAAAAAATTTTCAAATCCCACTCTTAGTAAAACCTAGGCCAGATCGTCTTGTGTGGCACTACTCAGAAAATGGAATTTACTCAGTCAAAATAGGTTACCATATAGATTTCCAGTCTAAGGCACCTGGAGGACTCTACAATGTGCCTTCAAGCTCAACAGGAGGAGATCGGGTTTGTAAAAATCTTTGGAAGTTGAATATCCACCCCCGAGTGATCCACTTTATTTGGAGAATTATCCAAAATGGTTTACAAACTGCGTGCAAGTGGGCCTACAGAAAGATGGGGTCACCGATGTGCCCGGTTTGTTGTGGAACGGAAGAATCCATTTATCATTGTCTTTTTGAATGCATAATAGCAAAAGAAGTTTGGGCAAAACTCGATTTTGTAATCTTATGGACCAAGCTACAAGCAAGCTCTTTTGCAGATTTGTTCAATGTCGTCTTTAGCTCCAAGGAGGAAATGCTTATATCTCGTTTTTTATTGGCTTTGTGGTACATTTGGAAGGCAAGATGCTCCTGGGTCTTCGAGAAGCATGGTGTTTACGTGGAAAGAATTGTTAATTAAATTGAGACGGATCTAGAAAATCTCAATCTACTTGAAAGAGTCCATCCAAAGAGCACTCATTTTCAACCTCCCAGCCCTAAATGAAAGAAACCGAGTCCGGACATGGTCAAATTTAACTATGATGCTTCATGCTGTAAAGGAGTGATTTCAGCCGGTGGTTTAATTCGAAACAGTGATGGTAAAGTTCTAGCCTCGTTCTCCGAAAACTTGGGTATAGGAGGGGATGCTACTATTGCAGAAGCCCGGGCCCTTTACACTTCTCTATGCTATGCGATCACTTGGGGCTATTACCACATCATTTTAAGGCGACTCTCAGGTGGTTTATCACAAGCTGATTTCCCCGTCTGAAGATTTGTCACCTCTTGGTTGTATTATTGAGGATTGCGTTAAGCTTTTTCCTTGCTTTTCTCATTTATCTTTTTCTTTCACAAAAAGAGAGGGTAATACCCATGCTCATATGTTAGCTAAAGAGGGTCTCTCTCTTAAGGGCTCTCATTGTTGGGATGAAAATCTCCCACTTCTTGTCCTCTCTGCTGTGGCAACAGATCTTTCTAAATAAAATTTTCTGCTTTTGGCTTCAAAAAAAAAAATTTATAAAAATTTATGTTGTCTTTAAGTCTCCTAACTAGCTTTTTCTGACCAATATTGGCCCTTATTTGCCTTGTAAGCCACACTCTTTGCCTAAGGTCAATTAAGTCTGTTAACTGGCTTTTATTGACCAATATTGGCTTTTATGTGCGTTGTAGGCCAAAATCTTTGCCTCAGGTCAAACTTAAGAATTGGTGTTTAGTTTATTGTGTAATTTGTAAATTACTTACATCTCTAATAACTTATCTTTTTCAAAGATATGATAATTCAATCTGATATTGTGATTATAAAGATTAGTTTTATTATAAATATTTGTATGTAAATTTCCAATCAGATTTATCGAATGCAACGTTGGTACGATGTATCAGTACAATCAAAGTGTTTTTGAACCCTTCCAAAAAAATGATGAATTTGTCTCCATTCGTTATTAACTCAATTTCCTATTTTGTAGGACGTGTACAAACCATAGATAATGGTGATGAAATGTATCAAAATATAGATAAATCACATCAAACTTCTTGAAACATAAGATTCTATTATGATTTATCAATTTAATGATAATAGGTAAACATAAATTTTTTACAAAAAAATCATAATTTATTACCGCATTGTTATAAAACTAATATAAGAAAGAACAGAAACAAAGTAATAAAGAGAAAGGAGAAATGCTTGTATATTATTTCACTGGTATCATGGGGTATTTATAGTTGAGATTACAGTGTGAATACAATACAATAGATAAACCAGAAAATCTTGTAATCAATTTGAATAATAGATAAACATATTATTATCTTTTATAACACTTCCCCTTGGATATCTATTATTCAACAAATAATAGATATGATATGCCTCATTAAAACCTTACTAAGAAAAAACCCAGTGCGAAAAAATCTTAGTTAAGGAAAAAGAGTACATATTTATCTATGTTGATTTACTCCCCCTGAACCAAGCATCAATTAATGTCTTTCAACGTCGCATCCCAATGCACTTCACCAGTCTTTCGAATGTTGCAGTTGACAATGTCTTAGTAAATAAATATGCCAGGTTGTCGGTTGATCGGATCTGTTGCACATCGATTTCCCCATTCTTTTGCCAGTCTATTATGTGGCTGAATTAATTTCTCAATCTGAGTTGCATAATGTATATGTCATGCACTATTAACTTTGCTAGAAAAACCCAGTGGGAAAAAAACTAGACAAGGTAAATAGTTCATGTCATATGCGTTTTTATGTGTTGCACTAACTGCCTCGTTAAAAACCATTAACTAAGAAAACCGTGTGGGAAAAACTTGGTTAAAGGTAAAAAGTGTACAGTCATTATGCTTAAAATAAATTTGAAGTTGTCGCTCCCCCTGACGACAACATCTACTTTATGTATGCATTAAAGTATTATAAACACATTCTGTTCCAAAACAAATGTAGAAATGATTTTAGTGAACAATTTTTCTAGATTGTTACTAGAGCGCACTGTGTATATCCGTACCTTCTGGACTTCATGTAGATAATTGAATGTAGGGGCTAAATACTATCATGCCCACTACTCATTCGGGCAACGCATGGAACTCAGTCAGCACTATAATTATAAAAACAATGGAGAAAGTAATACAATCGCAATTGCATGCGTATATTCCACTCTCACACGTCGTAGTGCTATAAATTCATGACACAATGTTTGAGTTACTTATATATTCTTTCCTCAATAGGACTATACTATAATAGTCATATTACATTCAACATGAATGTTAATGATATTTTTAACTTAATAATATGCATGCTGCGATTGTCATATTAACTTGTTTCTGAAATCCACCAAGGATTTTCATATCTATATTAATGTCCAACAACCCATAAATATGTGGTCATGACATATGAAAACTCAACATTACTGCCAGATATACTAGTTAGCGGAACATAACATTATCTATAATGGGAGAATATATTTGATCATTAACAAACAAATATTTCTAATTCAAACTCAACCTCAATTGCTTATTTCATTTTTACCTAGTCTAAGTGTTTCTGGCACTCTGCGAATGACTTAGGTACTGGATCCAGATATAATAATAGCAATTAAAGAGGCAAATATGTCGTCGACGACTATTATATTTTATTATAATTTCTCCCATAAAATTCATTGCTAATTCGATATTAGCATAAACCAATTCCTTATCAATGTATGGATTGGTTGTTCCGCAACCCCAATATTTAATCATTTGATGCACGTGTAATTTTTGGTTTGGGGTTTTCGTCTACAAGACGAATCTCTTTAAGAGATTTCATGAGTGACTGAATATCAATAATAAATTGATCATTCTTCCGCGGATTTTTATCTTTAACACCGATCGGTCTTCTACGCTCGGCGTAGAAAATATCTTTAATCATACTTTGTTGGTGCATTTATAAATAATCACTCATTTAATTTCGATGTAGGTATCTCGCATATTTACTTGTTAAATACTACAAGTAAGATTATTTTCGCAGTTTGTTTAAACTGATGCGTGGAAGATCGTTTATCTTGTTAAAATTTCTCGGCATTCTTTTATTCTAACATGAGATTTTCTTTATCTCCCCTTAATGCCGAGAATCTATCTTCATCGAAAATGTTGCACCGAGCTATACATTGATGCTCTTTTATTCGCTTCATGCGATTTACACATATAAAACATAGTGGTTTCAATTAAATATCTCATTCTATGAGATTTTTGAAAGCAATATCTCTCTTGCGCTTCATGCGTATAATATATCACTATGTGATTTTAGATTCTTCAAGAATCGTTCGAAAAAATTCACGTTATATTTAGAGAAATCACTAGAATGAGACAGCGAAATTTCGGTTCGTTTCTCCCTCTTTCTCGGAAAATATTTGATATATGCAAAATGTGCATAATCTACCCTTCGTGGGTTTCATGTAAATGAATAATATATGAACTCATGGTTCATATGTCCATATTTGTCATGAGATATAATGGATTTCCCTCCTCTTATTCTCGGACAACACTTTTTCACAATCGGTATCTAGAAAATTTGCAATTACCCGTGACAGATTCAACATTTTAATGTTAGAGATCCTCTTATGCGGGTATCAACAAATTTCTTTAATATTTTATGATTTGGGGAGAAGCATTATCTCCTTTAGAGATATTTTATCAATTCTCACAATGCTTATTAGGATGATTAAGTCAAGCAGATTTTGAAATTAATAATAATATTCACAATTAAACAACACAATGTATCATGTAAATGATAGTATTGACAATCAAACAACACAATGTATCACGATTCCTAAGACAAGCAATTCATATGGGATCTATTACTAGAACAACTCAAGGAATCCTCGATAACTGAAAAGTCGGTAAAAATTATATGTCAATAGACACTATATTACCAAAATGTGATCACTTACATAATAAATGGCAAAGAACTTTTCTCGACTAAATGCATGTTTCATTCAGATATTATGAATAGATAAATCATGCATTACATAGAGCATAGTATTAAAGATGATTTGATCTAATAATGTGTTCAACTTCTCAAAAGTAATGAGAATGAGTTCAAATATTTATAAGAATTAAGTAATAGTCTATCAAATTCTAAAATATTTTAGTGAATTAATATGATATAAATGAATTGTTATATTGAAGAAATCTTCACCGTTGATTAGAAAATTGTATTAGTATAAATCGATTTTCTACAAATTGAGAATATCAACTGAAACTGTGTAAATCTATTCTTATGCAAAAGGTGTATGAACTAAGATGCTCACGAAAATTGGCATCGAAAGATACATTTTACGTTCAACACATTTAATCATTTTATTTAGCCATAAGCGAAAATCAAAACGATCATTGAAAATAGAATAAAGTCTTATCAATAGACTAAGTGTAGAGCATCCTAAACAAAGAGTTTTGGATCTATAATTATTATTATAACACACTAACCCATATCATATCATTTTCAATGCAGCTAACATTTCACATTAACCCATATCATTTTCAATGTAGCTACCATTCGAGTTCACTTAATATTGCTATTATGGGAAGAGTATTTTATATGTGTCAAGAAGAATTCTTCTGAATGCCCATAAATAAAACCAACCTATCGTATATGAAGATCAGCATTGTATTATTAAAATAAAAATTACCATCAAAACTATGTCAACTTAGAGGAATTACATACCACAAAGAGAGGAATTGCCAATCATCGAGAAAAATGATTAACAGAAGCCAACTAACTTCAAGTTGTGAAGCCAACTAACTTCAAGTTGTGATATTAGTGGCATATCAAAATCAAATCCACAACCTCAATTTGACATAGTGACATATTAACCAAAATACGAGCTATGACATATTGGCATATTAACCAAAATATTGGCATACTCTCAATAATTAATATCTGGCCTTGTCTTAATTAATGGATGGCATTTTATGCATTTTCTATAATTAATAGCTGGCCTTTTCTATAATTAATAGCTGGCCTTTTATGCCTTTTTTTATATCTTTTCTATTTGTGACGGCATTTCAACCAAAATATGGGCTTTGTCTCAATTAATCTGGCCTGGCCTTATCAACAATGTTATGATTGTCATTGTAATAGGAAACTTGTCATTATGATAGGACATATTTTTCACGACCGCGTCCACGACCACGGCCTCTTCCACGATCTCCACTGCGACCACGTCCACCGCCAAAAGGGCCAAAATTTGAAGATTTTGTCGCATTCACTTCAGGGAATGAACTTGCACCAATAGGGGTTATTTGTTTTCATATCCCACACCTATGGTAGGTGTGGTCTGGTCTATTTTACAATCGGTAGTGCCACTTCAAGGGCATACCATTACGATAAAATGATAATCATATAACTTTATTGATATATTCAATAGATTTTTATCTCTGAATTTCAGATCACTCGTGGAAACATTTTTTAATGGAGTTCAGGTCCTTAGTTATTTATGTGAATAACATCTCCACGTTTTTGCTATGAATCTCAAGTTCAATTTCAAGAGTATTTGACATGTCTGACGTTCAAATATGTGAATTTCATATTCACTTTCGTCAACTGACGACATGTCCGTTAATGTGAAATTTATATTCATGTCCGTTAATCTGAATTTAATATTCACTTTTACGAGCTTTATATTTTCATATGGATTTCTGGTCCATTATATACTCGTTTCGAATATTGATCATATTCATGTGATCATATATATGTTTCCATAATAAAACTTAGCCTTCATGGCTCATATCAAATTTATTGACTTGATCCATAATTCTATTAATGTTATCAAGATGCACAAATCAAATCGATAAATTAATTTTGCCATATAATTTCAACCGTGGTGTAATAAAAATGGTTGAATTAATAATGATATAAAATATCATGAATGCAAAGTTGAGCCAATCATGTATGAGTTTCGGTTAAACGACCAACTCTCAAGTGGCCGAACCATTCTTTCAAAGTTCATAAGGATCTCATACGGATCTCGAACCTTTCGGTAAAACGACGACCAACTTCGAGTGGTCGAACCTTTTCTCAAATTTTTCCATAATTCATATGGATCTCAAACCTATCTTTCAAATGGTTTTATAATTCATACGGATCTTTCACCATTAATACTCTTATTCTATCTCTCGTCAAAATAATGACGGAGAAATATCATGGCCTTTACATGGTCTTGGTTTGTCTCAATATTATTAATGACAAGTTTTACCAAGACACATAATTAAGTGCAATTCAATATCCATGGCCCATGATAAATAATTTTTTCCTCGATAGGAACAAATTTTTATTTAGTGATGCTAGCCATTTAAAACCAAACAAAACAAGAAAAATGCACATAAATAAAATTTTACCTCTGGATAGTATTAAATACTCCTGATCTATTTATTTTTAATATAATATAAAATATGATATGATTTTACAGATTGATCAGCTATTCTGTTCACCATCTTTGCCTTCAAGGTTCATAAAGGAAAGCTATAATCATATCTGCGAACTGGGCCAAATAAAATAAAATAATCAGAAATTATAGACTTGACAATCAAATCCATCAAACAAATATAAAAGAAGATATAAGAAATAACTCCCTGTGGCTGTTGTTTTGAGTATTGATCCATGATAAAGAAAAATATGTAAAGAGTATTATTTATATTGTATAAATCAATTGTATATATCAAGTAAGGCATCACGGCAAAAATATTTCACTTTGAAGAAAGTCAAAGAAGACTTATTCTTTCTGTCGTAATCCAACATCTGATGGTATCCTCCGGGAACAGCCGATCGATTCCACAACAAAGATCAGAGACTCGTGCTGATAACATGTTATAAAACTAATATAAGAAAGAACAAAAACAAAGTAATAAAGAGAAAGGAGAAATTCTTGTATATTATTTCACTGGTATCATGGGGTATTTATAGTTGAGATTACAGTGTGAATACAATACAATAGATAAACCAGAAAATCTTGTAATCAATTTGAATAATAGATAAACATATTATTATCTTTTATAACACGCATAAATTTTTTAAATATTTCTAAATCATTAATCATAGTCTAGTCATCAAATAATGTTTCCGTAAAATTTTAGATTTCAAATTATTGTAAGCTAATCAATTTCATTAACAATTACTCCTCATTTTGGAGATACATTATGCCTTACCGCATTAGATATCGGCTCTCAAGAAAGTCAACTTAGTCTATTAGCGTGTATGACCGTGGAAATGAAAAATATGCATTCGATTAAATTATGTTTTATATAAAGATTATAACATTAAATCACTATTTAATCACTTATGAGTATAAAGTATATAAAATGTATTTTTACTACATTAACTAATTATTTAATCCACATACGAATTTGAACTCTTGTTTTACGAGATTACCCTCTGGAATAAGGAAGACCACTCAAACATTGAACCAACAGATTTGTTTGAATTGTAAACGTTTATATCCTCAAGCCTTACTAATTCTCGATGCTACTTATTTTTCATGAATTGTCATTGACAAACAACAACCATTTTTCTAACACATAGACTGTAGCGGAACTTCATCATGTGTTGGGGTCTCGATTTAAGTGAGAAAATGATGTCAGCATTGTTGGAAATAGCGCCCGAAAGACAATTTCTGTAATTTTTTTTAGAAATATTAAATGACAGATTTATTCTCATCTTATTATTTGCTTTCGGCTTATAAGAAATACACTACTGAAAACCCAAAGTCGTATAATATGTAGCCATATAACTTAGTGTGTGTCACACATGAGGATTAAATTTATGGTGATACACTTGAAATGTTAGTCGTTGTGAAGTTAATCAAAGTATGAGGTCTATTGATTAAACCACCATTAATGCGCCCAGAACACTTAATGGTGTGACCGTCTTATCCGGACCATCGACATTGGTTGTCTAAGTGGGGCATTTATATACATGATGAGAGTCATATAGGACTGGACCGATTTAATCTGCATTTCTCATATAATTCCGTGATTGAGAAATCTTATTAAATCATAAGATGATCATATATGGATTAAGCTTAATCCTGAAGTGATTACGGACTCCTACTTGTTTTAGGATAGGGTTTGATGTGTTCGTTAAGGATCACTAAGAGGCGCGGTCCGAATCACTTTCACGTTGGCACTATTCTGGAATCAGGGAGAAGTGTGTATTTCACAGATATGGAATCCATTCCTTCATGCGGGAAGTAGAAAGACAATCCCCTTATTTGTTAATCCTAGAAACTGATCGATCTGCGGAGTTCGTATTGGTTATGAACTAATTGATCACTAGTGGGTTAATGGTAGATAAGGATAATATGTATTGAAGAGGGTTTACGGAAATAATCCTGCTTCATTTCGGATAGTCTATGGAGAGTTAGTTTATATTTAATGATTATATCAATGGACACTTATCGACTCGACGTTTTGAGAATAAGTTATATCTATAATCGATAGAGTTCAGTTTCGGATTTATGGTGGCGTAATTCCGGAATGAATAAGTTGAGTAGAAATATTCTGTTCGATGATTATGTTATTCCATTTATTGTAGCTACTGGTTATAGGTCCATGGTCCCCGGGTTGGCTGCTAACACGCGTGTGTTTTCTCGTATTAAGGAACCTCGAGAATAAACTAAATAGTTGGACTATTTAATGAATATGCAATATTATTATTTATTTGGTAAATAATATGTAAAAAAGACATTTTCTATTAAAATTAATGACATTATTGGCGCCACATTTGTGGATAAATTAGGAAAAGAAATTTTTCTAGATTATGTCACATGTGTAATTAATTAATTATCTATTTGTTGGATAATTAATGGAAAAGAGATAAAGAGATTGATTTTTAGGAATTATCTCTTATCTTTTGGTAAATATCTTTTCCTTGTGGGAATAGGTAATTGTGGTGTGAAAAGGATAACTATCTCTTGACTAGTTATTTTCCGATATAAGGAGAGTTCCTCCCAACACATGAACAATAACAAATTGTGCCACTTATTAATTAAAAGAAGAGAAAAATTAGTTTCTCGTTCTAGTCATTAAGGGAAGAAAAATCGAGGGTTTTTCTTATGCATATTCGAGGAAGTTCTACGGCGAGGATCGACGTCCACCAGTCGTCGCTAGGAGATACAATCCAGAAGACTGCGGCTTCTCCCTTGGTCGATTATTTCTCATCTCTCTCCGGTTTGAGTAAATCTACTAACCTTTTTGTATTTATTGATTATTTATGCAAATCGAATCGTGGTAAAATCGCATGTGAATTTATTCGTAGCTTCTGCTGTGCATGATCGAGCGTCTCGATCGGTGCTGAGAATCAGATCTAACAACCCAATTATGGATCGGATCCGGATTCGGGTTTTCGTATATCCAGCATGTGGTATCAGAGCGAGGTTAAAGTGATTTTGCGATCGTGATTGCATAATTAATTAATAAGGAGTGGAATAGAATAAAAATTGCATCTTTTAATTTTAATTTATGCGATTGAATGTTTGGTTGACGAGATGGATTGGGGTTGGTACTTGTTTACCGTTAGATCTATTTTCCGGGTATAGGATATCATGTAATTAATTTTTACAATTTTAATTTTCTGAATTTAATTTTATTCGGCCGAGACATATTAAATTAAAACGGATGCATTCTTCATCAAAATTTGGAAGATGGCGCAGTGGTCAAGGCATAGAATCATCAAACTGCAGCCCTGAGTTCGAATCCCCTTAGCCGGATTAATTTTGAAAAAAAAATTTGTGCAAAATTTTATTTTTTTTCCTGTTCGAAATATTCTTTTTTAAACCTATTCGAAATTTTTTTTCCTGTACGAAGATTAAAAAAAAATACGAAACAAAAAAGGGTGAGTTTCGGGGGTCCGGCAAGGTCAAGCTATCCTGCGAGTTTCGGCTCAATGGGGCAGCCTTATCCCGATTCATACAGCAGTCGTATATGAACCAACGAAGAGGACGGGTCGGCTTAGCCAATCCCGACACCGTTCGGTGAACTCCGTCAAAGCTCAGCCAGGGTTTAATACCGATAAGTTGGTTATTGCTTTTCAAGATTTATTATTTTTAAATTATTGAGATAAAATTCTACGATCCAAAATTTTTATCATGACGATATTAGGACTATAAAATTATTTTAGTGAATTTTAATTGTGTAGTGACTACACAAGAAATTTTCTAAATAATCGATAAATTGAAAGATCATGAATACAGTGTCACTAGTTAGACGGTATTTGGAACCGATAAACTAATGAGAGCTTTAAATTTGTAATTTACTGTTTTTCGAATTGGTGGGAAATTCATAAGTCCTAATATATTAGGATTATAAAATTCATGGTGAATTTTAATTGTGTGGTGTCTACACAAAGATTTTATAAATCCGAGAAATTGGAAAGTCGTGAATAGGTGACACTAGTTATACGGTATTTGGAACCGATGAACTAGTGGGAGGATTAATTTAAATATTCATGATTTATTGTTTTTCGGATTATAAATAAATTCTGAAAATCCTAAAAGACTACCTAATTTTCTAAATAACGAGTGGGAGCGGGGAAGGTGACAACCGACCCCACGGCCTCGACTGTTGACACAAGCACGTGAGAGAAGGGTGACGCCTCAAGCCGCATTGATTACGGCCCCCTGCGGATGGCCTTCACCCCTATCGAAATTCAAGGCTTGGTCTCCGAAAGGATAGGATTTTGGGTACTCGTCGAGTCACTGACCGACCCTACGGCGGCATACTCAGGGCGTACTTTGAGGTCTGAAACAGTAGGTCACACTAACAATGATATTTTTGGAAATATCTTGGCTGAAAAATGAAGGTAATCAACAATTAAATGGAGATGTCTGATTCTTAATTGTTTAATTGTTGAGAGAGATTGTCTCAATTTAACCGTCATTGTGCTGATACCGACCCTGCGGCGGCAGTATGATGTGAGGTTAAATCCTTGGAATGGTAGGATAAACTGCATGGATGACATCACGTTTATAATTCCTAAAATCTTTATTTGTTGTGGTGTATGATTTGATTTATATTTTTGTCATGATTTATTTTTTACAACTGCATATTTTCTCATGGTATCTAAACTGCTAAACATGATAAATTGACTGATGATGACTTCATAAAAGTGGAAAAGTAACAAGAACGTTGAACTCAATAATCGAGAAAGCAAATTAATTTTTTCAGAAGAGGATGTTCCTCTTGAGCCTACAAACATAAGTGACATCAATAAGTGTGTCACTGATGTCACTCGTGATGAACGGGAGACAAATTAAAATTAGTTCAAAGATGACGAGAATGACTTGGTATCAATCTCACTGGACATCCCACAGTTCACGAGGTGTGTCTACTCATATGAACTTCTAGTTCACGGCTATTTTCTTTAAAGAAATCCAAGAATGGGAAATAATGTCTACAAGCGCAAGTCATCTAAACTAAATAATTTAAAGGCTAAACTGAATTATTAATAAAAGAAATTAAATGATAAGGAAAGTGATTTCGGATCACTAACCTATGAATCTTTAGAGACTTTCTTAACCCAGTAATTTGACTCAGAAGCTAAAGTTTGCTTGTAATGAACAAGGTAGCTTGACATTCATGATTAAAGAGTAGAAAACGTGCAGTTATTTCAGCTGAGATATTGGGAGTGATATAGGGAAGCAAATTTCGGATTTTAATCCTTGAATATCAAAGAAATATAATTTTTGTTTTCAGATTCGTTAGAACAAATGGATTCACTTTCACATCGATAATATACTCACCTTAAAGAAAGTGAATATGACATTTGTATACAATTCTGATACTCGGACTTTTGTCTGATAAAGTCAAAACCACTAAGTAATGCTGAAAAGGTATATGTAACACATCATAAACTATTAAGACAAATGGTTTCCGTATTTAGATAAACGATTCTTCAGCATCTATTTATTAGTGCATATATCCTAGAGATAAGATCTGAAGACTGCCTAAGGGTGATTCCTAACTCCCAGTCTAAGAACACTATCTCAAAGGAAAAATGACTAAGTAAGCTTTCAATTAGGAAAGGTTAAAAGAGCTAATGAATTATCATAGCTTGTTCATATTGACCTTCGGGATCTTATGAAGGATACAAGCTAGTGGGAGCTTTCGAGTAATAGACCTTCTTTGTCTAATGACTACTCGAAACGCCGATTAGTTTACCTAAATATTTGGAGGAATCTCTGATGTCACCAGAGAAAAGAGTATTACATGCTCAGATATAGGCTATAGCATAGTATTTGGAATTGATGCTCGGCCTACCTCCGAGTGAAATGATTCACTGAAACGATAAACCATGGATTGCCTTATATAGTTATTGATATGTTACGATACACTTCTTAACTCAATTAAGATATTGATTGCAAAATAACGGTTTACGTTATTATATAATACCGAGAAGTCTACCTAGAAGGTGCTTATGAATTTATGGATAAGGAGTGAACTACGTTTACTCCACTTCCGTAAAGAGAGGCATTTAGCACTTGGTGCTTGAAGGTAGGACTTGAGATTTTTCATACACATTCAGATGGTGACTGTTCGTGAAATATCTTTAATGCAATGAGTAATAGTTGGTTATAATATCTTAAGATCGGATAGTGACAGTTACACTGTTGCATCCTTTCTAAAAGAATGTTTAGTTAACAACCTTAGACCTTAAAGTACAGTTACTCAAGGAATTACTATCTAATTTAATCAGACCACATCCAACATTTGTTGTTGGGGGATAACACTAATAAATACTACTGAACCAGATCAGAATATCAATCCATCCAAATGCAGTCGGAGTATGGTTTATCCATTGACTCGCTGTGATTATGCAGACTTTACAATATGATGGGGTTGTTTGATAACCTATGGTCTTTTGGAAGAACTGTATAGGATTCTGATAAAATGAGGTTGGTTTAAAGCCATATACCTGTAAATGGTGTTTTGGTACTCCAGGTCAGTTCATACTCCTGTAGAACCACCTACGTGTCTCATGCCCAGTGGGAGAAATTGGATCTACATGGAAAATAGTTGAATGAATGAGAAAGTTTATCTTTCTAAGAAAAGCCAAGTGGTTTTGGATGTAACTCCCTGAGAAGTAGACAGTTAAACATGGGTGATGCCCTGAAACTTTCTCACCACTCAGCCTTGCTTGACTCTATGGAAAGCAGCAAGATTAATAGGGGTGATGCCCTGAAACTTTCTTGCCGTACAATGGAGCTTAGATTCATTCGGAACAGAAGGGTTTTAGCTTAAAGCCAACGGCAGATTGACTGCCTATGATTATATCCACTGGTGGATTAAAGCAAACCTCTAGGTCATTAAAAGTCATATGTTTGAAATGTGTGGGCTTGACCAAAGTATTGATCAGTCTTTTGTAGAAGATAGAATCAATATTGGTAAAGAGTAGACATTAGTGTTTATAAATGATAACACTGCGACAGTTGTAAGCAACATGAGTGTGTTATCTAAAGTTAGGAACTGACGAGCCAAACTTCTCTAAATAAGAGAAGTGGACTATATTCTTAGAATTCGATTCAGTCGAATTCATGAGAACAAGTTGTTGCGGTATCCCATCCATCTTATTGGTTAAGATTATAATGCATTTTCATATGCAATATTCAATGAGAGGTCTCCTACCCAAGCTCTCACGGAATAATTCTCTCAATCTTCAAATATAGAGAAAATGGGATAGATTCTCTTATGGATAGAGAAGGTTAGATTATTGAAGTCAATTAAAGTAGAATCTTGGATTCGGACATTGATTAGTAGTATAGTGCATCCTCAAGTATCTTTAGAGAACGAGGAATCATATGCTTGTGTATTCGGGGGCAAACCTGAGTGTTGTTGACTATACTGATTCTGACTTATAGTCAGATTAAGGATGATCGTTAGTCGATCTCAGGCTCAGTGTTTACTCATTGTGATGGAGCTACAGTCTGGAGCAATCCAGCACTGCCAATTTGACTCTGTTAGTCAAATACATAGTAGCTTTCGGAACAGCTAAAGAGACAGTGTGGCTTGAGAAGTTCTTGGTTGGATCAAGAAGTGATTCCAGGCCTCGATGAGCTAATACCATTTTACTGTGAAAACAATTGAGAGGTAGCTAATGCAAAGAATCTTCGCAATCATAAGAGGTCGAAAGCATATTGAAAGAAAGTACCACCTGGTCAGACATATCGTGCAAAGAGGCTATGTTTCGGTCCTAAAAGATCACCTCGAGCCGACAACCTAGCTAATCAGTTTACCAAGTCGTGTGGCATCTAATGTCGCTGATAAGCGCTTGGCGGGTATAAAATTGGGAGATATGTCTCATCTGCTTTAGAGCAAGTGAGAGAATGTTGTGGATAGAAAGAATAAGGGAGTGGTGCTATAAATACAATCATTGCTTGTCTTTACGGGCAAGTGGGAGATTGGTAGATATAGTGTGCCCGAAAGACAATTGTTGCTTGTCCTTACGGGCAAGTGGGAGATTATTGGAAATAGCGTCCAAAAGACAATTTCTATAATTGTTTTTAGAATTAATAAATGACAGATTTATTCTCATCTTATTATTTGCTTTGTGCTTATAAGTAATACACTACTGAAAACCCTAAGTCGTATCATATGTAGCCATATAACTTAGTGTGTGTCACACATGAGGATTAAGTTTATGGTGATACACTTGAAATGTTAGTCCTGGTGAAGTTAATCAAAGTATGAGGTCTATTGATTAAACCACCATTAATGCGCCCAGAACACTTTATGGTGTGACCGTCTTATCCGGACCGTCGACATTGGTTGTCTAAGTGGGGAATTTATATATGATGAGAGTCATATAGGACTAGACTGATTTAATATGCGTTTGTCATAAATTCCGTTATTAAGAAATCTTATTAAATCAGAAGATGATCATATATGGATTAACCTTAATCCTGAAGTGATTACAGTCTCCTACTTGTTTCAGGATAGGGTTTGATGTGTTCGTTAAGGATCACTAAGAGGCGCGGTCCGAATCACTTTCACGTTGGCACTATTCTGGAATCAGGGAGAAGTGTGTATCTCACCGATATGGAATCCATTCCTTCATGCGGGAAGTAGAAAGGCAATCCCCTTATTTGTTAATCCTAGAAACTGATCGATCCGCGGAGTTTGGATTGGTTATGAACTAATTGATCACTAGTGGGTTAATTGTAAGTAAGGATAAAAAGTATTGAAGAGGATTTACGGAAATAATCCCGCTTCATTACGGATAGTCTATGGAGGGTTAGTTTATATGTAATGATTATATTAATGGACACTTATCGACTCGAGGTTTTGAGAATAAGTTATATCTATAATCGATAGAGTTCAGTTTCAGATTTATGGTGGCGTAATTCCAGAATTAATAAGTTGAGTAGAAATATTCTGTTCGATGAATATTTTATTCAATTTATTGTAGCTACTGGTTATAGGTCCATGGTCCCCGGGTTGGCTCCAAACACGCGAGTGTTTTCTCGTTTTAAGGAACATTGAGAGTAATTTAAATAGTTGGTCTATTTAATGAATATGCAATATTATTTATTTGGTAAATACTATGTAAAATAGAAAAGACATTTTCTATTAAAATTAATGACATTATTGGCGCCACATTTGTGGATAAATTAGGAAAATAAATTTTTCTTGATTATGTCACATGTGTAATTAATTAATTATCTATTTCTTGGATAATTAATAATTTTTTGGGAATTATCTCTTATCTTTGGAAAATATCTTTTCCTTGTGGGAATTGGTAATTGTGGTGTGAAAATGATAACTCTTTCTTGACTATTTATATTTCTATAAAAAGAGAGTTCCTCCCAACACATGAATAATAACTATTTGCGCCACTTATTAATTAAAAGAAGAAAAAATTAGTTTCTCGTTCTAGTCATTAAGAGAAGAAAAACCTAGGGGTTTTCTTGTGCATATTCAAGGAGGTTCTACGGCAAGGATCGACGTCCACCAGTCGTCGCTAGGAGATAAAATTCGGAAGACTGCGGCTTCTCCCTTGGTGGATTATTTCTCATCTCTCTCCGGTTTGGGTAAATCTACTAACCTTCTTATATTTATTGATTATTTATGCGAATCGAATCATGGTAAAATCGCATGCAAATTTATTCATAACTTCAGCTGTGCATGATCGAGCGTCTCGATCGGTGCTGAGAATCAGATCTGACGATCCAATTATGGATCGGATCCGGATTCGGGTTTCTGTATATCCGCAAGAATGACAAAATAATTGTGAAATTGTGCAAATATATAGTATATGCGGGGCTTTCTTGGAAATAGGGATAAGAATATGACTCAAAAGACTTGATGCTACTTGAAATTCTCGGCAATGGAGTTTCAGAACACATCACGCCATAATGTAAGATTTAGTGTTTGGAGAGTGAAATATGAAGTAAAAGCGTAAAATGATGAACACAAGTTAATGAACTCGTTGAAGAAATTTGTCAACACTATGCGAGAGCATCCTACATACCCTGGGTTTGAGGGATCAAGTATATTGTACTTCTCTTTTGTAAGAAAGAGATTTTTGGGTCCTTGAAATGCAGTGGTTAAAAATTCTAAGAGAGAGTAAAAAAATGATGAAAGCAAAGCAAATGTTTGAAACTGAAAAAGAAGCCTGAAGTTTTGATACAATGAAAAAAGAAGAAGAAATCAAAATGTGGGAAGGCTTGATTTATTCCATTGAGATAGGCCGTATATATTAACATTTTTAAAACCACTAGATAAGATCTATCTTAATGTACCTGTTGTTTATCTTTCTAACTCATTTTTCCACTTGTATCTCACAAGCACAATCATATCTTTACAAAAAAACATTACAAAAAAATTATTTTACAATATCCGTTAATATTGTTTGCATTTAAATCAAGGCTTGAAGGTACGTCAAATTTAAGGTGTAATTCATTCATTATTCCTTGAAAACAATGTTGTTATATTTATGGAATTGATTATTTTACAAGTAGAAAGCCATGTATGACATGTATCAATTTTTTATTTTCAGAAGACTCTAATTTGAAATGATTCTTGATATTGTAATAAACTTTGTTAAGGAAATCTTAGTTATTAAGCATAGTTTTTTTAACATATCATAAACTGGGGTATTCAATAGGAAAAAAGTCCTTAAGCATGGTGACGATGCTGGATTTTGTCATGTATAATTTCGGGTCAATTTAATCTAGGGATGATTGAATCAAGGATGATTTTTTGGGTGATTTTAGACTGAGCCTGAGAGTCTCTCTCAGGTTTCCTACGAATCCTGTTATTTGTCATGTATAATTTCGGGTCAATTTAATCTAGGGATGATTGAATCAAGGATGATTTTTGGGGTGATTTTAGACTGGGCCTGAGAGTCTCTCTCAGGTTTCCTACGTATCCTGTTCTGTTCCAGGAATCAATTCACACGTAGTTCCTGGAAGTGTATATTTATAGGGAGTTCATTACCCTAACCCTAAACCATGTCGGTTTGGGTAAAATACAGTATTAGCCCTTTGGGCTTTTACCAGCTTATATGGGCTTTACCCACTTATGCAAGTAACCACATGGATAATGGGCCTGCGTGTCTAGAGTGGACTTTGTCCGCACCCCGAGCTTTCCGACCTGCGGTATCGAGATGGGCCCATCGTCTCGGTTCTCTGATCATGTCGGTTGTCGATGTCTCAACTCGTAACTCGACCCTTGGGCTATCACTCATTCTCATTTCAGGAGGACCATCACGTGACGCCATGTGGAGGTGCGATATTCGGTATCGTCATAAGCCCCCCAGATCTATCTGAGCTCTTAAGGTCAGGTCTGATCTGTCAAAGGTGTATCTCGCCATCATCATCCAATGCTCAATTTAAATCGCCTGCGGACTTACTTCCCGCGTAGTTGGACATACGGACTTTCCATGTCTCATCGTGCGAGACTTTTTGCCTTAGCATTATCTGTCCCTTGGACTTATAACGTGCGGTTAAGCTGACATCGACTTCGATGTCGTAGCTGTCGAAGGATTGATGAGATGTCTAACTTGGGACTGTCTCGGTTGAAATTGACTTCAAGGCCATAGCTATGGAAGGAATGTATGAGATGTCTGCAGTTGGGACTGTCTCTGTCGAGGTCGACTTCTCTAAAGAAATCTGATTTGCCCTGATGACGCTAACCGTAACGCCATCTCCTTATCTTTTCTTCTTGCAGTGGGGAAGTTCTCGGTCCTCTCCGATCCTACTAACATCCCCAAACCGAAGGGTAATCTAGCTCTGCCTCTCGAGGGTTGGATAACTGCTTCTGCCGATGTTGTCGAGAAGAGGACCACTCCTACTGCTGGAGAATAGAGCACTTCCCGACTCGAGGTTATTCCTACGCAGACGTCTGAAGGACGTACTGCGGGTGTTGAGTCGATGATTCCGCTCCGCTCGCCTGACCTGCCTCAGTCTCATTTTCCACTTGCTTGCTATGGCTCACTGCGAGATGAAGATGACGAAGCCATAGTTGACCTAATGACCTCTGCTGACGGTAATGTCGAGGACGTCACTCGATTGACAAAAAGGAGACCAACTCTGCCCGACCTGGTGAGGGACCAGCGCAGAGAGGCTAAAACGGACAACGTCGGTGAAGCCTGTGCCGACATTAAGATCAATGTGGAACAAGGTTCTATCTTCTACGTTTCAGAAGCTTTGTCGCATGGTAAGTCGCTATATTTTCCCTACTCTAATCTCGGCATGTCCTTTACTTCTGCTAGATGATGCCTTTCTTTTTCTCGACAGACAAACCACCTCGGCAAGGAGGCTGCTAGGAGACTGACTGCGCCTGTCGAGGCAGAAAATGATTTCTTTATGAGTATTCAATGATGACTCATTGTTGCCCCCGAAGTATAATGTAGATTCATCATCTTCGTTATACTTTCAGTAGTTACATGCGATCATATGTAACTTGTCTTCCATGCCTTAGCATTTTTTGGACTTTTCTTTGTTGTTGCGTAGTGGAAGGGATGCCCCTGGATGTCTCTCTTCGCTTGTCGAGCCTCTGACTCTGCTTGCTGCTTATCGATATCGTGTTGCTCCCCAAGTGTATTATGAACCTTTGGTTCTTATTGCACTTGTGAGTCGAGTTTCATTTGAGATCGACTTGATCACCTTAACATTTTTTGTCTCACGGACTAGTTTTGCCATAGATGTATCGATTCTCTGGGCGTTTGGTCCAACTTTGCGAACCATGCCTTTGCCTTGGCCTTTTTCGCCTGTTAGGCTTGTTTGGCCTTTGGCTGGGACGTTTGGTCCGACATTCGGACTCTCCCTGTCTGCAGCGCAGACCTTTTTACTTTAGCAACATTTGTCCCTTAGACTTTTGAATTTTGAATTCTGAATTCTGACCTTTCCTTTGAATGTTGTTTGTGTTGTTGAATATTTGCCTAGGGTGTAGTCCTTTGGACTTAATTCCCTTGTGACGTTGCTTTATAGGGTGTAGTCCTTTGGACTTAATTCCCTTAAGCCCCTCGAAGTGTAGTATGAGTGCATGACTCATGGTACACTTGATTATGAGTCGACCTAGAGTTGTACTGCCTCATGGGCTTGACTTGGCTATTTGGTCAGAGCTTGATTCGACTGTCGTGCCTCGTCAGGCTTATGAACTGGTCGAATTAAATAACTCCTTATTCGACTGTCGCACTTCGTGGTGCTTATGAACTGGTCGAATAAGCTATCCATCATGGGATCTTCCAACTGCCTCACATCGTGGCTTATTGGCTGGTTGGGAGTGATATAAGCATTGTCTTCGAGCTCCAAATATAATGCCGAGGCGATCCCGGTCTTATTAAAGATGCGCCCAAGTTCACCTACAAATATTAGGCCGAGCTGACCTGCGGTTTTATAAAGATTCGCTCAAGCTGAGCTCCAAATGTGATAGCTCGACCCACTAGTTCGGTAGGGTGAGTTCCAAAATAATATAGCTCGACCCTCCAGTTCGGTAGGTTGAGTTCCGAAAGAAGATAGCTCAACCCTCCAGTTCGGTAGGGTGAGTTCCAAAATAAGATAGCTCGACCCGCCACGCTCGGCAAGGAGAGTTCCCAAATAAGAAGGCTCATTCCGCCACGCTCGGCTAAGAGAGTTCCAAAATATGATGCTGAGTCGATCTCTGACTTATTAAAGAATTGCCCATCGGTGAGCTCCACATATGATGCCTAGGCCGAGCTCGGTCTTATAAAAACTTTGCTCGAGAGAGCTCCAAATATGATGCCGGGGCCGAGCTCGGTCTTATAAAAGATGATGCCGAGCCGAGCTCGGTCTTATAAAAGATTTGCTCGAGCGAGCTCCAAATATGATGCCGAGGCCGAGCTCGGTCTTATAAAAGATGATGCCAAGCTGAGCTCGGTCTTATAAAAGATTCGCTCGGGAGAGCTCCAAATATGATGCCGAGGCCGAGCTCGGTCTTATAAAAGATTCACTCGAGAGAGCTCCAAATATGATGCCGGGGCCGAGCTCGGTCTTATAAAAGATGATGCCGAGCCGAGCTCGGTCTTATAAAATATTCGCTCAAGAGAGCTCCAAATATGATGCCGATGCCGAGCTCGTTCTTATAAAAGATGATGCTGAGCCGAGCTCGGTCTTATAAAAGATTCACTCGCGAGAGCTCCAAATATGATGCCGAGGCCGAGCTCGGTCTTATAAAAGATTCGCTCGAGAGAGCTCCAAATATGATGCCGAGGATGAGCTCGGTCTTATAAAAGATTCGCTCGAGAGAGCTCCAAATATGATGCCGAGGCCGAGATCTGCCTTCGGGCAAGAGGAGTCCGTAAAGCTCGAATGCCGGTGCTCGATATCTCGAGTCTTTGTGGTGCAATGTGATTGTGATAAAAAAAAACATTGCATATATAATAAAGTCTTACAATGTGTATAAGAATTTCAAATAACGATTGTAATAACCTGGAAAGCTAAAGAGCTCGGCTCGATCCTTGGAGCTCGAGAACTCGCTTCGTGGATAGCTAGATACAATAGATAATTCGCAGCTTTCTTGGGCGCCACAAGCAGTGTCTTTCCGGTGGCAATCAGTCCTCGAAACAAATTTAGTTCGGCACGAGATTTCGAGGGATCGTTCTTCCCTCACTTTTCTTCGATGTGACCGGTGGAATTGTTCTTTCGATGGCTCAATCTCCGGGAATAAGCCGCCGATCTAGCTGCTGCTGTCCAGAATCCTGCTGCGTTTTTGGTGCCTGCAGTAAATTCTTTGCCACGATCGATAAATCAAACGAACTCTGATCGGCCTATAATTTTGAGGGCTTATTCGGTCCTCATAATTCTTGAATCTGACCGGTAGAATTGGTGTTCCATCGGCTCAATTGGCGGCAAAAGGCTGCCGACTTGTGTGCTGACAATTAGGGTTATGCTATGTCTTTGCGATACAGCAGCAATTGTTTGGCGACGATCGGGCATTAAATATAACTCCGATCGGCATGAAATTCAGAGCTCTTGTTCATACCTCCTTATCCTTGAATCTGAACGGTGGAAATCTCGTTCTAACGGTTCAATTGTCGGGAATATTCAGCCGACTTGGAACCTTCAGATTAGGGTTTTCTGCTTTTTTTCTACCTAACTACAACTTTTAGGCGATGATCTGGCATCGAAACCTTCTCCGATCGGCATGAAATTTTTAGATATTGTTTTTATCTCTATATTATTTAATATGACCGGAGAAATTTTCATTCCAACGGTTGAATTGCTGGTAACAGGCCGCCGACTTGAAACTGCTGATTAGGGTTCTGCTGCATTTCTATAATACAGCAGCAACTTCTTTGCGACAATCGGGCTATTAAATGAACTCTGATCGGCCTGAAACTTATAGACCTTGTTCGTTCCTGATAATCCGTGATTATGACCGGTGGAATTGTTTTACCAACGGTTCAATTGGCGGCAATAGGCTGCCGACCTGTCTGCTCCCAATTAGGGTTCTGCTGCGTTTTTGATACAGCAGCAGCTTTTTGGCGACGATCGGGCATCAAGACGCACTCCGATTGGTCTGAAATTTGGAGGCCTTGTTTTTCCCTCCTTCTTCTTCAATTTGACCGAAGGAAATTTTTATTCCAACAGTTCAAACTCCATAAATTAGCCGCCAATCTCGCTACGTTTTTTGCCTTATTTTGCCATTAACATGATCACCATCACTCCTTGATCCATCCCCGATAGAAGACCCTCCTTCTAGCGCCAATGACAATGCTGGATTTTGTCATGTATAATTTCGGGTCAATTTAATCTAGGGATGATTGAATCAAGGATGATTTTTGGGGTGATTTTAGACTGAGCCTGAGAGTCTCTCTCAGGTTGTCTACGTATCCTGTTATGTTCCAGGAATCAATTCACACGTAGTTCCTGGAAGTGTATATTTATAGGGAGTTCATTACCCTAACCCTAAACCATGTCGGTTTGGGTAAAATACAGTATTAGCCCTTTGGGCTTTTACCAGCTTATGTGGGCTTTACCCACTTATGCAAGTAACCACATGGATAATGGGCCTGCAAGTCTAGAGTGGACTTTGTCCGCACCCCGAGCTTTCCGACCTACGGTATCGAGATGGGCCCATCGTCTCGGTTCTCTGATCATATCAGTTGTCGATGTCTCAACTCGTAACTCGACCCTTGGGCTATCACTCATTCTCGTTTCAGGAGGACCATCTCATGACGCCACGTGGAGGTGCGATATTCGGTATCGTCACATGGCTCATCATTTTGCGGTCAAATGTATTTTGTTACGTCTTTATATTAATTTTGATACGTACAACACATTTTCTTGTATCAACTGTACATTTCTACTTTCGTTCGATATTTCACCCATAAAAGTTGTTAAAATGTCAGAATGGTATAAAAAATGTAAGATGAATTTTAGTTAATTTATTTTAAACGTATGAAATCATAATTTCTATTTTCGATTTTAATTTGTTTAGGAAAAAAAGCTTTCAGTAGTGCAATATTTTATTTGTGGGATGTAATAACAAACTCAAAAAAGATACGAGAAATGAAAAATGTTTAAACACATATCAATAAAAAGAACTTTATTCTTGATGATGTGCAATGTGATTGGAAAGAAAGGCTCAAAAAGAGGTGAGCCTACATAAAAATTTTAGGACTGTGCCATAAAGCACTAGCTATGGCAATTTTCATCTACTTTGGGGAACTGCAAACAATGAAGCCATTGCAAATGCTGCTGTTTGGTCCATTATCCGTACATGTGAAGTTTTTAGGCATTGCGCTAGCTCCGTACTTTCCTAAAGCTAAGCCAAAACAATCTAACGTGCTCTTGTCCTCGCACTTAGCATTTCTGGTTAAGCTTGAAGGGCAGTACTTAGGCTGCTGACCAACAAACAAAGACCACCAAAACGAGTTCTAGTCATCTGAAAACAAAATTATATACACATACCGACGCATTAATTTTATATTCTAAAATGGAAATATTATTGTTAGCAAAAAAATTCAAAAATCAAACTCTTAATAATATTTGTTCATGTTTGATCCTGCATATTTGATCGAGGATTTTCTTTTTAATTACCTTGGGAAATGTTGAGAAGAGCTAGGATGAGTACCAAAGCAATGGCTGCTTGTGCTATGAATTTCTTCATTTTCTAAAGCTTTCTACCTCACGATCAAATACTTTTTCTCTACTGAATTTTTCTTTTTCTTTTTATGTGTTTGGATGGATGAAATCTCTTCCATCCATGTTTCATACCCCAATCATTTGGAAAGGTATGTTGTTAGCACAATTAATATGAAAATTCTCAGAAATAATTTAATCAGTGTGCCACTTTAAATTTATTTGACAACAACTTTTAAGTGATTTAAATACCAATAATTTATCATGTGCATATCTAATTTTTTATTTTCGTCCTAAAATGAGAGGATATGTATCTTATAACAATATCAATGTAAAAAATCGATATTCATGTAATTAATTTTTTCATATTTTTTTGTCAAGTTTAATCATTCTCCACGAGCTGAATTAGACATCAACGTTCCACATACAATATTTAGATACTTGATTAATTTAATTCTTTTAATTTTATACTTCCATTTATATAAAAGGATCTAATATCAGTTGTTGGCTTACTACAATGTATAAAATCTAAAAATAAAACAATGAGTTATAAGCCAAATGCTTATTTTTACAATGTATCATCGTAATGTAGTGCAAGCGGATCTAGAGAGGTTATAACACATACCCTTCTATAATAATATCACCTTAAATTATGTTGTCTTTAAGTCTACTAACTAGCTTTTATTGACAAATATTGGCCTTTATGTGCCTTGTAGGCCATAGTCTTAATTTGCCTCAGGTCAAATTTAAGAATTTGTGTTAAGTTTACTGTGTAGTTTGTAAATTACTTACATCTCCACTAACTTATTTTTTCAAAGTTATGATAATTCAATCTTATATTGTGATTATAAAGATTAGTTTTATTATAAATATTTGTATGTATATTTCCGATTAGATATATCAAATGCAAAGTCGGTGCATTGTATCAGTACAAACAAATTTTTTATAAACCCCTTCCAAAAAATGATGAATTTCTGTCCATTCGTTATTAACTCGATTTCCTATTTTGCGCGACGTGTACAAACCATAGAGAATGATGATAAAAAAATGTATGAAGATATATCACATCAAACTTCTTGAAACATAAGATTCTATAATGATAATAGGTAAACATAAATGTTTTACAGAAAAATCAAAATTTATTCACCGCATAAATTTTTTAAATCTTTCTAAATCATTAATCATATTCCAGTCGACAAATAATTTTTCCGTAAAAGTTTAGATTTCAAATTATTGTAAGCTAATCACTTTCATTAACAATTACTCCTCGTTTTGGAGAAACATTGTGCCTTACCACATTTGTCAACTTAGTCTATTTACCACCATGTTTTGATTTTCATACTTGTGATGATTAGCGAGTATGACCGTTGAAATGAAAAAAATGCATTCGATCAAATTATGTTTTATATAAAGATTATAATGTATCATTATTTAATCAGTTATGACTATAAAGTATATTTAATGTATTTTTACATCCAATTATTCAATCGAATACGTATTTAAACTATTATTTTATGAAATTACCCTTTGAGAAAATAAAGTTCGTAAAACATTGAACCAACCAATTGATTTTTTTGTTGTTGAAAATTGTGCTTGGAGCGGGGTTTGAACCAATGAGCTATGGCTCTGATACCATGTCAAACTACCATCTCTCCCAAAAGCTTAAGTTGATGGAGAGGTAGATAATTAACATTTTATATATCACAATAGATCATAAGTAGCCCACTGCTAGATACATGTGTAGTTATCTATGTTTGGATTTTGTGCAACATGTCTATAAGAGATATTTGGGTCCTTGAAATGCAATGGTTAAAAATACCAAGAAAATGTATAAAAAAACGACCAAAGCAGAGCAAAAGTTTGAAACCGAAAAAGAAACCTGGAGTTCTGATACCATGAAAAAACAAGAAGAAATCGAAATGTGGAAAAGCTTTGATTTCTTCCATTGAGATAGGCCGCATATATTTACATTTTTTAAACCACATGATAAGATCTATCTTAATGTACAAATTCAAAAAAATATTTTACAAAATACAATGCAAAAAATTATTTTACAATATCCTTTAATATTGTTTGCGTATAAATCAAGGCTTGAAGGCATGTCAAATTTAAGGTGTAATTCATTCCTTATACCTTGAAAAAAAATGTTGTTATATTTATGGAATTGATTATTTAACAAGTACAAGCCAGGTATGACATGTTTCAAATTTTTATTATTAGAAGCCTCTAATATGTCGGAATGGTAAAAAAAATGTAAGATGAATTTTATTTAATTTAATTTAAACATATGAAACCCTTATTTCTATTTTTGATGTTAATTTGTTTAGGAAAAAAAGCTTTCAGTACTGCAATATTTTTTGTGTCGGATGTAATAACAAACTCAAAAAAGAGACGAGAAATGAAAAGTGTTTAAACTCGTATCAGTAATAATAACTTTATTCTTGATGATGTGCTATGAGTTTGGAAAGAAAGGCTCAAAAACTAGTGAGCTACACACAATTTTTAGGACTGTGTCATAAAGTATTAGCTATGGCTATTTTGAACTACTTTGGAGAACTGCAAACAATGAAGCCATTGCAAATGCTGCTGTTTGGTCCATTATCCGTACATGTGAAGTTTTTAGGCATTGCGCTTGCTCCATACTTTCCTAAAGCTAAGGCAAAGCAATCTAACGTGCTCTTGTCCTTGCACTTAGCATTTCTGGTTAAGCTTGTCGGGCAGTAGTTAGGTTGCTGACCTGCAAACAAAGACCACCAAATCGAGTTTTAGTCATCCAAGAAACAAAATTATATACACATACAGTCACACTATTTATAAATTCTAAAACGGAAGAATTATTGTCCACAGAAAAAATATCAAAAATCAAACTCTCAGTAATATTTGTTCATATTTGATCCTAGATACTTGATCGAGGATTTTCTTTTTAATTACCTTGGGAAATGTTGAGAAGAGCTAGGATGAGTACCAAAGCAATATTGCTTGTGCCGTGAACTTCTTCATTTTCTACATCTTTCTATCTCGCGATCAAATACTTTTTCTCTAATGCCTTTCTCTTGTTCATTTTTTAGTGTTTGGATGGATGAGAAATCTCTTTCGTGTTCCCATATTTCTAGCTTCATTGGTAGCTTGGATAAATAGTTTGTCTACTTAATTTCCATATTAAAAGATATGTCCACATACGCTATTCTTCATTCTATCCATGTTTCGTACCCCGATCATTCGGAAAGGTATGTCTGTTAGCACAATTAATATGAAAATTCTCGAGTATAATTTAATCATTGTGCCTTTTCAAATTTATTTGACAACAACTTTTAAGTGATTTAAATACTATTAATTTATTAAGTGCATATCTAATATTTTTATTTCCGTCCTTAAATAAGTGGATATGTATCTTATAAGAATATCAAGGTCAAAAACCGATATTCATGTCATTAATTTTTTCATATTTTTGTCATGTTTAATCATTCTCCACAAGCAGAATTAGACATGAACGTTCCACATACAATACTTAGATATTTGATTAATTTAACTCTTTAATTTTCTTCTTTAATTTTTTTTTAAAAGGATCTAAAATCAGTAGTTGGCTTCCTACATCATATAAAATCTAAAAATTAAACAATGACAGATTAGCCAAATGCTAATTTTTACAATGTATCATTGTAATGTAGTGCAAGGGGATCTAGAGAGATTATAACACATACATTTCTATAATACTATCACCTTAAATTATGTAGTCCTTAAGTCTCCTAACTAGCTTTTTCTGACCAATATTGGCCTTTGTGTGCCTTGTACGCCAGACTCTTTGCCCGAGGTAAAACTTAAGAACTGGTGTCAAGTTTATTGTGTAAAAAATTGTAAATTACTTATATCTCTAATAACTTATCTTTTTCAGAGATATGATTCTTCAATCTAATATTGTGATTATAAAGACTAGTTTTATTATATATTTTTGTAGGAAAATTTCCGATTAGATTTATCAAAGGCAATGTCGGTACAATGTATCAGTACAAACAAAATGTTTATGAACCTCTTCCAAAAAAATGATGATTTTGTGTCCATTCGTAATTAACTCAATTTCCTGTTTTGAAGGACGTGTACAAACCATAGAGAATGATGCTGAAATGTATCAATATAATAAAGATAAATCACATCAAACTTCTTGAAACATAAGATTCAATAATGAATTATCAATATATAGGTAAACATAATTTTTTACATAGAAAAATCATAATTTTTTCACCCCGTAAAACTTTTAAATCATTCTAACTCAGAAATCATATTCTAATCATATCTCTATATTTATTTTGATATGTATTTACAACACCTTTTCTTGTATCAACTGTATATTTCAACTTTCTTTCAATTTTTCGCCCATAAAAGTTGTTAAAATGTCGGAATGGTTCAAGAAAAATGTAAGATGAATTTTAGTTAATTTATTCAAAACGTGTGAAACCCTTATTTCTATTTTCGATTTTAATTTTATTTATAATTTTTTTGTGGGATGTAATAACAAACTCAAAAGATATACGAGAAACGAATAATGTTTAAACACATATCAATAAATGGAACTTTATTCTTGATGATGTGCTATGTGTTTGGAAAGAAAGGCTCAAAAACTAGTGTGCCCAAAATATTTAGGACTGTGCCATAAAGAATTAGCTATGGCTATTTTGATCTACTTTGGTGAACTGCAAACAATGAAGCCATTGCAAATGCTGTTGTTTGGTCCATTATCCGTACATGTGAAGTTTTTAGGCATTGCGCTAGCTCCATACTTTCCTAAAGCTAAGCCAAAACAATCTAACGTGCTCTTGTCCTCGCACTTAGCATTTCTGGTTAAGCTTGTAGGGCAGTACTTAGGCTGCTGACCTGCAAACAAAGACCACCAAATCGACTTTTAGTCATCCGAAAAACAAAATTATATACACATACAGGCGCACTATTTTTAGATTCTAAAACGGAAGAATTATTGTCTGCAAAAAAGAAATCGAAAATCAAACTCTCAATAATATTTGTTCATGTTTGATCTTTTATATTTGATCAAGGATTTTCTTTTTAATTACCTTGGGAAATGTTGAGAAGAGCTAGGATGAGTACCAAAGCAATGGCTGTTTGTGCTATGAAATTCTTCATTTTCTACAGCTTTCTATCTCACGATCAAATATTTTTTCTCTGCTGACTTATTCTTGTTCTTTTTCTGTGTTTGGATGGATGAGAAATCTCTTCCGTGTTCCCATATTTATAGCTTGGATAGATAGTTGGACTACTTATTTCCATATTAAAAGATATTGTCTACATACGCTTTTCTTCGTTCCATCCATGTTTCATACCCCGATCATTTGGAAAGGTATGTTGTTAGCACAATTAATATGAAAATTCTCAGATATAATTTAATCAGTTTGCCTCTTTAAATTTATATGACAACAACTTTTAAGGGATTTAAATACCATTAATTTATCAAGTGCATATCTAATTTTTTATTTTCGTCCTAAAATGAGTGGATATGTATCTTATAACAATATCATTGTAAATAATCGATATACATGTCATTATTTTATCCATATTTTTTGTCAAGTTTAATCATTCTCCACAAGCAGAATTAGACATCAATTTAGATACTTGATTAATTTAACTCTTTTAATTTTCTACTTTCATTTTTATAAAAGGATCTAAAATAAGTTGTTGGCTTACTACATTGTATAAAATCTAAAAATAAAACAATGATATATTTGGCAAATGCTTATTTTTACAATGTATCATCGTAAAGTAGTGCAAGCGGATCTAGAGAGGTTATAACACATACCCTTCTATAATAATATCACCTTAAATTATGTTGTCTTTAAGTCTCCTAACTAGCTTTTACTGACCAATATTGGCCTTTATGTGCCTTGTAGGCCACACTCTTTGCCTGAGGTCAAACTTAAGAATTGGTGTTAAGTTTATTGTGTAATTTGTAAATTAGTTACATCTCCAATAACTTATCCTTTTAAAGATATGATAATTCAATCTTCTGTTGTGATTATAAAGATTAGTTTTATTATAAATATTTGTATGTACATTTCCAATTAGATATATCACATGCAATGTCGGTACAATGTATCAATACAAACAAAATGTTCATGAACCCCTTCCAAAAAATTGATGAATTTGTGTCCATTCATTATTAACACAACTTCCTATTTTGTAGAACTTAACCATAGAGAATGATGATGAAATGTATCAAGATATAGATAAATCACATCAAACTTCTTGAAACATAAGATTCTATAATGATTTATCAATATAATGATAACAAGTAAACATAAATTTTTTACAGAAAAATCTTAATTTAATCACCACATAAAGTTTTTAAATCTTTCTAAATCATTATTGGAAATAAAATTTATGTTTTGATAATGATTCATCACTTATTCAGTTATTATTTTTAGACCCCATTGATGAAGTGTCATAACTAGCTGTTATAGTGCAAAGCAAAAAGATGTCTAGAAATCAATGTATAGGATTTAATAGAGTCTGATTTTTGTATAAGTTAATCAGACAAGCACTGTAATAGTTCTAGGTTCTGAACTAAGAAATTGGGTAAACAACTTAAGGAAACTGAGATCCTAAGATGTGTAACTGAGATCCTAAAGAGATACTGAAAAACCGACACAAGAGCACACCAATAGAAACTGAAGAAGGTAAGTTCGCTAAAGGACACAGACTTAGTTGAATTATCTAGAAGATAGAAAAACTGAGGGACACAGACTCAGTTATTGAAGACTGAAGAACTGAGGGTTCAAACTCAGTTTATGAAGGCTAAGTCGAGACTATAAAGTTAGATTTCAGGCGAGATTGTGATGACCTGAACTGACTTTATGGATCTTGTATAAAGGCCTAAGAATCATATGGACAATGATATCTTAGATGATCGATTGAAAAAGGTGTACTCTGATTTAGTCAATTATAATCAGATGAAGAATAGAGTACTGAGATTTTGAAGAAGAGTAAAAACTCAGTTAATGCCCTTAAAAACTGGAAACTGACTAAGTCATGTTTAAATCAGTTTTTAACTGAAGATAAGAAAAACCGAAGATAGGAAAAACTGAAGGTAAATTAGACCGTTATAAGATAAGAAATCATATTGAACACACAGAAATGTCAGAAAGGACACTGACATACAAAAAGGAAAGCAGGACCACTAACGGCTATAAAGATTCAAATTCGAATGATCTAACCATTAGAGAAACACCTATAAATAGACTACTTCTACCACTAAAAGAAGTGCGTATTCTAAGAATTAATCTAATCAAAAAAGTTCATACTAAGGGGGAAAGCAATTCAAAAGAATTCCTGCTAAGCACTTAATTGCGAGATCAAGAAATATCTTCAAGTGTTCATAAGCATTCAAAGAAACATGAAGATCAATCATTTGATGAAAATAGAGTTGTGCATAACTTATATATCTAGAAGAGAAAGCTCAAATCACAAATTGAATCATAGTTATTGATTCAAGCCTCAACTTTGATTTTATTAAAGGTCTTACACTGTGAAACACCAAGAAGGTGTGAAGGATAGGTTGAGTGCAATCGGGAAGACTGTGTTTGTGATGAGTGGTGAAGAGGCAATTCAACCTCCAAGGACCAAAGTAGCAAGCTTAGTTCAAACATCAATCCTACCATTGAAGACTAAAGCTGGAAGATTGTGAAGCTAGGGATTTGTGAAGGACAATCAAGTGTTTAGAATTTACTTTGTGTCTTGTAACTGTAAACCTCAAGAACATAGTGAATTTTCCCTCCGCATCACAGGGCAAGAGAGGACCGACAGGATTAAACCACCAGGAACCTCTATAATTCTTGTTTATTTACATTACGCATTTACTTACTGCTTTATAGTTATATTCATCTCGTTCACATACTCAGCAAACATCAAAAAACTGAGTCAACATATTAACTGATAATTCATATTTTACAAAGGCTTAATTTAATCACGCCGCTTAACTCGATTAAGATAAGTCGCTTTGACTTAAACTCACTAAGTTAGCTTAACTCCGCAAAAGTTTAAGTTGAACTAAATCTGGTATAAGATTCAGTTTTTGGGAGACATTTTGGTGACAAGTTTATTCACCCCCCCTCTAAACTTGTGTTAGCCTTTCCAAGGGACCAATAATTGGTATCAGAGCAGTGCTTCTGTTCCGAAGAGATCAATAGCTAAATCTTAATATTAGTTTGTTTGCTCGAAGTAACTGAGCATCAGTTATTTCCATGACCAACCTTAGATGACTCTCAAATCAAATTGTTTGCTTAAGTCATTAAAGTTTTCAAAACTGCATTATGGATACACAGCAACACTTTAGAAATTTGATTAACTGTTCATTTTTAAGATTTGATGAATACAAAAGTAAATTGCAGGCTCTTGTTGCTGAAACTCAAGAAAAGCTTATTGAAACATTCATTGAAGATCCATCCATCGTAAAGTCTGAAGAAAATGATGAAACTCTACCCATAAGCTTTGAAGGAAACGACTATAGTTAGAATGATGACGAAATTAAACTTTTTGGAACTGACCTAGCAAGCAACAATGCTAGATTTGACAAAGGAAAGCAAATAATAGAAGATAAAGTAGATAAAACTGAGAACTTATCAGTCAAACATCATGAGGCAAGTACTTCCACTTTCAACACTTACACTGCCATGAACAATCATAGAAATGAATATTTCAATGAAACCTTGGACATACTCATAAAGGAATTAGAGGTAATTCAAAAAAGAATTATGAGAATGTCAAAAAGGAAAAAGATCTATTGAAAACTGAAGTTCTATGATTGACTGTTGAGATCAATCTTGTCAAGGCTAATAATGGAACTAAGGAGACTTGCTCAACTGATGAACTAACAGAGGTAATAAACATCAAGAATCATCAGTTGATCCAATTCCCAACGTTCAGTTCAAACCTGGAAAACCATTTGGAGACAGATCAGGTTTATGGTTTGATAATCGAAATTCTAAGATCGTACCAAGTACAGCTTGCACCAAAATTTATGGTCAGACAAAAGTCGAGAACTCGAAAATCGACAAAATCAGAATTAGCCAAAGGCAAACAAAGAAATCGAAAGATTTTACAGAAAGCATCGGAGGACAGAAAAAGGCAGAACTGATTAGAGATCAGTCAAAAAACATTCAAGTCATATTCACAAAAGAATGAAAATCATTCATGGAATAATAAATTCAGGGGGAAATAAAGACTCTTCCCTACTGATGAAGACTGGAATGCACCAGTAATTACTAAAAGGCCATATCAGTTTCCACAAGTTAAATGAACCAAAGATTGTTAGACCAAAACATCATAAATTTGTGAAATATGACTTTATTCAGTCAAAATATCAAGAAATGTATGTAAGGACTAAGATCAACAAGCCTTTACAAAAAACTAATCAAAAAGGACCCAAACAGGTATGGTACCAAAGATCTCTCATTCTGTGTTGCAGGAGAAGATCAAAAGATGAGACCTGAGAAGTTGCAATTCTTAAAACTGAGTTGTACCCACAACTGAGTTTTTGAATTGACAAAGAAGGACATTTATTACAAGTTCTTGATGAGGACAAAACTGGAGATTTACAGCTGGAGATACACTGCATCTACCATATTTACTAATACAAGCTACAAATGACAGAACATTTATGACCTACATTAATCTCAACCGTCCATCTTTTCCACTCATCATCCTTTTTCGCAATCTCAATGATTTTTGACAAGACGTTTTGGATCCCACTCAGATCTCTCAACCACTACATCCATCACTTATAAATACCATCATATTTTTTCCATTAATTCTTTACACTCAGTTTTTATATAATCTTTCTTCGAAGTTCTTTCTAAATCACAAACATCTAAAATTCAACTCAATCTTCTGAAATAATGGCCTTCACCCGAGTTGAACCTGGAATGATCATCTCACTTGATCAATTCATTGCTAAATACACTGATCAGACTCTCGCCAAGGAAATTGCAACAAAAATTCGTGAAATCAAGGGTTTGGAACAAGTGTACAACATTAATCTGCAAAGTGTTTGTCTGGACAGTATTGGAGACTTTTATGAATTTGGAAAGATGTCCATAGAATGAGAAGACGTTCACACTCTCTCAACCACTGTTAATGGAAAGGAAATTCAAGTCACTGAAGATCGAATAGCAGATATCTTTGGCTTCGACAAATCTGGATGTTCAGCATCGATCAAATTGAGTAAAGAGCATAAAGAGAAATTATGGAAAGTTATTGCAATTAATTCAGAATCACCAGTCTTGCAGACTGGAAGCACAAGTCTTCTCAAACCTGAATTCAATTTTCTTACCAAGATGTTGGCAAATTGCGTGATTGGAAACACATGAAACTTTAGCAATATCTCCGGCACCAAATTGGATCTACTGTACGTCATTTGGTTCAAAGAAAATTTCAACTTGCAAAGGTACATTCTGGATCAACTAATGGTCAAATTCTTTGATGTACCCAAGAAGAAGACTGATGTGATGAAATGCAGATTTTATCATAAGAAGACTCTTTCTATAATAGTTCAATGAATTCTTGACCATTTTGGAATTGCAAAGAAAAAGGAAACTGCAATTGTAGACGGGAAAATTGCAACCAAAGAAGAAAAACCTGGAAGGAGGAAAGCAGAGTGTTCTGAAATCAAACCTAAGAAGAAAAGTAGAAGACCAAAGAAACCTCGAACCAGCACTGAGGTTTTTGAACAAGTTGATGAACTAAGACAAAAGAAGAGGAAGCTGGAAGCTTCAATTCAAGCAAAAATTGCGGAAACTGTAAAGAAGGTTTTGGAGCCTTTGCCAAAGCAAAATCCGCTACTTGATCATTGAAAGCTCCATAAAGCGGGGAACCAAGTAACCTCCACCAAACCAGGCCGAATCGAAAAGTCACTACCGAGAAGAAACCACCGTTAGAGAAGAAGTTGTTCCTTCACCGCTAAAACAAACTCGGAAGAAGCCGCATCACTCGGGAGAACAGACCCTGAGAGATGAGGTTGATGTTGAAGAAACTGAAACTGACAGTGAGGAAAGGTTGATTGACTTAGAGACAATGACCATGCTCAAGCTACTCTCCATGTCTAGATCCACAACACGAAAATCAGCATCTAGAGTTGAGTATGAGGAGTCATTCAAAAATGCTAAAGCTGAGGAAAAAGATCTTGCAGAAATTGAATCATGACTAGCACAAGTCATCACTCTGGATGAGCTTGTTAGTGAAGAAGAAATTGTTCGGAAAGAAAAGAAAGGAGAGGAATCAGTTGAACCAGCAAAAGATCAGGTTGTTGAACCTGAAGAGGAACCAGTTGCTGAATTAGAATTGGAGTCAACAAAAGAACAAGTTACTGACCCTGAAGAAGAACTTGTTGCTGCTGAAGAGAATTTGGAAACTGAGCTTACCATCCAGTTCCTTTGATTGAAACGGAAACCAGCATAATCCCAGTTGTTTCTGAAGGAGAAACCAGCAAAACTGATGTACAGATAGCTGAAGAATATGAAAGAATTAAGGCTCTTGAGGAATCTGATCTGGAGATTACAAGAGAAAGTGAAGTAATCCCAACTCCGTCTGAATCATCTGTTAACATTGGAGAATTGATAGTAGCTGACTGCAAGAAACTGCACGCTTATCAGAATTGGAAACTTAGCTCCATATCAAATCAAAGAAGTCAGTTAGCAGAAATGGAAATCACGGAGAAATAGGTGTTCAATCTTTACAACATCACTCATTTGTCCGAACTGATCAATACTAATGAATTTTTGAACAATCGATATGCGTTGATCAGAGACAGTCATTGGAAGAGAACTGCAGCAGGAGGAAGTTCTAATAAAGATGAAAATGATGATGATGATGATTCACAGGGAGATCCTAATTTGCAAAGAGTAATTCTCGCCTCTATTCAAGAAAAGAAAATTGGAAATGATCAGAACATTGATGTTAATGATGAAGATGACTCAGAAGAAAGTAGTGGAGATTCAGATTCTAAAACTCAGTCTGAATCTGAAAAATAAGAAAAGGAAGGCGATCAGTCCCCAACTGAAGAAACAATGCGTGAGATAGCAGAGGCTGAAGCTGGTGAAGCTTGTGAAGAATCTGATGATGATTTCGATGTAGAAATATCACCAGTAAGAGAAATTGATCAGTCAAATCTGGAAGAATTAAGAAGACAATCTGAGGAGAGAAGAAAGTCTGTGGAATACAAAGAGAAACTCAAGAAGATTGTTTCTACTCCTATTAAAGAAACAAAAGTGACAGAAGCTAGAGCAAGTAAAGTTGAAGAACAAAAAGCTAAAACTGACAAAGACATTCCTACACAGGTTGATATTATCAAGTTTTATCACAATGAGCTGATACGTATTCAGAAAGATGATATAAGTTTATTTGGAAAAGTGTTAAAGTCCTTGGAAGAAATCAAGACTGAGAGGACTAACATGGTGAAGATGTTGGATAATGTTAGAAGCAATTGTCAGGATACCTTGATTGAGATTCGTAAAACAACCATTGAGAATGATTCAAGGAAAGCAGAAACAACAGAGAGATGGCAAGGCATTCTCAATAACGTGGCTGACAGAATGGCTTTACTGGAGAATGGAATGAAGGATTCAGTTGTTGCACAGACCATATTGGCATCAACTCAACAACATCTGGTAGAGGCAAGAGCAGTTCTAGTGGTGGTAGAGGCAATAGTAATAGTAGTGGTGGTGGAAGGAATTCTGGAAAAAAGATGGTTTGTCAACTCTGTGGGAAAAATGGTTATATTGTTACTTCTTGTTGGCACAGCTTTGAGGATGATTTTGTGTCTCCAAACAACAACAACAACAATAATAAGAGTCCCAAACAAGTATCTGCTTATGTTCCACTCCACAGTCTGTTAATGATCCAGCCTGGTTTATGGATAGTAGGGCCTCCAACCATTTGACATCAGACTTGAATAACCTTCATCTAAGTGCAGGCTACAATGGTTCAGAGTCCCTAGAAGTTGGAAATGGTGAGCAATGACATATACTTCATATTGGCCACTCCTATTTTCCTACACATTGTCCACACACAACACTTTTACTAAAGACTTGTTACATGTTCCTTCAATTACCAAAAAATTGATTAGCATGTCTAAAATTCTTGCTGATAACCCTATGTCTATTGATTTTACTTTTGATTCTTGTTATATTTAGGATAAGTGAACAAGGACACTGCTTCTCACATGAGCTCTCAGTGCTGGCCTGTACCAGATTGTGACTCCAAAAAAGACATTCCTTCACTCCAAGAATCCCAGCTCTATTTCCCAGTTTCAATGTAATAAGTATATGTCTAGATCAAGTCAGTCTATGTTAGGGTCTTGTAGTGCTCAGTTAAGTTCTTTGAATGTTAACAAAGATCCTAATGTTTGGCATAGAAGACTATGTCATCCTTCCAAACAAGTGTTAGGACACATTCTGAAGTCTTGTAATGTTGATCTTAATGAGAATTTAAACTTTTGTGATGCTTGTTAGTTTGGTAAGGGGCATGCCCTATCCTATCATGTGTCTGATTTCCATGCTAATAATTTTCTTGACTTGGTTTATTCTGATGTCTGGGGACCATCCCTGTGAAATCTGGTACTGGTTTTTTATATTATATTCACTATATTGATGATTGGTCTAGATATACATAGATCTTCCCACTGAAAGCTAAGTCTGAATCTTTTCTATGTTTATTCAGTTTAAAACCCTAATTGAAAACCAATTTTCTAGAAACATTAAATGCTTACAATCAGATTGAGGGGTGAGTACAGATCCCTAGAGTCCTACCTTCATGAACATGGAATTCAGTTTAGACATCCATGTCCTCATGCTCACCAACAAAGTGGGAGAGCTGAAAGAAAACACAGGCATATAGTTGAACTAGGTCTAACTTTACTTGCACAAGCCTCTCTTCCTCTAAATTTCTGGTGGGACAGTTTTGTTGAAGCTGTCGCCATTATAAATATTTTACCTACACATGTTTTTCAAAACAAGTCTCTATATGAAGTTCTATTTCACAAGCAACATGATTATAAGTTCTACAAAGTGTTTGGATGCTCTTCTTTTCCTCACTTAAGACATTTTCTCCATCCTAAATTCAGATTCCACACCAGCAAGTGCACTTATCTAGGTGTCAGTCCTCTTCATAAAGGATATAAATGTCTTAACAGTAGTGGTAGGATCTTCATCACCAAGAATGTTGTCTTCAATGAATTAGAATTTCCTTTTAAAGAAGGTTTTGCTCAAGGACCTTACAAAGAAGTCCTGACTGCTCTTGATCTGTCCAACTGGCTTTCTATTTCTATGCCACAGTCACAATCTGTACAAGCAGCACCTGAACCAGTGGAACACAGTGCACCTGCTACTACACCATTAACACAACTCTCACACAGTTACAATCTCCTCCCTCTCATGTTTTACCTTCTACCTCTAGATCTGCTAGTATCACTCCTACACACAATAGATTCTCACCCCTGGCATCACCTTATTCGCTAGATGACACTTCTATTCCTGAGCCAACAGCTTCACCCACATCACAACCAACACCTATTGTTTCACCTAGTCCACCCTTACCTCTACCTACACAAGGACATCACATACAGACACGTTCTAAAAATGGAATATTTAAACCTAAAACCTACTCCACACAACTCATGTCCGTTACCCTTCCTGCTCACCTTTCTGAACCTACTAAGGTCTAAGAAGCATTGTCATGTACTGAGTGGAAGCAAGCTATGATTGCAAAATTTGATGCCTTGCACAAAAATGACACTTGGATCCTTGTTCCTCCTAGTTCAAGACAGCATCCTATAGGGTGTAGATGGGTATTCAAACTTAAGCTAAAGCCTGATGGTACTATTCTCAAACACAAAGCAAGGTTGGTGGCCAGTGGCTTTCATCAGGCCTATGGTGTTGATTATACAGAAACTTTTAGCCCTGTGGCAAAGGCATCTACCATCAGACTTGTTCTGGCTCTAGTAGTTAACAAGAACTGGCACATCCATCAAGTTGACATTGATAATGCCTTCTTAATGTAGCCTTGGTGGAGGATGTGTATATTGTTCAACCTGAAGGCTTTGTTGATGCTCAAAAGCCTCATTATGTGTGCAAGCTTAAGAAGGCCCTCTATGGCCTTAAACAGGCTCCTAGGGCTTGGTTTCGAGCATTGAGATTGCAGATGTTAGACTGGGGTTTCCATCAGTCAGTTTCTAATTCCTCTCTCTTTATTTTAAAAACTGACACCAGTCTTTTGTATGTACTTGTCTATGTGGATGACATTATAGTTACATGAAACTTACAAGGCCTGATACAGAAGTTTGTTCAATTATTACACTCAAGATTCTTACTTAAGGATCTTGGTCCAGTGGCTCACTTTATAGGGATGGAGGCTCATAGAAACTCTGATGGATTATATTTGACTCAAGGGCACTATTCTTCACAGTTGGATCACATCAACAATTGTAATACACCTATGGTACCTGGTGAACATTTGCTGCCTGATCAAGGAGAGCCTATGCACTCTCCAAGGGTCTATAGAAGTGCTATTGGAGGGTTGTAGTACCTAACTTGCACCGGGCCTGCCATTGCATATTATGTTAACTACTTAAGTCAGTTCATGCAGTAGTCTACTCAAGTGCAGTGGCATGCTCTCAAGAAACTCCTAAGATATGTAAAAGGAACTCTACTTTGGACTCATTTTTAAAGCTGGTGGCTCACTACATCTGATTGGTTTCTGTGATGCAGATTGGGCCTGCTACCCTGATAACAGGAAATCTTTTGTAAGATACTGTGTTTTTGTTGGTGGATCATTGGTCTCCTGGAGTTCTAAGAAACAAAGTGTTGTATCAAGATCATCAGCAGAGTCTGAGTATGTCCTCTAAATTATTCTAGATCAAGAAATTTCTGTCTGAGATGGGTATTTCAGTGCCTAAAGTTCCTATTGCTTGGTCAGACAATCTTGGTGCAATTTATTTGGCTCACAATCCAGTCTATCATGCTAGAACAAAGAATATAGAAGTTGATATTGACTATGTGAGGAACCAAGTCATCAACAAGCAGTTGTCTGTGCAGTTTGTGCCATCCTCTATGCAGCTACCTAATATTCTTACAAAAGCACTACATGGACCTCAGTTGGAAACTCTCAGAAGTAAACTAAATGTTGTCAATGTTCCCTCAGTTGGCTTTATCTAATAGATTTGTCTTATCTAGAATAGTGACACTTGTCACCACCTTGTATTAGCCAACTACTATGTGTTGTAAACCCTATATGAATGTACTGGTACACACAAACAAATCTATGAAAAATATTCTACCATTATGTTGCTTATCTTTCTCTTAGGTTGTTATTATTATTTATTGTTAGTTTTAATTTTTGATTTTTAATTCTATTATTTATTTTTGTCCCACATTGCTTAGTTATGACATTGGTCTTGGAGTCTGTAGCCTATATAAAGGCATTTAGAGTCATTGTAATAAGAAGACAAATTTTGATATAAATATATTATATTTTAAGCTTTTATGCTTTGGTGGGTTTTCTCACGTTTGTGTTTGGTGGATTCCAACGCCGGTTTTTGGTGGATTCCAAACGGGACTTATCGAGGTTGTGAGCAAACATTGTGGGTGTCCATTATACCAAGGTTTTTGGTTACAGGTTAGCCAATGGTCGAGGTACTCGTTTATTTGTGCCTTCAGTCAAGTCCTCGGGCATTTTCAGATCAGATTCGGTCACGGATCACATCAGTTTTATTTTCTTTTTTTTGAAGAACGGAAAGGAAAAAAAGGGCACAGAAATAAGGAAAAATAAAAACAAGGGATATTTGGATACCGTTAGTGTCTGGCTCTGATACCAACTAATGTGATCCGTGACCAAATTAGATCTGAAAATGCCCGAGGCCTTGACTGAAGGCACCAATAAACGAGCACCTCGACCCTTGCCTAACTTGTAACCAAAAACCTTGGTATAATAGACACCCATAAGGTTAGCTCACAACCTCGACAAGTCCAGTTTTGAATCCACCAAACACAGGAGTTGGAATCCACCAAACACCAAAATGAGAAAACTCACCAAAGCTTAAAATCTTCAAATATAGTATATTTATTTCAAAATTTGTCTTCTTATTACAATGACTTTAAATGGCTTTATATAGGCTACAAACTCCAAGACCAATATCACAACTAAGCAATATGGGACAAAAATAAATAATAGGATTAAAAATTAAGAGTATATGGTATTGGCGGAATCAGTTCATACACGATAACAATCTTCGGCGCCCCCTGAAGACGGTATTTATTTCGGATGCGATCCGTAAAACTCGTGATCCTAAAGTAGCTTGGCTGTAACACGTGTAGTTTCCTCATATGCTTTTTCTTCTTTGGTAGTCTTTTAGAAACTCTACTGAGATGTATATTATGTAAAGTTAATTTTTCTAATAAAATATCCGGTTTTCGACCAAAAAAAAGGATTAAATAATAGGAATTCTGGAAATTTCTCTGCCACGAGCTTATTCAGAGTATATGGTATTGGCGGAATCAGTTCATACACGATAACAATCTTCGGCGCCCCCCGAAGACGGTATTTATTTCGGATGCGATCCGTAAAGCTCGTGACCTTAAAGTAGCTTGGCTGTAACACGTGTAGTTTCCTCATATGATTTTTCTTCTTTGGTAGTCTTTTAGAAACTCTGCTGAGATGTATATTATGTAAAGTTAATTTTTCTAATAACATATCCGGTTTTCGACCAAAAAAAAATTAAAACTAACAATAAATAATAATAATAATAATAATAATAATAATAATAATAATAATAATAATAATAATAATAATAATAATAATAATAATAATAGCCTAGTAAAATCTCCAATTAAAACAATGCGGATAAATGACTCTCAAAGCCTAAATCGTTTCATCTTCGATCACATCAATCATCCTTCATTTTATTATATGATATGGTATCATAGCAAATTATTGGATTCACCCTCTCTCTTTCTCCCCAGCCACGCCTCTTTCTTCTTCCTCATGCTTAATTCGACTACTTTCATGGCAGAAACCACCAGTGCCGCCACCTCTAATCACCCCCATTACCCTTCTTTCAATCCTTCTTCCTCCATCCACATCATCAAACTCAATCAAACTAATTTTCCTTTGTGGAAAGCTCAACTACTCCCATATCTTCAAGGTCAAAGAGTAGTAGGTTACATCCACGGTTCAATTAAACCACCATCCACCACCATTACTGCTGCTTCCGGTGAAGAAACTCCCAATCCGGCATATGAAACTTGGCTCAAAAATTACAGTTCTATTCTAAGTACAATCACATCTGGCCTCTCTGAAGATGTCCACACTCAAGTTTAATGTGCCCCACATCTATAATGATTTATCAACATAATGATATAGGTAAACATAATTTTTCCATAGAAAAATCATAATTTTTTCACCCCATAAATTTTTTAAACATTTCGAAATCAATAATCATATTCTAGTCGTCAAATAATTTTTATGTAAAATTTTAGATTTCAAATTATTCAAATCACTTTCATTAACAATTACTCCTCGTTTTGGAGAAACATTGTGCCTTACCGCATTAGATAACGGTTCTCAAGTAAGTCAACTTAGTCTATTTACCACCATGTTTTGATTTTCATACTTGTGATGATTGGCGAGTTTGACCGTGGAAATGAAAACTATGCATTCGATTAAATTATGTTTTATATAAAGATTATACGTTAAATCAATATTTAATCAGTTATGACTATAAAGTATATTTAATGTATTTTTATTAACCAATTATTCAATCGACATACGAATTTGAACTATTATTTTACGAGATTGCCCTCTAGAAAAAGGAAGTCCGTAAAACATTCTCAAGCCTTACTATTTCTCGATGCAATTTATTTTTCATGAATTTTCATTTACTTTCAACGACCATTTTTCTAACACAAAGACCGTAGCGGAACTTCATCATGTGTCGGGCTTCTCGAATTAAATAAGAAAATGATGTCGATCAGAATGACAAAATAATCATGAAAGTAAGCAAATATATAGTATATGCGGGGATTTCTTGGCATTAAAGATAAAAATATGACTCAAAAGTCTTGATGCTACTTGAAATTCTCGGCAAAAAAGTTTCAGAACATACCACGTCATAAATTAAGATTTAGTGTATGAAGAGCGAAATATGAGGTAAAAGTGTAAAATGATGCACACAAGTTAATGAACTTGTCTAAGGGTTGAACACTATCTGAGAGCTTCCTACATACTCTGGCTTTGAGGGATCGAGTACAATGTCGGTACAACGTATCAATATAAACAAAATGTTTATGAACCCCTTCCAAAAAATGATGACTTTGTTTCCGTTCGTTATTAACTCAATTGCCTATTTTGAAGGACGTGTACAAACCATAGAGAAGTATGGTGAAACGTATCATGCTATAGATAAATCACATCAAACTTCCTGAAACATAAGATTCTATAATTATTTATCAATATAATGATAATAGGTAAGCATAATTTTTTAAGTGATGCAGGTCAGATTAGCACATCACCACGTGTCATCCCCATAGCAATTCAACAATAAATGAAGACGGAGAAAGTCCATCTTAAGGGCTAGAAGCCCCAAGAATCTAGATGAGCCCAGCTCGGCCATCCTCCCTGATCTCTACAGGTCGGCCAAAGTACAAGTGTTCAGTCGACTCGGCTTGGAGCTCACCAGTCGGACCGAGTTTATCTCATACTCAATCTCATGGATCGAATCCTTGGCAATAAAGGCTGAGATCTGATATTTAAATCATGAGATTATCTCCTATAATTAAGGGGATTAAATCAAAATTATTTCTTCCTTAGGGAACACGACATCACAATCCACCAAGGACACGGCTCATGCAAGCCTAGGGCACAAGCCCCTCTATTTAAACAATTCCTAAGCAACTATGATGACTTGATTCTTGGAAAATTAACAGGATACGTAGGAAGCTTGAGATACAACGTCTTAAGTCCAGTCTAAACCAACACAGACCACCTCATATTTCTCCTTTCTTGGTGTTCTTGAAGCTTGTATAGGTTGTCATTAGGATCAAAAGGCCCCGAGATTAATGCCCGACGATATCCAGCATCGTCAAAACGTAAGATTTAGTGTATGGAGAGCAAAAAATGAGGTAAAAGCATAAAATGATGAACACAAGTTAATGAACTCGTTGAAGGGCTGAACACTATACGAGAGCATCCAACATACCCTGGCTTTGAGAGATCAATTATAATGTACTTCTCTTTTGTAAGAGAGAGATTTTTGTGTTCTTGAAATGCGGTGGTTAAAAATTCTAAGAGATAGTAAAAAAATGATTAAAGCAAAGAAAAGGTTTGAAACTGAAAAAGAAGCCTGGAGTTTTGATACCATGAAAAACTAAGAAGAAATCGAAATGTGGAAAAGCTTGATTTATTCTATTGAGATAGGTTGTATATATTGACATTTTTAAAACCACTTGATAAGATCTATCTTAATGTACCTGTTGTTTATCTTTCTAACTCATTTTTCCACTATTATCTCACCAGCGCAATCATATCTTTACAAAAAAACATTACAATTTTTTTTTCTTACAATATCCGTTAAAATTGTTTGTGTATAAAGCAAGGCTTGAAGGCACTTCAAATTTAAGGTGTAATTCATTTATTATACCTTGAAAACAATGTTGTTATATTTGTGGAATTGATTATTTTACTAGTACAAAGCCAGGCAGTGGCGGATCCAGGAATTCTTTCCTCTGGGGTCACCGTACCGTAAAACTACATTTTTTACCTCTAAATTTGTTTCAGTGAGGTCATCGGAGCCTAAAATGACACTTCTTAACAATAAAATGACATTTTTAACAATAAAACTACATCGTTTTAATACTAAAAAATTCCCCGGATCTCAGTGGGTCACGTGACCCCACCCAGATATGAATAGATCCACCCCTGAAGCTAGGTATGACATGTATCAATCTTTTATTTTTAGAAGCCTCTAATTTGAAATGTTTCTTGATATTGTAATAAACTTTTTTAAGGAAACCTTAGTTATTAAGCATAGTTTTTTAACATATCATAAACTGGGTATTTAGTAGAAAAAAAGTCCTTAAGCATAGCTTATTGTTTTGCAGTCAAATGTATTTTGTTACTTCTCTATATTTATTTTGATACGTATTTACAACACCTTTTATTGTATCAACTGTACATTTCTACTTTCTTTCGATATTTCGCCCATAAAGTTGTTAAAATGTAGGAATGGTACAAGAAAAATGTAAGATGAATTTTAATTTATTTATTTTAAAAGTATGAAACCCTTATTTATATTTTTCATTTTAATTTGTTTAGGAAAAAAACCTTTCAGCAGTGCAATAATATTTTTGTGGGATGCTATAACAAACATAAAAAAGATACGAGAAATGAAAAATGTTAAACACATATCAATAAAAATAACTTAATTCTGACGTGCTATGTGTTTGGAAAGAAAGGTGATGAGACCGTATTTATGGGATTTTTCTGTGCTTATTATATATCTATTTTGTTGGGAGATGCTCTGTTCCGGGTATGTTTTGGATGATTTTCAGGTTTTAAGAGCTCGGAAGAGATGATGGAGTAATTCTGGATGTATAGAGCAATATTCGAATGTTTTGCTTTGAGAAGGTAGGAAAGCGCCGGTTTTCAAGTATCGTGAATTTCGCTTTTACCATGTCGAGACTCGAAATGTTGAAGAAAAGACAAAGTCTGTTAACGCCAACCGTGGATTCTCGCTCGTTAATCACATCGGATTTTTATTATTATAAAAGACCATTTTAGTAATTAAGTATTTATTATTATTATTTATTATTATTATTATTATTATCATCATCATATTGAATTGTTTTAGAAATAATTGGGCTTGGCCCATTTGGAACTCCTACGTGAGCAGCAGCCGAAGGAAGGAGGTAGGATAGTTTTTTAGGTTTTGAATAAGAAAAGGAGAATGGACGAAAAGAGGAAGGGAACAGAAAAGCTGTGCATCTCCATTATCGCCGGCAATTTTGTTTAATGTAACACTCTTTCTTGTTTTTGTTTTGTTTTGCTTTATTTTATTTATTTATTATGAATAACTAGTTTTTATTTCCAGTTGATTGATTGTTGAACCCTCGATTTCATATGGTTGTGAAGTCTAAACGTTTTTCTCCTCGTTTGAATGTTAGTATTTATCTATTTTCTGATTTGCAATAGATGATTAGAATTATTGTTTGATTGTTGGCGCGCGATAGTTAAACGATTATTTTGATCTAGTACCAAAATCCATCTTAGGCGGTTGACATAAAAGATTGGATTTTTAGTGGTAAACAACACATTGTCTGCCGGTTCAGTGGCTGTAGGATTCCCTGTTGTGAAATAGATAATCTAGGTTAAAAATAGTCCGGTTGGATTAATACCTTGAATTGGGTCTCTCAAACCTTAATGCTTCCGGGATTCCAAACTCTTATGACCGTGTTTAGGGGTGTCTTCCGGTTAGAGAATAATTAACGACCGTGTCTTGATTATCAAATTTCGGAGAGATTGGTCATTTGGCGGTTGTCGGTGACTATAACCAATTTATTAATAATTTAGCGAGTCATCCTTGAATCGATGATCAATTGTTGGAATTGAGGGGGAAATAGTTAATTAGCTGGAACTTTCCTTCGTTTATTTTTCATTTATTTTTAGGAAATAGGTAAAAAAAAAACCAAATATCTTTTGTTGTTACAAATTTTAAGAGAAATAAATCTACCGTTCCCTGTGGGTTCGACCCCTACTTCTGCTATACTAACTATAGAGGTTGTAGGTGATTTTATCTTTGGTGGTTTGACGACCCACCAAATTTTGGCGCCGTTGCCGGGGAACGGTGTTAAGTGATTTATTTCTTTTGAAATTTTGTATATAGTTTTGTTTTGTTTTGTTTTGTGTTGTCCTTGTTTGCAAGCATGTCAGGTTACAACTACACAAGCTCTATGGTGAATCATGATTATTACGGATACCGGGTGAACAACCTGTATGAGGAGGGATATTATCCAAGTCAGCCGCACCATCAGGATTTGCGCTACACCTCTACTTTCCAGCCGCCTAGTGTACAAGTAGGGTCAACTTTGAATTCAGGTAATACTTTTGAAGAACTTGTGAAGACTTTTTCTACCACTATTGCACAGATAATCCAAACTGCAATGATTCCGCTTCAAGAGTTGGTACAAGAGAATTCACAGTTCAAAGAAGAGCATGTCACCTGGGTTCAGAATATGCAAAATCAAATTGGCGAGCTGAAAACTCAGGTGGATCGGCTTCAAGATCGAACAAAGATTGAAAACATCCTCTCCTATTATGTGGTATGATGATGAAGACGACCGTCCTATGATTGATCTGACACCAGAGATTGTTGAAGATGTTGATCAACCAAAGGGTGAAGAAATCCACATGGTGTTGGAGAAGTTAGAGGATGATGTGTCTAATTATGAAGAAAATCACCCGGAGGAAGTTAAATTTGAGGAGACGTTGGAGCCAAAAAGTGTTCAGACGACCATGGACATGCAAGTGAGCAAGAAGGAAGTAGTCTTTCCACTGGATCACTATATTATGAACTGGGATGTGGAAGCACCTAATCCGGTTCTTATTTTCTTGGGAAGATACTTCACCAAAGTGACTAGAGCCAAGGCACAACTGATTCTTCCTGAAGATGAGATGGATGGCTCACTCACTGAGTATGCAAGGAAGAATCATGAAAGGAAAACCATTCCATTTGACAACGGATAGCTGAGGTAAGTATGTCTAGCCAAAGACATTAAAGAAAAGCGCTTGTTGGGAGGCAACCCAATGAAAATAATTTTCTTTATTTTATTTCATTTTGGTGTTTAGCATAATAAGTGAAAAAAAAAAAAAAAAAAAAAAAAAAAAAAAAAAAAGAGATTTGCGTGTTTGGTGGAGGCGTTTGTCTGTTTTGTTTCGCAGGTGAAGAGCTGAATTGCGTGAAGAAATGTGATGCGTTTATTTGAAGTTCATGTGTGGATGCACAAACTTGGAGGCCTTGTTCAAGAAATGTGATTTTCACTTTCCCATGAAGTCGGGATCCTAAGGTAATCGGGATGGGTTTTTTTTTTCCAAAAAAAAAAAAAAAAAAAAAAAAAAAACTGGGGATAAAATAATTACGATGTGATCACATCGATTTTAAGGTGTGTTTTTCAACATTTTTTGTCCAAGAAACAGAGAGCATAAAATAAATGATGTGATCACATCGAATTTGGAGATGTGTTACTACAATAAATGGATGAAAAACAGTGAGCGAAAAATAAATGATGTGATCACATCATTTTAGGGGTGTCTTCCGGTTAGAGAATAATTAATGACCGTGTCTTGATTATCGAATTTAGGAGAGATTGGTCACTAGGCGGTTGTCGGTGGCTATAACCAATTTATTAATAATTTAACGAGTCATCCTTGAATCGATGATCAATCGTGGGAATTGAGGGGAAAATAATTAATTAGCTGGAACTTTCCTTCGTTTATTTTTCATTTCTTTTTAGGTTATAGGTAAAAACCAAATATCTTTTGTTGTTACAAATTTTAGGAGAAATAAATCTACCGTTCCCTGTGGGTTCGACCCCTACTTCTACTATACTAGCTATAGAGGTTGTAGGTGATTTATCTTTGGTGGTTTGACGACCCACCAAAAGGCTGAAAAACGAGTAAGCCTACACAAAAGTTTTAGGACTGTGCCATAATGCCTTAGCTATGGCTCTTTTGATCTACATTGGTGAACTGCTAACAATGAAGCCATTGCAAATGCTGCTGTTTGGTCCATTATCCATACATGTGAAGTTATTGTGCTAGCTCCATACTTTCCTAAAGTAAAGCCAAAACAATCTAACGTGCTCTTGTCCTCGCACTTAGCATTTCTGGTTAAGCTTGTAGGGCAGTACTTAGGTTGCTGACCTGCAATCAAAGACCACCAAATCGAGTTTTAGTCATCCGAAAAACAAAATTATATACACATACAGACGCACTATTTTTAGATTCTAAAACGGAAGAATTATTATCTGCCAAAAAAATCGAAAATCAAACTCTCAATAATATTTGTTCATGTTTGATCTTGTATATTTGATCGAGGATTTCTTTTTAATTACCTTGGGAAATGTTGAGAAGAGCTAGGATGAGTACCAAAGCAATGGTTGCTTGTGCTATGAACTTCTTCATTTTCTACTGCTTTCTATCTCACGATCAAATATTTTTTTGTCAATTGACTTTTTCTTGTTCTTTTTTTGTGTTTGGAAATTGGATGGATGAGAAATCTCTTCCGTGTTCCATATTTATAGCTTCATTGGTAGCTTGGATAGATTGTTCGACTACTTAATATACATATTAAAAGATATTGTCTACTTACGCTTTTCTTCGTTCCATCCATGTTTCATACCCCGATCATTTGGAAAGATATGTTGTTAGCACAATTAATATGAAAATTCTCAAATTTAATTTAATCAGTGTGCCTCCTTAAATTTATTTGACAACAACTTTTAAGTGATTTAAATACCATTAACTTATCAAGTGCATATCTAATTTTTTATTTTCGTCCTAAAATGAGTGGATTTGTATCTAATAACAATATCATTGTCAAAAATCGATATGCATGTCATTATTTTTTTTCATATTTTTTGTCAAGTTTAATCATTCTCCACAAGCAGAATTAGACATCAACGTTCCACATACAATATTTAGATACTTGATTAATTTTACTCTTTTAATTTTATACTTTAATTTTTATAAAAGGATCTAAAATCAGTTGTTGGCTTACAACATTGTATAAAATATAAAAATAAAACAATGATATATTAGCCAAAATTTATTTTCAATGTATCAGTGTAATGTAGTGCAAGCGGATGTAGAGAGGTTATAACGCATACCCTTCTATAATAACATCACCTTAAATTATGTTGTCTTTAAGTCTCCTAACTAGCTTTTTCTGACCAATATTGGCCACACTCTTTGCCTAAGGTCAAACTTAAGAATTGGTTTTAAGTTTATTGTGTAATTTGTAAATTACTTACATCTCCAATAACATAGATGTTTGAAAGATTTGATAATTTAATCTTATATTGTGATCATAAAGATTAGTTTTATAATAAATATTTGTATGTACATTTCCGATTAGATTTATCAAATGCAAGGTCGGTACGATGTATCAGTTCAAACAAAATATTTATGAACCCCTTCCAAAAATTGATGAATTTGTCTCCATTCGTTATTAACTCAATTTCCTATTTTGTAGGACATGTACAAACCATAGAGAATGATGATAAAATGTATCAAGATATAGATAAATCACATCAAACTTCTTGAAACATAAGATTCTATAATGATTTATCAATATAATTGTAATAGGTATACATAAATTTTTTTTACAGAAAAATCATAATTTATTCACCGCATAAATTTTTTAAATCTTTCTAAATCATTAATCATATTCTAGTTGTCAAATAATGTTTCCGTAAAATATTAGATTTCAAATTATTGTTAGGTAATCACTTACATTATCAATTACTTCTTGTTTTGGAGAAACATTGTGCCTTACCGCATTAGATATCGGCTCTCAAGAAAATCAACTTAGTCTATTTACCACCATGTTTTGATTTTCATACTTGTGATGATTAACGAGTATGACCGTGGAAATGAAAAATATGCATTCGATTAAATTGCATTTTATATAAAGATTATAACGTTAAATCATTATTTAATCAACTATGACTATAAAGTATATAAAATGTATTTTTACTACATTAACTAATTATACAATCAACATACGAATTTGAACTATTATTTTACAAGATTACCCTCTTGAATAAAGAAGACAGCTCAAACATTGAACCAACAAATTTTTTTTGAATTGTGAACGTTTAAAACCTCAAGCCTGACTAATTCTCGATGCTACTTATTATTCTGGAATTGTCATTGACAACAACGACAATTTTTCTATCACATAGACCGTAGAGGAACTTCAACAAGTGTTGGGCTTCTCGATTTAAATGATAAAATGATGTCAAAATGACAAAATAATCATGAAATTCTACAAATATATAGTATCTGTGAGGCTTTCTTGGCGTCTGACGTGGCCTTTTCTAGTGCTAATACCAGTCCTTAACCGACAGTGTATCGGGTCAAACTGTAGTGCTAGTATGGTGAGTCAGAGTGTCGAATCCTCAGGGAAACTTGGTAATTCTTCTAAGTGTGGTTAAACACCAAAGAGCTGTTATTAACTCGATCTATATCGCAATTTTATAACACAGATCACTACTATTCTACTTAACATAAAATAAATGCGTGATTTAAAAGTTATTCTAATATAATATATATAGATATATAAATATATATAGATGTACATAAGTTGCAAAATATATATATAGATATAAATATATAGATACCAATATATAGAACTAGCCAAAGTTTATATAACTGATTTATACGATCTTTTCAGTGAATGGAATGCGCTCGATCTTTCCTTTTATATTAGGTCCAATTGAGTAAATGAAACGGTGCACTCCTGAGGTTAACAATTCCTCCTCACACGAGCGTATGAAATTGTCATATGTCATTGTCATAAGTTCAATCTCCACAACTGCACCATGCTAATCTCAGTTAGTCTGAACAGGTACCGAGTACAAATCTACCCCGGATAAAAGAGGTTATTCCATTTGTCAGATGGCCGATGTTATTCAAAAGGCTCCGGTTGTCAGGCGGATCGATTTAACTTTCCGGTGTTAGTTTCAATTAAACTGTTGATTTTAACATTATTATGATCTTGAGCACAATTTTAATAAGATCTATCTTTCCCAAGACAAATCTGCCCCCGGGTAGGAAATAGGATTCCGTAGTCACGCTTTATACGGCCAATTTTACCCTCCGGTTTTCTATCTTTTATCTCATATACTAACTTCTCTCGGTCGAGTTCATCGTTAGGTTATATGGTGCGATTCATCTTGGTTAATTACGCGTCAATCCGAATATTATCAATACGTTACAAAATAGAAAAAGATTCAATTAACTCAATTTTTGTCAATTTTACTTAGACAGCATTCCTTTACCGAAAAGATCGAAATAAAAGGATTACATAACTTTGGCTAGTTATTAGATTTAGCCTACTAACATTATAAAAAGATAAAAACAAACATAACAAACATGAATACTTTAGAAATTTTACCCGATTACAACTGTTGAATCATGTGCCGTATTCTTCCGGATGTTACAACGACTTCAACAACATTGATCTTATGATAATTTCTCGAGCATTATAACGATACTACTTTATTTATGGCATAAGGCCTATATAAATACATACTACTACTAAGAAGAAGAGGTTAAGAAAATATATTGGTACCCCCTCATGTGTCTGCAAAGCTGCTCTTCTTATAGGCAAGATTTTTCGTATTTGGATCGATCCGAGAAAGGGCCGGATCGATCCGGGAATAAAAAATATTATCCCTCAGATTATTCTCTGCAGGACCACATGCTGGATAATGATTATGTTTCCTCGGATCGATCCGAGGTTAATCCGGATGGATCCGGGTAGCTTTTTATTCCATAACTTGATCTGAAACTTGATAAAATCATAACTTGAGCTCTGGATCTCCAAATGACATAATTCAAGAAGCATTGGAAAGCACTTGAAAAGATCTATAACTTCCATGAAGGACTCTTCTTCAGAAAATGCCTTTTTGATGGGCCATTTGTTCGTCGAAAATATAATTCAAAATGGTGTCACGAACCATTGATCCACTTGAACTTTAAATCTCGTGGCACTTCCTTAATTCCTTCAAAAGATACGATTTTACTTCAAAAAGTGTCGTCACTCGGGGTCTTGGTTTACCTAAGATCTGTAAATAAAATAACAAAAATACCCACGTAAATCTGACACGACACTCCGGTTATTAACCCGGTACAAAATTTATAACTTTTTATCACTTTTACTAGATTTTTATAGTATTTAGATTTATTCATAACTATTAATATTTTATAAGATTATCGTTATAATTTCTTATATTTTATATAAAAAGAGTCGATAACGTATATAAAACATCGTAATTTTTATCATATAAATGTTATACATCAACTACTCCCCACTTAGCTCTTTGATCGTCCTCGAGCAAAATAAGCGGTAATATATATAAAAATTACAATAAAAATGATATACGTGGTAGATTAAATTTCAAATTAGTAAAATATCATTTCAATATTATAAACATATTAATTATATCTTTCTTAGAAATTAACAAGATAAAAAGTGTAGATAACTTTGATAAATTATTTATCAAATATATATCATTCAAATGGAATTTCACATAATCTACTCAATAAATATAATTAAAATTCTAGAATTATTCTCCTATCTCAACTTATATGAAATATTTGGAATCAAAGACTAAGTCAAGTAGTTGACAAAATGGCTTATACTTTTTAGGCTCAGGGTGTTGGTTAATCGGAAGGATAGAAAAGAAAAAATCAAAAGAGAAAGAAGCAAGTCGTACGTACTTACACCTTCATAATTTTGATCAAAAATACCTCGATTAATAACATTCTGATATTATCACCTTTTTTTTTTAAATTTTAAGAACTAAAAGCGTGCGTGTGTGTAGAAAATCAAACTTACAAGCATTGCTTCATCAAGATTAATCGGAGTAATACTCTTTCGATCGAAAATTACAAGTCCGGTTTCCTTAAACTTGTAATCATTCTTGAGATCTTATGATTCGACTTTTTATCGGGAGCTTTTAAACCTCATAGTGATATAGGACATTTCGAGATAATACCCTACTGCACTCAAATCATTGGTAGCTACTACCGATATTTGTAATTTTTTAGTTGTCGATCAAAGATAAGGAAGATACCTCGTATTTGATTAATTCTGTGTAAATATGGTGCTTCGTTCTTAATCCTTTTATAGAATATTAACATATCCGAACTTATTACCAAAATCGACTATCTTGTAAGCGTCATGAGGTAAGATCGAATATACTAATACTTATCTAATTTTTTCAATCTCAGCATACACCATTCTTAGCTTTTGTGTCATCATCTCCTTTCATAAGTACGTACAACCTCGTGGGATTTTTAGGAAATGTAGACCAAAATAAGCTAAGGGTCGGTTATAATCAAAAATGGCTATTTCGAGTGAGGTCTTGATCACTCTAATCAAGGCTGAGGTAGGGACAAAAATTAGAATTTTATGTAAGCTATTTGGCTATTGTTTATATTTTTGTGGTGCCAAAAATCTCATCATTCCTAATCCGATTCCATATTCATATTTCGTTTTGAAAAGAAAATTATTCTAAAATTTCATTATAGATATAAGTATATTCGCTAAATTTCATATGAAAATTACTTGATAATATTTATGTGTAGTTACATATACTTAAAATCTTATAAAAATCTAAAATTGACATATATAATATAATTATAATATATCTAATTTACTTTACTTAATTAAAATCTATTCTTACCAATTTATATTATTTTTATTCATATTAATTATATATTATCTAGTTATTTTGATTCAAGAAAAATTAAACTAAGTATTAAGCAATTAAGTATAAATTTATATAAGAAAATTTTAATTTTTATTTACTAACTTACCTCTACTCCCCACTTATTTAAAATGGCATCGTCGTCCGATGTTCAATGAGTAATAAAAATAGTTCAAAATAAAATTAAAATTTTATACGATTTTGATTTTTGTCAACATATATTATTTTGATTAAAGAAAATGACATATATATTAAACATTAAGGAAACTATTACAAACTTTAAAGAAAACTAATTAAAAAGCGATTAAACGATTAACTTAATCGAGTACTAACTTAACAACAACAACTTCTAACTGATTTCCAACAACTTATCAAACCGTAGATGAACATCCGGGATTATCTACCGGAAGTAATCCCAACTGAGAATCACGAGATGGAAAAATCTCGTCAGTAGTAAACTCAGGCACTTGATTCAGTTGGACACAAAGTTGAGAGATAACCCAGGCAAACGGTAGTGGTCTTCCTCTATTACGTACGCCTCTCTACTGCAAAATTAATTGCCGTTTTAAACATCAAAATCCCCCAATCAATGTATGCTCCCACGGTCGCATACAACATCGAGATCTCATCATCCGTAACCCCAAAAATCTCTAGTTGGATAGATCCGGGAATTAATGAAGCGTTTCCACGCCCTTAAATGAGGGGTAAGGCCAGAGTTGATGAATCATAGTTATGATCAAACAATGGAAACACAAATCGAAAGGCTTCAGCGATTTATTTACAACATTATAAGCATTTCCGAGTTCCCAAAGAAACTCAAGTGTGGGTTTTGTTCAAAAGTACATGGTGGGATTTGAAAGATTTGATTTATGATGACTGTGAAAATGAAATAACGATGCCCCTAATCGTAATAAGTCGAGACGAGGTCACGACGTTATCTCGATAGAGACGATAAAAATCTCCGACAATTGAAATGTTTATTCTACCTCTGGGAGTCCTAATCGACTTTTTCCATCCGCAACCTCGGATTAGATTTCGTCCCCACCGATCAATTTTTTCAGATTTAAGCCTTTCTCCATCGTAATAGAGAATGGATTTAAATTTAGACGCCTCGAACGCCATTATGAAAACACGAGGCATGGCTTTCGGGAACCATACCATCAGGCGTATGTGGTTCGTAACTATTAACCGAGGGAGAGGAGCGGTTAGACATTTTTTTTTATTCAGATACAGAAAGTAAACTAAGACAGATAGAAGTAAAGAAGGAATGAGCAAAGTTGAAGGCTGCAGCTCTTTCCTTTTATAGAAATGTATCTATCAAGTAAAAGTAGGAAAGATCTCCCTTTTGGCGTTTTTGTACTTCCCGGATCGATCCCGGAAAGGGCCGGATCGATCCGGCCTCTCAACTAGCAATCGTGTCAGGTCGGTACACTCAAGCCGGATCGATCGGGGTTTAGGTCGGATCGATCCGGAACATCACTATTCACGGACAGAGTTGTTCTGGCTTGTAAAGTGCCCAAAATTTTTTTTCTATGTGATATGTTTTCTCCCTAACTTCGGTTCATTTTTATTATATCATCAAAATAACGATAACTTTCACTTCACGGTGTGTACTAACATAAAATCAAACGAAAGTAAAATAAAATAACATAAAATCGTAATGAAATAAAATCCTACTAAAATAAAATCAAAATAACCTAAAATTGTACGAAAAATGAAGTAACATAAAATCATAGGAAAAATAAATTGTTTTCAATATCAATAATCATAAAATGGTTTAAATCAATCCTCATCATCACTCATCTCGACGTGGCTCGAACTAGGCATTGGCTCGAGAACTGGCCGGATCATAAGTCGATTCTTGAAATGGATCTTGAAAATGTGTCGACATCCGAACCGAAGCCGCTAAATCCCATCGAGCTCATCTCTCTCGTGACATCAGAAAAAGTGCTTCCCCATCCCGTCGTGGTATGGCCAAATGATCCAAATCCTGCCCAATCAGATGTCGCAGCTGCCGTAGTACCTGTCGAAAAATCCCATGTACCACTAGTTTGAAATCCAAAAGAATGTGGCATTTGTTGGAAGTCTGAGCGAGGTGGCATCGGTGGAATAAAGTCGGGCAAGGTATATGGCTGGGATTGGCAATGCGGAATATCCATCTCGGCATAGGTAGGGTTTTGCAGTATATTCATTTGATATATACCTCGCATGCCTTGACGTAAATCTTCATACCACTGCATATTCCTTTGCGCAAAAACAGCCATATTGGCATTGGCCCGATGAACATCATAGGCCAAGGATTGAAACATGTCGTATGTGATGGTATTTGGAAGTTGAGTTTGAGTTTGACTGGATGAAGGAGGGACAGTAGTGAATGGAGTAGGTTGAGGTCGTTGACGGTTAGGGTCCATAAAATCTATTCTTCCTGCCGGCCTAAGTGGTAAACTAGGACCTATAAGTGTGTCATCAACCATAATCAAATTATCATTTGGAAGCTCAGGGACACCTATCTGGCGACATAAGGAAGAAATAAAACATGGAAAAGGCATGTGACTGCCTGGTTTGGCAGTTGGGACAAATTCCTTGGCCCTTCTATACATTACCCTGCCTACATCCACAGGTATATCATTGACCATAGCCCAAGCAATACACAGATCCTCTTTACCAAAAGATGTAAAATGACGAGTAGGGTAAAGAGTGTGGCTAATAAAACGTTTAATAGCTCTCATATCCCGTATACATTTTCCATAGGAAAACTTTGTTTTCATGCCAGGCAGCGCAAAGATCTAACTCATTCTGGGCTAGTGAAACAATATAGTCAAAGTCTGCAGGCTCATCTAAATTCCATACAGTATAATAATCCTCATTTTCTGGTATATCAGGGATACCATAAATAGCATTTATAATCTGAGGATCAAACGGTACCATCCTAGTTCTTAGGTTGACAGAAGTTAACTCACCATTTTCTGTAGCATTGTGAGTTGCTACCAAAGAATAAAATTCAGCTACTAAGGTTGTGTTAATTTCACCCGACCTTAAACTGGCTAACTCCAACCACTGTCGCCTTTCGAAAATCTCTTTTACCTCCCTTCCCAAATCCTTGAAATCCAAACCCCTCTCTATTGCAACTAAACACTGTCCAAATTTATTTTTTAAGGCTTTTCTAGCTACTGCAGACGCGGTTCTTTCAAAACTAACAGCCAATTCTTCTTCTGTTAAAGGCCTAGTCTCTATAACCGGAATTTGGGTAGGGATATGCGGCTTACGTTTTTTACTGGCTTTTGATGATTCGGTCATTCTACGATAGTGACACAACAACAAAACAACACAAATCAAACAAAACAACACAAATGAGTAACAAAATAGTTGAAATTAAATAAAATTGCATAAAAACGAAATTAACAAAATAAATGACTACAATGTTACCTTAAAATGCTTAAAAGGTTGAAAAGTTGGCTGGAAAAGTTGAATATCACCGGAGTAAAAGTTTAAGCTTTTCTTTGAAAATTTCTTCAATTTAAACAAGAATTTGAAGAGAAGAGAGGAAAATGAGAAGAGTATAAGGATTGGGGTGATGTGAGAGTGAATTTCAGTGATGATTTTGAAAAAAAATCGAGGGGAGAATGGGGAGGGGTGGCTGTTTTATCAGAAAAAATGGAAGAGGAAGAAGAAGGGAAGATCCCGTTCTTTTTTTTTTAGGTTTTTTAGTTTCCGGATCGATCCGGGGTTAGGTCGGATCGATCCGACCAATTTTTTTTTTTATTTTTTTTATTTTTACTTAATAACAATTTTAAAAAACTTTAATAATACTTCTGCTAATTTTAAATAAAACCTTTTATAAAAAATTTATAAAACTTTTAAGTAATTTCATAAAGATCCTATTTATAAAATTTTCAAAAGTTATATAAAAATTTTATAAATATTATAAAACTCATAAGGGTCCTAATTCCATTATTTCTAAATCTTCCAGGGTTCTAACATAACGTTCTATCAACCTAATCTTAAGAAATGAGGCGTTTGAATTTTCTCTTTGATCTCCATCGGGATTTTCGGATAACCACTTAATCGTTCCCTTCTTAACAACATTCAAACACTCATCCTGGGATTTGGTTGTGCTTTCCCTACATTTCCCATCATGCTCACTTTTTCCATAGATTCTGCATCTCCTTAAAAACTTTGCCCTTCTCTTTATCGAACTTCTCGATTTTCCATTACATACTTCGTTAAATCTGATCTCTCTCAACAATTGCTTGTTTTTCTCAAAAACTGAAGCTTCTATTTTAAACGCGACATCTTTATCAAGGCCTAATTTCAAAAGCAAAATAAAAACTCCTATTCTATCTAAAAAAGACATCCAGTTCTTTTACGTCTATCCGGTAAAAGACGAAACTAGTTCAAACATATAAAACACAGAAAAGTAGAGTAAAGATAAATAGCACCTGATATTCGGCTGATTTCAGTTCCTCTGCTTTTCAAAATTTGATTTTTCTGCTTTTTCAATTTGTCGGGGGATCAGTCAGTAGCATTACTTCTCCCTTCAGTGTGATTCCTTCTCCCTCCACAAATAACTTCACTCTGTGGCCATTGGCTATAAAAGTCGTATTTCCATCAGTTAGTTCAACGACTCAGATTTGTAAACCCGTGTTACTTTAAATGGACCTGTCCATCTTGATTTAAGCTTTCCTGGAAATAACTTTAAACGTGAATTGTACAAGAGCACTCGATCACCTACATGGAACTCACGACTATAGATTCTCTTATCGTGAAAAGATTTCGTGCGTTCCTTGTAGATTCGTGCGTTTTCATAAGAATCGAGACGAAATTCTTCTAGTTCTGTCAATTGAAGCAATCTATGATCACCGACAGCCTTAGGATCGAAATTCAGAAATTTAATAGCCCAGAAGGCTCGGTGTTATAACTCAACTGGGAGATGACAAGACTTACCAAAGAATAGCTTATAGGGAGAACAACCAATTGGTGTTTTGAAAGCTGTTCTGTATGCCCATAATGCATTGTCTAATTTAACTGCCCAGTTTTTACGATTCGAATCCACTGTCTTTTCTACAATTCTTTTGATTTCTCTATTAGACACCTCTACCTGACCACTGGTTTGCGGATGATAGGGCGTTCCTAACTTATGTGTTACACCATATTTTTCAACTATCTTGGTAAAATGGTCTATTACAAAAGTGTGACCCTCTATCACTAATGATAGCCCTCGGAATACCATATCGGGTAAATATATTCTTTTTAAGGAATCGTATGACAACTTTGGTATCATTAGTGGGAAGAGCTTCAGCTTCTACCCATTTTGAAACATAATCTACCATTACAAGAATAAATCTTTTTCCAAAAGATATAGGGAATGGTCCCATGAAATCTATACCCCAAACATCAAATAACTCACATTCCAAAATAGGTTGCATAGGCATTTCATGTTTTTTAGATACATTTCCCCATTTTTGACAAGATTCACAAGATTTAACATACTTATAAGCATCTCTATATAGTGTAGGCCAATAAAAACCACATTGTAAAACTATAAAAGCAGTTTTCCAACCTCCATGATGACCTCCTGCCTCACGATCATGACAAAATGATAAAACACTTAAAATTTCATTATCAGGCACACATTTTCTGATTATCTCATCCGAACATTTACGGAAAAGGTCCGGTTCCTCCCAAAGAATAAAATTTTAAGTCATAAAAGAACTTCTTTTACATTTGCCAAGTCCAATGAGACGGAATATAATCACAGGTTAAGTAATTAATGATATCTCCAAACCAGGGTGACATTTCCTTAGAAGGAATTCTATTCCTTAATAACTGCATGGTTGAAGGAGTATCTATTCTAAACAGTTGTTCATCAGGAAATGAATCTTTAATTTCTATTCCTATTTCTACATCATTTTCCATTCTACTTAGATGATCTGCTACTACATTGTCACTTCCTTTTTTATCATTAATTTCAATATCAAATTCTTGAAGTAAGAGAATCCATCTAAGAAGACGAGGTTTAGCATCTTTCTTACTCAGTAAATACTTCAGGGCTGAATCGTCTGTATAAATTACTACCTTAGATCCAACAATATATGATCTAAACTTATCTAAGGCAAAAATTACAGCCATGACGCTTCTTTTACTCAGAGTTGCATAATTAAGTTGAGCTGCGTTTAGTGTGTGAGATGCATAGTAAATAGCTTTGAGAATTTTGTTATATCTTTGACCTAAAACTGCTCCTACAGCTAAATCACTGGCATCACACATAATCTCAAACGGCAAATTCCAATCTGGTGCTACTAGCACTGGTGCAGTAGTCAACCTCGCTTTTAAGGTCTGAAATGCTTCCTTACATTTACTATCAAAGTTAAAAGGTACTTCCTTTTCAAGTAAATGACTTAGAGGCTTTGCTATTTTCAAAAAATCAGCAATGAACCTTCTATAAAACACGCATGTCCGAAAATCCTCTTAGAGTTCTTAAATTAACTGGTGGAGGTAATTTTTCAATTACTTCGACTTTAGCTTTGTCAACTTCGATACCTTCTTCAGAGATTCGGTGACCTAAAACAATTCCTTCTGATACCATTAAGTGACATTTTTCCCAGTTTAGTACTAAATTGGTATCTTCACAAATGTTGTAACACTCGTTCTAAGTGTAACACACAAACATCAAATGAATCTCCGTAAACACTAAAGTCATCCATAAAAATTTCTAAGAATTTCTCAACCATATCAAAGAAATATAGCCATCATACACCTCACGAACGTACGTAGCTGGTGCATTACATAAACCAAACGGCATTCTTTTATAAGCAAAAGTTCCATAAGGACAAGTGAAAGTAGTTTTTTCTCTATCTCCTGATGCAATGAATATCTGTAAATATCCTGAATAACCATCTAAGAAACAGTAATACTTATGTCCACTTAAACGTTCCAACATCTGAACTATGAATGAAAGTGGATGATGATCTTTCTTAGTATGATCATTTAGTTTTCTAAAATCAATGCACATTCGATAACCTGTAATCTCTCTTGTCGGAATCCATTCATTCCTTTCATTCTCTTTCACTGTGAAACCTCCTTTCTTTGGCACCACTTGAGTTGGACTTACCCATTCACTATCTGATATGGGAAAAATTATCCCCATTTCTAATAGCTTAATGACCTCTTTCTTAACAATTAATTGCAAATTTGGGTTGAGGCGGTGTTGCGGTTGAATACAAGGTTTAGCATCTTCCTTCAGAATTATCTTATGAACGCAAATCTCAGGGCTAATACCTCGAATATCGGCAACTGTCCATCCAAAAGCTTTCTTATGCTTTTTCAACATTCTAAGTAATTGATCTTCTTGTTGCTCAGTTAAAGATGATGAAATAATAACCGGTAATAGATTATTAGTTTCAAGAAAAGCATACTTCAGATTTAAAGGTAGCGGTTTCAATTCCAGATTCTTAGGTGGATCTTCCAGCGATGGTTTAAGAACTGGTCCTTCTAGTTCCAATTCCAAATACTTATGCCATGATGGTATAAAAGTAAAACTTCCTTTATCTAGAGAAAGAATTATCTCTTTCATTTCGGTGTCTTTCTCATCTTCTTTATAGATAGACAGAGCTAAACATTCTTCTAATCTGTCTTCAAAAGTTGGTAACTGATTATCATAGACAGAATGAATATCTTCTATAAAAGAACATGATTCTTGTGATCTGTATGGATGGTTCATAGCTTTGAAAATATTGAAAGCAACTTCATCTTCATTGACTCTCAAAATTAACTCTCCTTTCTGGACATCTATTAAAGTTCTTCCCCGTAGCTAAAGCAACGGTCGACCTAAGATAAGTGGCGCTGAATATCTTTCTTCCATTTCCATAACTACAAAGTCTACTGGAAAATAGAACTTGTCTACTTTAACCAATACGTCCTCAATAATTCCTTTAGGATATTTAATTGATCTATCTGCCATCTGCAGAGTCGTTTCAGTTTTCGTAAGATTTCCTATGCCTAGCTTCTTATAATCCTCATAAGACATTAGGTTTATACTAGCTCCAAGATCACATAAGACCTTCTTAAACAGAAATCCTCAATTTCACATGGAATGGTAAAACTTCCAGATCTTTCAGTTTAGGCGGTAACTTATCTTTGTAAAACATGAGAACATTCTTCATTTAGGCATATATTCTCATATTCCTCTAATTTTTTCTTGTTTGACAGAATATCTTTCAGAAACTTTCCATAAGCAGGCATACTAATTAGAGCTTCGATAACAGGGATATTAACATGAATATGACGAAAGGTATCAAGGAAACGAGCATACTTCTTATCAGTTTTAATCCTTTTAATTTGATCTTTAGGTGGGTAAGGTAAAGATTCTAAATCGACAGCCTTTGATCCCAAAGTCATTTTCTCTTTTCCTTTCTCCTTAAACCTTTGAGTATTATTTGATCACCAAGTATCATGATCTTGAGTTTTTTCTTTGAAGACATTCCCTGAATCAATCTCTACTTCAGATTCCTTTAGTTCTTCCTGTTTTTCATCCTTGTTTTCATTATCCTCTAATCTAACATGTTCTTTGAATAAATTCCTTAAATCTTTATCCATGGGATCTTTCAAAATCCTAGGGATTTTTACCCATTTTTCACCTTCATTTTCAGGTTCCAAACTTCTATTTCTTTTCAAGAAATTCTCTATAATTTCTTCTTCCTTATCAGTGAATTCAATTTCATCTTTAGTTTCATCATTCTTACCATCTAAATCATTTTCTACTTCATTATTCCCGAAGTTCTCTACTCCATTACTACCACAAAGTTTTCTACTTCTCGTAACTACGATATTTACCTCTCTTGGGTTTCTTTCAGTATTAGTTGGTAATCCTCCAGGAGGTCTACTGTTATTACGTTCACCTTCCCTACTCAAATGATCTTCCATATTCCTTAATGAGGCTTCTATCGTTCTCATTCTGGTATCATGTCCACACATAGATGTTTTCATTGAACTCATATCCTTAGTGACTGTACCAATAGAAGTCATCATTGTTTCTATATTCCTAGCTTGAGTAGATACTACACCCATCATATTTTCCATTAGTTTTTCCCATTTTTCAACTCCTTCTGCAGGTTGAGTTGAACTTTGAGTTACTGGTATACTTTGAGTGGTATGTTGAGGATAGGATCTAGGTAATGATTGTAAATTCTGATTAGATGTGTTTTCTTGATAAACTTGATTATTATTCATATTCCTATATGGAACTGGATATGGCGGTTGTCCTTGCTTACTAGGGTTTTCAGACCATCGATAAGTAGGATGATCTCTTCTAATAGCATTAAACGAGTTTGAGTATGCATTGTTCAAATTCCTATGCTGCTGAAGAAAACTCACCTCCTCTCTTGAATATCCTGTTGGTTCTTCAATCCCTAATGGCATATTATCCTGATTTGAGTATTCAGTTGGTGTACTATTTTCTGAACTTTGGTTTTTGTTTGATTGTAGGCCATCAAATTTCCTTCTCAAATTTTCTAAATATGCTAGAACTTCCGTATTAGATCTACATTCTCCTGCAAAAGCTACTTTTCTGGTGCTAGAACCGGTTTCCCACATTCTGTTATTTTTGGAAATCATTTCTATAGCATCGTAAACTATTTGAGCTTCACTCGTCATTAAAGAACCACCACATGCATGATCTATATCAGCACGTGAATCTTTTCTTAATTTACGACAAAAAAGTTGAATTTGCATATCTAAGGAATAACCATGGTCGGGACAAGCTCTTAACAATTTTTAAATCTTTCCCGTGCATTCCCGAGCGTTTCTTGAGATCCTTGTCTAAAGTTAGCAACCTCGACTTTTAATTCCAAATTCCGTCCAGGAGTGAAATATTGTTTCAGAAATTCAGTTTGAATCTCCTCCCAACTTGTAAGTGAATGATGTGGAAGAGACATAAACCAATCTCGGGCTCGTCCTTTTAGAGAAAAAGGAAACATAGTCATCCTTGTTAATTCCTTATGAGCACCTTGACTTTTGGTCAGATTGCACGATTCTTCAAAAGATAGAGATGATGATGCGGATCTTCTTCATCCTCTCCTAGAATTGGGCTCTTCGTCAATTAAACCAAAAGATGAGATTTAATCTCAAATTATTCGCTCCTTCATTAGGTAAAAGTATGGGATTATTAGTCTGGTTTCTTCTTATGGTTTGATCACAGATAGGCCTCGGGTTTGGTGGGTTATTACGATTATTCTGGTTCCGATTCTGATTATTTCTATTATTATTATTATTTTGATTATTAAGGTTAACAGGGTTCTGTTCATGCCCTAGAGCATGTTCCAGCCCTTGTTCAGGTGTTTCATCACTGATTTCAGCCATTCTCGTATTTCTGTTTGAAGATGATTCGTCAGGATTTCCCTGACTAGTATGACCACATTTTCTCTCTACTCTTAACTGTCTTTCGTAAGTGTTTATGTCAGGCTTATAAGGAGTGAGTGGGGCCTTACCACTTCTGGTCATCAACTAACGAAAATAGAAAATAACACGAAATTGATAGTAGTAAAAATTGGTAACTTACCTATAAGGTAAGTACTGACGAAAATTAAAATAGAAATGAGATAAGAAAAGTGTTGACTTATTCTCGAGAGTTTTGAGCTAATGTAATTAGTAACCATAGACACAAAAAAAAATAGCGTTGTTCCCGGCAACGGCGCCGAGAAAAGTCGACGTGGCCTTTTCTAGTGCTAATGCCACCCTTAACCGACGATTATATCGGGTCAAATCAGTAGTGCTAGTATGGTGAGTCAGAGTGTCGAATCCTCAGGGAAACTTGGTAATTCTTCTAAGTGTGGTTAAACACCAAAGAGTTGTTATTAACTCGATCTAAATCGCAATTTTATAACACAGTTCACTACTATTCTACTTAACATAAAATAAATGCGTAATTTAAAAGTTATTCTAATATAATATATATAGATGTACATAAGTTGCAAAATATATATATAGATATAAATATATAGATACCAATATATAGAACTAGCCAAAGTTTATATAACTGATTTATACGATCTTTTCAGTGAATGGAATGCGCTCGATCTTTCCTTTTATATTAGGTCCAATTGAGTAAATGAAACGGTGCACTCCTGAGGTTAACAATTCCTCCTCACACGAGCGTATGAAATTGTCATATGTCATTGTCGTAAGTTCAATCTCCACAACTGCCCCATGCTAATCTCAGTTAGTCTGAACAGGTACCGAGTACAAATCTACCCCGGATAAAAGAGGTTATTCCATTTGTCAGATGGCCGATGTTATTCAAAAGGTTCGGTTGTCGTCAAAGCGGATCGATTTAACTTTCCGGTGTTAGTTTCAATTAAACTGTTGATTTTAACATTATTATGATCTTGAGCACAATTTTAATAAGATCTATCTTTCCCAAGACAAATCTGCCCCCGGGTAGGAAATAGGATTCCGTAGTCACGCTTTATACGGCCAATTTTACCCTCGGTTTTCTATCTTTTATCTCATATCCTAACTTCTCTGGTCAGTTCATCGTTAGGTTATATGGTGCGATTCATCTTGGTTAATTACGTCAATCCGAATATTATCAATACGTTACAAAATAGAAAAAGATTCAATTAACTCAATTTTAGTCAATTTTACTTAGACAACATTCCTTTACCTAAAAGATCGAAATAAAAGGATTACATAACTTTGGCTAGTTATTAGATTTAGCCTACTAACATTATAAAAAGATAAAAACAAACATAACAAACATGAATACTTTAGAAATTTTACCCGATTACAATCAAGTTGAATCGGAAAATCAGATCGTATTCTTCCGGATGTTACAACGACTTCAACAACATTGATCTTCTGATAATTTCTCGAGCATTATAACGATACTACTTTATTTATGGCATAAGGCCTATATAAATACATACTACTACTAAGAAGAAGAGGTTAAGAAAATATATTGGTACCCCCTCATGTGTCTGCAAAGCTGCTCTTCTTATAGGCAAGATTTTCAGGGCCGGATCGATCCGGGAATAAAAAATATTATCCCTCAGATTATTCTTTGCAGGACCACATGCTGGATAATGATTATGTTTCCTCATATCGATCCGAGGTTAATCCGGATTGATCCGGGTAGCTTTTTATTCCATAACTTGATCTGAAACTTGATAAAATCATAACTTGAGCTCTGGATCTCCAAATGACATAATTCAGGAAGAATTGGAAAGCTCTTGAAAAGATCTATAACTTCCATGAAGGACTCTTCTTCAGAAAATGCCTTTTTGATGGGCCATTTGTTCGTCGAAAATATAATTCGATAATGGTGTCACGAACCATTGATCCACTTGAACTTTAAATCTCGTGGCACTTCCTTAATTCCTTCAAAAGATACGATTTTACTTCAAAAAGTGTCGTCACTCGGGTCTTGGTTTACCTAAGATCTCAGAAATAAAATACCAAAAATACCCACGTAAATCTGACACGACACTCCGGTTATTAACCCGGTACAAAATTTATAACTTTTTATCACTTTTACTAGATTTTTATAGTATTTAGATTTATTCATAACTATTAATATTTTATAAGATTATCGTTATAATTTCTTATATTTTATATAAAAAGAGTCGATAACGTATATAAAACATCGTAATTTTTATCATATAAATGTTATACATCAGCGTCAGAGATAAGAATATAACTCAAAAGACTTGATGCTACTTGAAATTCTTGGTGATGGAGTTTCAGAACACATCACGTCATAATGTAAGATTTAGTGTATGGAGAGTGAAATATGAAGTAATAGCGTAAAATGATGAACACAAGTTAATGAACTCGTTGAAGGGCTGAACACTATGCGAGAGCATCCAACATACCCTTGCTTTGAGGGATCAAGTACATTGTACTTCTCTTTTGTAAGAGTTTGAAACTGAAAAAGAAGACTGGATTTTTGATACCATGAAAAAATAAGAAGAAATCGAAATGTGGAAAGGCTTGATTTATTCCATTGAGATAGGCTGTATATATTGACATTTTTAAAACCACTTGAAAATATCTATCTTAATGTACCTGTTGTTTATCTTTCTAACTCATTTTTCCACTAGTATCTCACCAGCACAATCATATCTTTACAAAAAAACATTACAAAAAAATTATTTTACAATATCCGTTAATATTGTTTGCATATCAATCAAGGCTTGAAGGCACGTCAAATTTAAGGTGTAATTCATTCATTATACCTTGAAAACAATGTAGTTATATTTATGGAATTGATTATTTCACAAGTAGAAAGCCAGGTATCATATGAATCAAATTTTAATTTTTAGAAGCCTTTAATTTGAAATGTTTCTTGATATTGTAAATAACTTTATTAAGGAAATCTTTGTTTTTAAGCATAGCTTTTTAACATATCATAAACTAGGTATTCAGTAGAAAAAAAAAGGTCCGTAAGTATATCTTATCGTTTTGCGGTCAAATGTATTTTGTTACGTCTCTATATAAATTTCGATGCGTATTTACAACACCTTTTCTTGTATAAACTGTACATTTCTACTTTCTTTCGATATTTCACCCATAAAAGTTGTTAAAATGTCGGAATGGTACAAAAAAAAATGTAAGATGAATTTTAGTCAATTTATTTTAAACGTATGAAACCCTTATTTATCTTTTTGATTTTAATTTGTTTAGGAAAAAAAAGCTTTCAGTACTGCAATATTTTTTTGTGGGATGTAATAACAAACTCAAAAAAGATACGAGAAATGAAAATTGTCTAAACACATATCAATAAAAAGAACTTTATTCTTGATGATGTGCTATGTGTTTGGAAAGCAATGCACTAAAACTAGTGAGCCTACACAAAACTTTTATGACTGTGCCATAAAGCATTAGAAGATATTTTGATCTACTTTGGTGAATCGCAAACAATGAAGCCATTGCAAATCTTTGCTTGTTTGGTCCATTATCCGTACATGTGAAGTTTTTAGGCATTGCGCTAGCTCCATACTTTCTTAAAGCTAAGCCAAAACAATCTAACGTGCTCTTGTCCTCGCACTTAGCATTTCTGGTTAAGCTTGTAGGGCAGTACTTAGGTTGCTGACCTGCTGTTAAGGGTGTTTTTATATGTTTTATAAGGCTATATTTTATGATAATTTCCCCCCGTATTTGTATTATTTGCATAAAGAAATAAGTGTTTAGACGAAATATTGAGCATGTGGTGTTTTAGTAAGTTAATCACAAAATTAGTCAATTTATGCGTTTGATTGATGAATTTATATTTAATTGGACATTATTACATTTTGGGATATTTTTATGTGTTATAGATGCACAAATTCGAGCTCAAGAGGTAATTCAAAGATGATCAAGTCGGGTTTAATTAAAGAGGAAGAGATAATGGTGATTGGATTTGATTGGAAAGAGATAGATATGAGAAAATCAAGTTTTCGCGTCTCTGAATCAAGCGTCCGTATTATTGAGCGGCCGTTCAAGCTGGGTCAAGCGTCTCAAAGATAGTGGACGAAAGGCGTCCAGGATGATATTTTGGATTCAAAGCAAGTTTGGGCCATTTGTAGTGGGACGCCAGCTGAGCGTCGTCCAATCCCGCTTCGGCCCGACTCAAATAAGTTTTGCAATCTGGATCAAGGCGTCCATGACCTTGGGCGGGCGTCCGGTGCCGACATAACCCTAGCCGACCTAAAATCCTATAAATAGCGGCGTGTATTAAACCCTGGGGACATCTCATACACATTATTCCCTCATAACAAACCCTAGCGACCGCGATCATTCAAGGAGGAGAGTCAAAGATGAATCCTTCCATCCCAATGATTATGTCTAACAACATGATTGTTGGCTAAACGCATAGCAGTGGAACAACCGGAGGATATCACATCAACGTCATCACAACCATGATTCGTTAGTTTATCTTTAGTTATGATTTTGAATATTTTGTTTTATTTATCGTTTGAATCTTGATTTATTGGTTAAGAGTTTCATTAGATAGGAATGTCAATGAACCTCTATGTTGTTTGAATTTTTATGGAAATATAATTCAGCAATAGTTTTCTATTTCAATCGATACAATTGATGACGTTTTGAGGAATCATATATCGTTAGTTGGGTATTGCAATTTGGGAACGAATTGTTGATCTTGTGATGAATGTTATTTGTTTTTCTTGGAAAAGTAAACAAACCTTAGAAATTGATCTAAAGGAATTTAGTCGGTTTCGTGATTGATCATACCAATAAAACTGTATTCAAATCATAAACTGGTTGTCTGATCGTTGAGTGATAGATTCTAGGTGTTCTACTGTTTCCCTTTTATAATTCGAAAACAAAATCGTTTATTTCAACGCTAGTCTTAAGTTTAGTTCACTGCAACCTCAATTTTGCTTGTTCGTTTTCTGCATATTTCCGATTAAATCGTATCTGGGCGCCCGTCTGTCTTAGAGGGCCGCTCGTCCCCTCTTGAATATCTCTTGTTTGTTTGTTTGTTTTAGTTCTGTTTTATTTTCTTTTCCTTAGATTTTTAGTTTATTTCTTAGGTTCAGTTTATAGTTAGATTAACCTTAGTTTTAGGTAATAGTTCGTGACATAACCAACTTAGGAGTTATATCTTAATCTGATAACTTTACGATTCCCTTAGGACGACTCGGCAACATCCTTTACTACGTACCTTATACTTGGGGTGTTCCGATAATATAAATTTAAAACACGTTTTTAACGAACAAGTTTTTGGCGCCATTGCCGGGGAATCGGTAACGGTTGTCGATTCTTCGTGTAGTGTAGTTTCTCTAGTTAGTAACTTTCTTAGGTTTTAGATTAGTTTTTTTTTTCCTTAGTCTCGGTTTGTTTATCTTACTGTTTCTGTTGTTTTTACGCTCGACCCTCGTTTTTCGACTTTTGAGCGAGCGTCCAATCATCTGAGCGCCCGTTCATTCTCGAGGAAAATTCCTTTTATCTGTTTAATCGATCGAACGCAGCGTCTGGCCTCTCCAAACGCCCGTTTGTTTAGTAAATCGCCTCTGAATCGCTTTTAGTACACCAGGCGGCGTCTATTGAACCAGGCGCCCGTCCGAGAACTTCCTGAGACAAGCGCTCGTTCACGATTACGAGCGCCCGTCCGTCTATCTTTCTTGTTCTTCTCTTTTCTTCTCTTAGCTTGTATTCCAAGGTTAACTCTTACATCAACTCGACTTTTAGTCGGTGTTGACCTCTCTGTTGTCCTCCTGGTTTATGCAAACCGAAGCAAGAAGGACCTCTCTCTTTGATCCGAGAACCGGAACGGTCCATCCTAAGAAGAAGGCTTTTTCCCGATCCGGACATCATGGTGACCAAGTTCAAAATCCGAATCTAGTTCCTCCTAATCCAGCCCTCCCAAATCAAAATCCGGACCCTCAAGCTCACCAATCGGCTCCTTCAACAAATACGATTGTTACAACAACAACGAATCGAAGAAGTCGGGCTACAAAACCAATTGCAACAACTCCATCAAGCCCAAAGAAGCCCAGCTAAATCAAGACCCCTATGCCCCTTATCTTAACCAAGACTTCCTGGAGGGGCATAGACCTATTCGACCTCCAGATATGGGGCAAGTACATTTCGATCTGAAGAATGGAGTGGTTGGACTGGTCCAAAATAGCTCTTTTCATGGCACTGCTCAAGAAGATCCTCATGACTTCTTGTCCACTTTTGTTCAAATTTGCGAAGCAGGCCATTATCCGGGTGTTGATTCTGAGATTGTTAAGCTGAAACTTTTCCCGTTTGCTTTAAAAGGTGAAGCAAACAGATGGTTCAAATCCTTACCCCATCACTCTCTCCATACCTGGGCCGATGTTAAAAGAGCCTTCGCTCTGAAATTCGTTTCACCTGGAACGATAATGGGCCTTAAACGTGATATAGCTAATTTTGAGCAATTAGAAGGAGAAATCGTAGGAAAGGCACAGGAAAGGTTGAATTTGTTAATGAGGAAATGCCCTAACCATGAATACACTCGACATGAGCTCCTAGAATTATTCTATCGGGTGT